>VWZT01002868.1:134105-294259 GCA_013397055.1 Pachycephala philippinensis
CATGACTGCTTGCTCACCGCTCCATCAGCACAGATTTATTTCCATGCTCGATTTGCAGGAATAAAAGAGCCAGATAAGAAATATGTTTTTAATAGCAATGTCACCAATGAATGCCGAGCATCTCGATATCAGCCATTAAGTAAAAGCAGGGGAGGAATGAGCATCATTTGTCTGTTGCCAGCTCCTCTCAACTGGCTTTCATTTAGAGGAGAAAAAAACCCCAATCATTTCTATCCAGGTAATAGTGAAATATATTCTTTGTCAGCAGCAGGTCAAAATGCAGAGATATGTTATTCACAGCGAGCTGACTTCACATTTTCTAACCTACATGCTGGATTGCTTTCCTCAATTATTCACATATGTTTTCTGGTTTAATAATAACCCACATGCTGTCCCCTAAAGAAAACTACAGACTTCATGATGTTCGGCTAGAATGCATAGGTCTGCTCAGATATTTCTTGTTCCAGAAGCTGAACCAGCCAGTCCCAGAGATGAAATTAAGAGAGGTGCCCAGTGTAAAGTGCATCCTGTTAAAATATAAAAATACGCAATTTACCCACCAAAGAGATTGCAAGTAAGGAAAGTTTTGGTGATACAGTGACTTAAATAAGAGGCAGAACAAGCCTCTTATGGTCACACTGTAATTGCCAACCCATGTGTTCTCTGCTCCAGGCCTTCTGCAAAGCAAATTTATTTTCTGCCCACGTAGATCTGGATGCTTTTCTATCAGATCAGCTGATGCATTTCCTTACCCCTGGAATTCTGCAGGGCTGCAAGGCTTCATTCACCTTGGAGCTGCAAAGGCAGGGTTCACACAGCAAGTGTGAGCTGGCCTTGTGCAGTGCCTGCTTGTGCACAGGGAAGCAACCATCAGAGCCATGGGCAGGTTCTGCAGCTGGTGCTTCATGAAGAAATTATGGTCTGTTACCCCATAAGGACACTGAGGGTGGAGTGCATCTAGGAAAAAAGTGGCAAAGAGCATGGTTGGAGCTTGGTAAGAAGTGATTTGTGCAGCCAGGAATGTGCCAGGCAAGAAATGAGAGGTGGAATCAGTCACAGTCAGAAAGTCCCACTCCTGAAATCTTCTCATATCGTCATTTGTAGAATCAGAGAATCAGAGAATGGTTTGGGTTGGAAGGGACCTTAAAGATCATTCAGTTCCAAGCAGGGACACCTTCCACTAGACCTGGCTGCTCAAAGATCCATCCAGCCTGGCCTTGGACACTTCCAGGGATGGGGCAGCCACAACTTCTCTGGGCAAACCGTGCCAGGGTGTCACCACCCTCACAGGAAAGGATTTCTTCTTAATATCCATCCTAAACCTACTCTGTTCCAGTTTAAAGCCATTCCCCCTTATCCCAGCCCTACATTCCAGTCTCATTTTCAGCTCTGTGGCAGCAGGGAGGTGCCAGCTCAGGAAAACATCACCAGGGTGAGTGATGCTGTGCTCATCACTGTTCCAAATCCCCTTGTCAGGTGTTGGATGGGAGAACTGGGCTGCTCACCAGTGGGGGTTTCAGTTTCCAGCAGCAAAAAACAAACGTTCTGAGAACACAGATGGCGTTGACGTAACCAAACCCCACGTTCTCCCTGGAAAAAAGTTTAGTGGGAGATTTTTGACCAGCACCAAAGACACTTCCAACCCAGAGAGCTTAGTGATCCCCCCAAAGATGAAAGGCTGAGGAGTTTCAGATTCCCTTCCTGCCACACATCAGCTCTGGGTGATGCCTCAGCAGTCTGGCATTGAACAATGCCCTGTGCCTCGCGAGCCCCCGCGTTCCTGAGGAGATCACTTTCAAGTGCAGTGCACTAAAACCTCATATGATTTCCATATGTCCTGCTGCCTGGATACTTTGCAACCGGTTTCACAATGAAAAAAAACTTATAAACACATTACCTTGACAGGAGCAATTCTTTGAGGAACAGGAGATACGACAGCAGAGACTTTGAAAGGAGATCGTTGTTATCCAGTAGCGTTTTTCTCTGTAGTCTATGAAATTCATGTCAGTGAGTCACATCCTTTCAAAGCAAAGAATGAAAAGTGCCCTGCAGGACAGGTGAGCCCCTCCCCAAGCCTCTCCATGACTGTTTAGCTCCAGAGCTGCTCGCAGCACTGCCAGCAAGGCTATTAGCTGAACAAGCCACAGACCCAGATGCCTTGGCTGGGAGAGAAAAGGATCCAAGCTTCCCCATATGGGGTTTGCTGCAGCTGTAGCCACAAGTGCTGACTCCTTTGCTGGAGGACACAGAGAGGGGCCAGATGGAGAGAACAGCAGTTCTGCCACTGCTGCCCCCAAAGCCGGATGGTTTGAGGCACAGAGTGGTGGAACAGCCCCCGTGCTTCTGACAGCACAAAACCATCCTTAAAGACACGGCTCAGGAGGGGACATGGCTCCTGTGAGCACCAGGTGCTGGGCACAGCATGCAAAAGCCTCAAGGTCTGCCAGTCTGGGCCTCCCCTGCATTCCCTGAAAGGCTGGAAGTTGGTTTTTGTTAAGCCTTGGACATCTCAGTCCTCTGTGCTGACTTTGGATGGTTGGACCTGTCTGTCTCCTAATGCTTTACAAGTTTGTTTAACCACTCCCCAACTCCCTCCCCACTTTATTTTTGAAAAAAAAAGAAGCAAATGTTCCTCTCTGCACCAGACTTCAAATATAGGAGGTGTTCAATCTCTCCAGAGCAAGATTTTTCAGATGCTACTTCTGCACTGCCCAATCTGAAATTATCCACAAACAGGGATCCTAACGTTAGGATTAGTTGCAACGACAGATTGACAGAGTTAGCCTGGAAATCCCATACTCCCACCCTAATAGCATGGCATCTGGATGTTCAAAATCCTGATGCAGATGGAGGACTTCAAAATCCGAAGCAGAAGGGAAATAACAAACCTTTGACCCTAGCCACTGATCCAGAGAACTTCTCCTGGTACACGGATGGAAACAGCTCTCATAGACGGACATCCCATGACCTGCCTCGTGGGATTTAGGAATGCCCTGAGACAGGTCAGGGCAGCTAACTTAACCCAAAACTTCTATGGTGAGTCCGAGAGAGCTGCAGGGACCAGCTGAGCTCCTGCAGCTCTCTCGGATTCCCCACAGAAGTTTTGGGTTAAGTTAGTGAATCCATAAGAGGAGCCCTCCTTTATCTCTCCCTGCTGTGAAATGCATCCCTGCTTTTAGCTGGGATAGCTGATGTTAGCAGGGGAATAATGTCGGGTTAACTGCTGAAAGCCCCTGGGAGAAGCTGGCCAGATGAACCTGTTTTCAGTGTGAAGGCTGGTTCAGGTCTTTGTGAATTTGTAGTAAATCAGCACTTCGTAATAAGAACAAATGTTTCATTCTCACTTAAAAATTACCACGGTCTGAGCCTTGTAATGTGCAGTTTTCATGCCGGGGTTACATGACGGGGAACTTAAATCCGTCCCGTTTTCATCTGTAATTTAAAACGTGTCATTTTGATCGATGAATTAGTAAAGGAACCCGGGATAATTTCGAAACTACCAGCTTAGTAAAGTTGCCTGACCTTGCAAATAACCTTTCCAGTTTAGAAGATTTTAATAGCTTAACTATTAGCTAATCTCCTGGGAAACGTTTTCCCTGGGCAAAACTAGCATGGAAATACAACACCAGTAATAAGGTTTCCATCTTTCTTCTATCTTGATCTTTTTAATTAATTGCCAAGCAGTAAAAACATAAGACTGGGAGGCAGGGGGTAAAAATCCTTGCAGGGGGAGGGCAGGAGTTAACTGTAGGCTGTTTCTAGCCTTTACCTGCCTTTTTTGCATAGATTCATTAGGTGCTGAAATATATTAGCAATTGTTAGGGCATAACTGCTGCTTGATTTCTTGACACTCCGGGCTGAAAGCTGTGAAATAGATCGCTTTGTAATGGAAAAAAGCTGCCCCTGCTTACGATGAATAAACATTAAAACCTAGAACGGCTTGCAGGGCACCGCACCAAGCCCCTGAGAGCTTTTGTGTTGCAGTTGGGATGTAGTTGTTCCTTAGGGTTTGCGGGTTTTTTCTTTCTGAGGAAGGGCAGTGGTTTTTCCGAGGGCAAGAAAGGACTGCAAATACGGGATTTGTTACAGGAAAAAGCAGAGTCGTGTGTAAGTGAAGGGGGTAGGTTGGAAATTCGTGGCTCAGCTGGAATGTGGACTGAAATAATGTATAAATCGGCATCCTCGTTAGTTTATTTTCCCTTTTATCTAATGGCCCTCTAACACAAGTACTGTCTTGGATTGAGGAGGGGATCTCCCTATAGTTTTACCTGTCCAATAAGGGGGTTCTCATTTTATTTCACCTGTGTTTTGCACTGTATTTGTCAACGCTGTGTAGGAAAAAAAGTATTTTATTTTATTTTATTTTATTTTATTTCAAACTGTTTTCTAGGCTAGCAGCATGTGACTTTTTGACTTCTGTATCTCTCTGCGGAGCAGCCCAGCTCCAGGTACAGCTGATGGCAGTCCTCCTCCCAGTAAGGATAAGGACAAGGACAGGGACATCACTGTGCCCCACCCAGTGGGTGTCTGCTGTGCTTCAGGTGCTGCTGTCACAACTGTTCCACCTTCCAAACCCCATTAACTATTACTGTTCCAGTAACAGGAAACCAGGGGCAAGCAACCAAAATGAAAGGTCCTTTCAAACCACAAATATGAATGTTTCCATTTTAAAGAGAGGCCTTTTTTTTTTTTTTTTTCCCCTTTTTAAGTGTTGGTGAAGAGCTTATTTAGATCTCCACTTGTCTGCAAACATTCTGCATCTTGAGCTGGGACAAAGATCACCCACCATGCAGGTGAGGGCACAATTTAGGGAAGGAGTAACGTGGCTCCTGCATGAAGGCAGTGTTTTGGTGCAAGGGAATGGACCACGGGGGTTTCCCTCAGGCCAGGTTTATTTTGCAGGTCTTCACTTCAAGCTTTTCTGCCACGTGAGTGAAGATAAATCCCCATCTCAGCATGGTGACACCACCAGCACCTGCTCTGGCACCACCAGTTCCAGGCTGTTGATCTCCAAACCTCTCCTCCTCTGCCAAGGGGGGTGAGGGACTGAGCACAGGGTCCTGCCCGAGGGCTCTGTTTGCAGTGAAAATGAGCTTGGTCCTTGCTCAGTTGTGAGGTGACCTCTGAACCAGGACTCCAGCCCCTGGAGCACAGAAATGAGACTTCAGCCTGGAAGATGACCTGTTGTTTCATCTTGAGCAGGAGGAGCATTGGCACATGGCTTTTAGAGCTAATCACTCACATCCTTTGAGGAGAGCAGGAATTTCCCTCCCTCCCCCTCCAGCAACCTGGGACTTTATTGTGTGTCTGGATCATTTCAGGCTGATCCTTCCTTAGCATTTTCCATTTATTTCCCCCAGGTTCAAACTTCTGGAGCTCTCTGGCACGTGTGATGGAGGCTCTTTGCTCGAGCCCATTGAACCCAACCCTTCCCAGCTGCAGGCCCCTGTTAAACCCCTCCATGAGCCACCTACAGTGTTTTTCATCCTTCTGGGACCTCCCCACTGAACCCTGTGTGTCTCACACCAAAAATCCTGTCTTTTTGCCAGTTTCACTACCATCATTCATCCCTGATGATGCACAGGTGGCAATCCAAGGAAGCAGCAGCACTCTCCTGTTTCCTTTCTCTCCTACCAAATCTATAGGGAAAGCCTGAGGCTACAAACAAATTAGAGAAGGGAAACTCCAGGTTTTTTTTCATGCCCTGAGGCTCCTAAATATTTGTTGTTTGCTCAGTCCAGTTCTGCTCTGCTGAGCAAGGGCTCCCTGCAGGGACTGGAGTGCAGGGTAGCAACACACGGGGCTGTGCCAGGAGAAAAAGCAAAGTCAGAGCTAGCAGAGAGAGGCTGACACTCAAACCAAGAGCCCTTGGGACTCAGTTGTGGGCAGTCATTGGGAATGTGCCCAAACTGCCTCCAAAACTTACCTGGGAGCAGCGGTGAACAGGGCAAGCCCCATGGCTGCTCCAGCCTCCCTCGATGCCTAAAGAGGCCAACCTGGAAACAGAGACTGGACAGGAGGAAGGGAATAAAGGTGGATATTTATTTGAAAGGCCTTCAGAGGCACACCCTGGGCAGGCCAAAGGCTGCACCCAAGATGGACCCCGAGTCACGAGTTCTTCACACTTTTATAGCTTTGCTCCATTTGCAGATCAACCCAATTTCACCAATTAAACTTTAGCTAATGATGGAATTTCCCCTCAGCTTGCCCCCCTTCTCAAGATGCTGGGTTACACATTTTGGGCCTAGGCCGGGCTGGGTGTCCTTGGAGAGCAGCCTGGAGAGGCTTTGTTCTGTCTGTCTCAGCATGAGAGAGCAGCAGCTCCCAGGCTACAGGACACTGCAGAGTTACACACTGGGAATACAGGATTGGAAAAATATAAAAGCTAAAACATAAGGCATCACCCTCCTCTCCCTGTGAGTCAGCAGCAGCTGTGGGGTCTCTGCAGGGCTGCTGGTCACCACCTCCACTCATCAGGGGTCCAGGCTGGGGGGCCAGACCCTAAACTGGTTCCTCCCAGTGGGTGCTGATGGCAGGCTCATCCCAGCCCACAGAGGGCAGGATGGAACCTTGAGAGAAGTGCTGGTGCTGGTGTGGCCTCCTGCTCTTGCTGGCTGGGAGATCGGATGTGGTTATTGTTCCAAACACATCCAGAGATGCTCAGCATGGCAGAACACAGAAATGAACCTGCTGTGCCTGTCCAGAGTCTCACAGTGGTGGCTGTCACCTCCTTCTCTCACCTGCCACCTTCAGGGTGATCCTGCACTTCTGTCCGTGGGTTATCCCCAAACCATTCCCATTCCAAGGCACGTGCACAGCCCAAACACTGGATGCACACACAGAGCTTTCCTGGAGGTCCCTGAGCTAATGGGACTGAACCTGTCCTCAGAGCAAACTGCCCTGTAACCCACAGAAAAGTCATTTAATGCAAATGCTGCACTGTAAAGCTCCTGTCTGGTTTAGGACATTGCAGCTGCAGAACAGAATTCGTGGCCTCTCGCACAGGACTGTGCTCAAAGTAAATAATATTATTTCAGAAAACAAAATTCGTTTTGCAGCCTGAGACCAACTGCAACAGGACACGAAGCAGGGGGAAAAATGTAAAAATGCCTTGCCCCTGGGGCTATTTATTATTTATACACCACTGTGCCTAGATAAACTCCTCCTTGAAAGAGTAGGACGAAAATAATTCTGCAATGTGGAAACAAACTACCTATTTAAAGTGATTTTATGCCTGAATGGCCTCATTATAAAAACAGCCTGCATGCAATAACTTTTTACCTTTTTCTACAATATCCAATGAACTGCTTTTTGTCACTCTCACCAGTCTCAGTGCTTTCGTGCAACCACCTTGGTGGAAAGCCTCCGTGGTTTCCTTAGAAACGTCTTCCTTCCTGGATGTTGACCCACGGTGGTTGAGGCAGCTAACACCCTGGAGAGGTCCTGTTCAAACAGGAAAGAGCAGACAGTTTAATGGCCAGCTTTGCAGCTCTGCTCCTCCACAGTTTACAGTAGTTGGGAGCTATAAAAGAAAAATATCACAACGAAGGTTTCTTTCTTTTAGGGTCAGCTCTGCGTTTTTGACAAAAGCTGGATCTGCAGCTCGCTGTTGGGCATTGGTGGGGTGGAGATGGTTCACTTGCAAAGTGCTGGTGCTCAGGAGATGGCTCCTCGTGTGCAAATGGGCTTTGTCCTTTGGAAAAAACACATCCTGTGTCCTTCTAGGTGCATTCATAACTCACTGGCACAAGGGGCAGTCTGAGGAGCTGTAAATAACCTCACCTTTCAAGTGTTTTGCAGTGAATGCTCTGAGCAGGAACAAGAGGCCAGAGTCCAGCAGTCCTTGAGAGAGGTGGGAAAAACACTTGTCAGGCTGGGATGTTATTGAGCCAGGCTTATCTCCAGCTCTGCTCATGGCCAGACAGTCATTCCCAGGGACAGGGATCTGCCTCACGTGTTGGTCACTGCCACTGGCATTGCTGGAGACCTCAGGGTGATCCTCAGGTGAAGGGACCTGGTGAGACCTTTCTAACCACACCTCCCACAGAATCATTCCCAAGAGCAAGAGCTTGGGCAGGTCATGCAGGGGTTACAGATCTGCTGCTTCCTTGCATTTTCATTCACTGCCAGGGGAACTCATGAAACCTTTCAACTATGCTACAACCTACAGAATTTTTTGTTTGTTTGTTTGTTTCAGTTTTGTTGTTTTTTTTGTTTTCTGCTGCCTAAATAGTGTTTCTCCAAGAAAGCTGGAGAGAAACTGTTTACAAGGACATGGAGTGATAGGACAGGTTTAGACTAGGGATTAGGAAGAAATTCTTCCCTGTGAGGGTGGTGAGGCCCTGGCACAGGGTGCCCAGAGAAGCTGTGGCTGCCCCATCCCTGGAAGTGTCCAAGGCCAGGTTGGACATGGCTTGGAGCAACCTGGGATAGTGGAAAGTGTCCTTGCCCATGGAACAAGATGGTTTTTAAGGTCCCTTCCAAACCAACCATTCTCTGATTCTATGATGACATCTTCCAAGTGCTGCTTGCTCCCCAGGTTTTGCTGCCTTTAGACAAAGAATGGAAAAACCAGCGACAGTTCCATTACCAGCTCTAAGCTCTGTGGCACTCCAGTGTGCACTCTCAAATCTTGTTCCAATTCTTGCTCCCTGGATTTCCACAGGCTTGGGAAATCCATGGTGTGAAGCAGAGCAAAACATCCCCAGGCTGTTCAGAGCCTGGTTCAAGCTGCCCAGGAGCTCTGTGGTGAGCATGGCACTCATCCTGTCCCACCCAAAGGAGCAGAAATATCTCTTAACTCCAGTGCAGTGCTGTGCTAATGCTGGTGCACCAGGTCAGAGAGGAAAAACCTGGAGAACTGCAATTAACAACAACAAAAATAAATTACGCAAGAGCGTTTCTCTTAAAGTTTTTAATAGCAAACCTTAGAGAGAGCAGGTTTTTCAAGCCAAACAGGAAGGAAAACAAATAAACAACTGCAGTCAGTGCATTCACAGGCTTTTAGAAGTCAGGTTATCAACCAGGGACCCACAGACAGGAACTGATGAAGCAGAAATCTCCAGGGAAACAGATGAGGTTTTCAAAGAACACAAACACATAAAACCCTGAGATGTGCATTTATAAATAAGCCCAGGGAAGAGCTGGGCACACGATTCCCAGGCTGAGGGTTATGAGCTGGAAGGAAAGTCTGAAGATTTGGCCCAGACAAGTAAAATCTTTAAGTGATTGGGGAGGTAATTTGGGCATGTACAAATTTTGGAGAAGTCAGACAATATAGTGCAAGTCACTGCTGCTGGTGTGGGTGTGACATCAGAAGGCAAGGGCAAAGGAAAGCTGCAGGAAAACTAGAAGAAGCTCCATCCTCTCCAAAGCACAGTGACAGCTGTGGAAAAGCTCTCCACAGGATTACACACAATCCTCAGGGCTGAAACACTGCCATGGAGTCACATGAGGAGCTACAAGGCTCTGGAGGGACCTCAAGCTCTCTTCAGGGTGACCTGCTGTGGGCTGAGCTGTTCTCATTCCAAACATCTCTCGACCTCCAGGCAGTTTATATTTTCAGTGGCACGGTAATGGTTAATACCTAGAGGAAAGAGTTCAGTGGCCTCTTGGTGATGTGTAAATTAGCAAGTGGACAGTTGCCCCACAGAGAAATGGCAAACAAATATTTATTAGTTGTTTCAAAGAACCACAGCCATAAAACTCTGCCATTTGACTGCAGGAGTGTTTGTGTTTTTACTGAAACCAGTGCTAAAGGTGATGGCTTTATTCCTAACTGTGGTAACCTCTGTAACCCTGTGATTTATTGCCTTCAGGTAACAGAAAAAGCAACCTAGAATGTGCTTTAATGTACATTGCTCTTGCAGTGTGATAGGAAGATGCCAAGAATGAATTTGAATACCATTTTTACCTTATGAATGTGGATAAACACCTGATGGGGCAGCCTGAAGGAGCTCGAGCCAGGCTCTTCTCAGTGACTTCCAGTGACAAAGCAAGAGGCAATACAGAAATACAGAAAATTCCATTTATATGTAAAAAAAAATAAATCTTTTTTATAGAGTGAGGGTGGCTGAACATTGGACGAGGTTTCCCAGAGGAGTTTGGGGGGGACCCTTCTCTATGTGTTTTCCAAACTAGCTAATTGACTATTTAAACTCAAAAAAATACATTATTTCGACATAGCAAGATATTTAGAAATATTTAGCTTCAGTAGAAACCACATGTAAAGTGAGGCACTGTCCAACAGGAGTGGAGTCGTCAAAATCTAAGGATATTTATAAATTACTTTATAGGTACCTTAAATAGATATATATGTGGAGATATAGATGGAGAGATGGATAGATAGATAGATAGATAGATAGATAGATAGATAGATAGATAGATAGATAGATATAAAAAGGAGATCTATTTCCTAAATTACAGTAACTTTTAATAAGGTTCATGCTTAACAATGAGCAGTTTGGCATTCAATTCAATTCAATTCAGTTCAATTCAATTCAATTCAATTCAATTCAATTCAATTCAATTCAATTCAATTCAGTTAAATTCAATTCAATTCAATTCAATGTTAATTTTTTTCCTTACATTTTTAAGATGTCATCAAAATGCGCTGGCCTTTGGTCAAGGTTAATTTATAGACAAAACTCAATTTCTAAGCACACATACAGGTTGCTAGGTTGGAGCTTAGACAGAAAGGCACCGTGAAGGATAAGGAAAGGATGAAGGCACCTGGGTGTATGCCATAGCTGAAACCTCTGAGTTTGCCCCAGTGCATCCTCAATGAGTGCTTGAATGGATGAATGGCCTCAGCAAACGCTCAGTGTCAGAGTGTGCATAAATTTGAGCTGAACTGCAAAAGTTGTGGAGAGAATCCATTGCTGTCACCATGTGCCATTTTTCATTAGCCCCCAGAGACCTCAGTAACCACCCCTGATCCCAGGGCTGTGGTTTAATATGGATTTATAGAAGATCATGGCATGTACACTTCGGTCCTGCCTTTGACACAGCTTGTGTTTCAGTGACCCCAGCATCCTGAGTCAGCTTGGTTAAGGAAATATGCGCTGAGAGGTCGTGAAAGAGGCCAGGCCCTCTGTAACTCAGTGGAGACTCCTCAGTGCCTGTGAAAAACCATCCCAGGGCTCTGCCATCCTACCCTTTCTCTCCTACCTCCATGGACACCACAGTCACCCTGCAAATGGGCACTGCTCTTTAAAATAGATGGTCTCTGACTGTTTCAGGATTGCAACAAAACTCAGGGAGAATATTCTGATGATCTCCAAACTCAAAAGGAGGTTTGATGACAATTATTCTCTTCAAGAATTTCCCTGGTCTGCAGGGAAGCTGTTTTTTAGCTGCCTACAGAGGGAAAAGATGCAGCAACTAACGTGTTTACAGTGGGGAAAATACATTCATTTCAGCATGTATGAGTGAATAGTAGCTAAAGTACTTCCCTGCTTATTCTTGCTAATTCACCTTTCAGGCGACTCTGTGACAAACAAAAGCCATCCCCAGAGGAAGACTTCATTTCCCCGGGAGGAGAGGAATTAGCACGAATTAAAACTCTATTTGCCTAATTCCCTTGGAATTCTAATTGAAGCGCTTTTGCAATCTTAATTACACCACTCATTCCCCGTTTATTGCGCAAGGTTACTGAATCAAGTTAAAAAGGAAAAGCTGCTGTATGACTTTCTTACAGGACACCTCAGCCTGGGTGAGCAGTTCCTGGGAAGCTTTGAGTGCGTGTCACCAGGCAGCTGGTGCCAGCCTCCGGGGCCATGTATCCTCTGCTCCTCCTTAGGACATGTGGGTCTGACCTTGGAGAAGCCCTCTGTGCCCCACCAAAAGCCAAATCGCCCACATGCCTTCAAGGAAGATTTTGCAAAATGAGAGGCAGAAGAAGGGCAGGAAGAAAAATAACTCCAGGATGAATTTAGATGAGCTGTTCTTAATGATGAAAATTCCTTTGTTAACTCCTCCAGCTTTGCTGTGGTGGGAAGGGGAAAGTTGTAAAGATAGTGAAAGGTGTCCCTGCCCACGGCAGTGGGATTTGGAAGTGGATGATCTTTAAGATCCCTTCCAACCCAAACCGTTCTGTCATTCTGTAAGGGAAATACGTTAAAGGGGTGAACTCCACGGTTTGAGCTAAAAGCTGTGAGACATCAGAAAAATCCCCGTGGACTCTGCACGTTTATGCTGCTTTTATATTACATAACTGGACTGTCACCCACAGAGCCCTCTGCTTCCCAGGGGTGCCAAATCCAGAGCTGAGTGATTCGGCCTGCAAGTCGGATCAGTTTCACAGGGTCTCTAATCCCCACAGATTACTCTCCTCCATGAAGACTACTGCTCCATTGGTGCAGGAGGTGGGTTTTATAGCAGCACCAAAATCCCTTCTCATCTGTTATCTTTGCCTGGAGAATCGGACTTTTGACATAAACCTGGAAGGTAGTTCAAAGCCTCGCTGCATAAACACACATCCATTTTTTGAACTTTAGGAATAGGTAATGTAAGAGTTGAAAGGTGAAGGTTATGGCAGTTCGTGTTTATTTCACCAAGAGCCAAGAGATGGGAAACATCTGGCACTTACACACCAAGCAAGTCTTAAAAACAAAGAGACCTAGACTTTAGTCCGGCTGAGCAAGCACTGGGATAAAAGCTAATGACAGGCTGCTTATTTAAAGGGATCATAATACAGAACAGCCATGTAGGGAACCAGGGAGGATTCGGGAGGGGGAAAATGAGGGGAAAATTCAGCTTTGTGTTTCCAAGTTAAGGGTCAAAGCCTGACTTGAGTTACACTGCAGCGTCAATCCCGACCTGCAGGCCTCATACAGCAAGTAGGGCCCTCCAGATTTCACTTTGTCCTGATTTCCAGTGTGAAAATACCCAAAGCAGTGCTCAGAAGTGCTGCTGGTGTGTTTCAAGTGTGACAATGTCAGGACCAATCGTTTTAGTGAAGGTGAGAGGAGGGCTGAGCACAGAAGTGACTTGCAGTGAGGTGAGCTGGGTCAGTGTGAAAGGCTCATCAACATTGCTGCAGCTTCCCTGGAGCAGATCTTCACCTGCTTTGCATCTTCTTGCAGAGGTTTGTCCTGAAAAAGGTGTTTTGTAGAGTGGGGCTCTATCCTTTTGAAAAATCCCAGGCTGAACTTGTTTGTTTACTGTGGCAGCTTCTCTTCAAAACACACCACCTCCAACCTCCCATCTTCATTGCTCAGTCCCCAGAATAAATAGGTCCCTTCAGCAGGATCTATTTTGCAAGCAGAGATTTACCCAGAAAATGAAGAGTGAAGGCTCTTTTGCCCCTTTCCCCATTTATGGAAAACTAGGATTATTTGTAGTCCCTTAAACTGCTGTTCCTTGCTGTTCGATGACCTTGGAACTAAGGAGAGCTCCACTTTTTGCTTTTGGCAAGGCAAGTTTCCAATCCCAACCCTTCAACCACACCAAGAATTAATGTTTAACGTATCTCCAGAGTAATGAGGAAATGTGGGCTCCTCCTTCCAAGATTTTAAAGCTCACTGTTGAAACCAGCATTGTCTGCATGGCAGCAAACATGCGTGAGAGTCCTCTGTAAGTTGGTTTTTCAAGAGAAAAGACCTGTCACAGGCAAACAAGTGGGTATCATAAAAACCCCTTGCTCCCATAAGATGTGATAAGGAAACAATGGTTACTGCCCTGGAAAGAGATTTCCAAGGGCAGCTACGTGACAGGAGCTCAAGTGCTAATTCTTAAGGCTGTGGTTTGCAGCCAGCTGTAAGATTTGTGGTGTCACACCACCAGTGCCATGTGCCAGATGAGCAACATGCTGCTAGAGCATAAAAACATTTCCAATCAGAGGCTCACATTTGTCAAAACAACAACAACCAAAAAAACCCCTTTATAACAGCAGGTTTTTTGGTGTATCAGTAATTTTTAACTTAATGTTGGACCAGCAATCTCCTGCCTTTCCACAGCAGGAGTGCAGCTAGCACGGGAGGATAAAGCTGGTATAAATTCCATATCATGTCCCTTGGCTAATTTGACAAAACACAATCATGTGTCCATGCCTGATCCACATTAGATTTATAGTCCTGGGTGAGCTGGCAGTGCACAGATCTGGTATTAATAATCCTGGAACCACAGCCTAAATCTATTAGCTGGAAGCAGTTATATGATTCTTAATCCTATTTTGTGTCAGAGCAGATGACTGCAACCAAGATGGAGCAGAAATTACATGGTTTTGCCTGGCTAAACTTGCCCTGAGCTGAGCTTTCAGAGAGTTCAAACCACGCCAGGTACTGATCTTAAAACTGGTGTTTTGGGGGTACTTTATGGGAACTGAACCTGGAAATCCAAGAGCCCAACACATGAAGCTTTGTCCTGTAAGAAACAAACTTCTTTTATTTGAAAGATGCTTAAATCCCAAGCAAGAAATGTCATCTCTGTTTGAGAACCCACTGCTGGAGCAGGATGAAAGCTTAATAGTTCAACATAATTTGGAAGCACGGTAAAGATTTGGAACAGTATTCCTTGAAAACTTAATGAGACTCGTACAGCAAGGCTCCACCATAAAAACACAGCTCCCTTGCTTAGAAGGATTTTCCCATTCAAAATATCTGAAAATCATAATCATGCTGTTTCCTCAGCAATTAGACATTTTTTATAAACTACTTTTCTTTAATAATACTAAAACTTTTTTTTATTATTATTTAAAAAAGCTGTCCCCTGACAAGCACATTATTAAATTACAGTTTATAGCTCTTGCAGTGGGGTAAATTATAGTTGTTTTATTAAAGTATTTTAAAGACTGGAGTTTTACCAACATCTTGCTCCTAGAGTTGGCCAAACCCACGAATTCTGTGAGGTGCAAGTTGCATCTCACAGAGTCCTTCTGCATACCAGCAGGGAATTTACGTTTGATTTTCCAAATAATGGGACACCACAGGAAGCAAGTCCCATCTGACTCCCAACCTCTGGTATTTAACACCCATTATCTGTGTTGGGGTGTTGCATTTTCTCTCTCACGTGCACTCAGAGGTGATTAGATCCAAGGAGGAGCAGGCTGGGGCCTGTTAGCACCCTTATTATTTTATAAGTTCATTCTTATTGCATTGGTTTGCTTCTTTGCAGAGGACCCTGTTTCTCCTCAAATGGAAGTGCTCCACTAGTTTACCCCCTTAAAAGAAGAAATGAAAGATTGGCAACATCCAGGCTGCATAAATAAGCCATGAAAATGCAAACTCATGCCACTAGTCCAAAGGGCAGGACCCAGGATCCACTTTTCCTGTGGATCCACTTTTCCTCCCTGGAATTACACCGATGTCACATCAACAACATCCATGGAAATTGGTATTCCAGGTATTGAGCAGAACTCCTGAGCCTTGTTTGGAGGCAGCAGTTTTCTCCCTTCCACAGGTCTGTGTCAGTAATTGATCCCTGTGTGCTTGTGGCACCGTGTTTCTGATGGCACTGGGAGAGCAGAGCTGCACACAGCAGAGCTCTGGGGCTGATCCCGGGGGGATTTTCCACTGTCCCCCACTCCCAGCAGCTCCTGCGTGCGGCGTTTGGCACTGCAACAGGAAATTAAGGGCTGTAGGAAAGCAACCTTTGGCCTTTAATTCACTTTTTAATAAAATCATTAAAAGAAACCCACTCCCTGCCAGACATTATGGGAAATTGCTTTAATGATACTTTGGAGCAGAACACGTTCTCTCAGCTGCATGCATGGCTTGCTCCATAGCTTTGTGTGTTTGCAGCATGAAAATGGTTTCAATTACAAAGCCAGGCTAGAAAATTTTATATGAACCAGGCCGTGATAACAACCAGAGGCCAGGCTCTGTCCATGGCACATCTTACACACAGACAACATTTACAAAGTTCTGCTAGAAAAGATTGATATGTTTGAGCCAAAGATGAGCACAAAGACAAGGACAAAGAAAGCAGAGGGATTTTGTGTCCTCCCAGTCTCTCCTGGGAACAAAATGGGTGTCATTACCTCCAAAAGTGATGGGTACACAGCAAAGCAGAGCCGCAGCTTGTGAGAGCACAAACCCATTTAAAGCATCAGGGTGTAGCTCTTCATCAGGCTGTTCTCTTATTGATTTTAGAGTTTGCCACTGCATTTTTGCATAGGTTCTTGTGAAGAAATTTTATGGCCTTATTGTCCTAGAGAAGGGACAAACCGTGCTTTATCATTTTAAATTCATAAGTTACCACTTGGGCATGTATGAATCTAGTTAGGAAATTTTATTAATTGACCTAAGCCTATGGATAGGCAGATGGTTACTGAGGACACCTTAAAAATTACCAGAGAGATCTGTGCTAAAACAAATCCACTGTTTAGTTACAGCAGCAAAATTTTAAGAGACTGAATAACTCCTATCTGTTGCAAAATTTGCCCTCATGTACTTTGATTCTTTCTGTCTTTCCCATTGTATAAAAAAAATCTTAATCAACAAACCTGGTAGTCAGTTTTCTACAATCAATAAATTCTACGTCCAAGCCACAGTAGCTTTTATGTCTGTACGTTGTAAAAGTAAATTTACATCATATGTCAAACATTACACACGAAGAGAAAAACAAGGCTGATTTCTAGTCCTAAAAGATATATGTGTCTCCATAAAATCAGCAAGCTGTGTCCTGAATGCAGCTGGATGATCATACTCTGACCAAATGGCTTTTTGTCTCAGCCTGGAGATCTGTCAGGCTCAACTGTTTCCCAGAGCTGCATCTGTTTCAGGGAGCTCTGGGGAAGTGCAGGACAAGCCTCTGCTTTACAATCAGTCCTACAGGAACTCAGATTTCCCTGCTGCCTGGGCTGTGGAGCAGCCTGGGTCGTGCCAGGTTCCCAGAGGCTCTGGGATGGCAAGAATTGATCCCAAACTGGAGCTGCACTTCCACAGCAGAGAGCCAGGCAGCCTGGCGGAGTTTGGTCACCAGAAGGAAATGAAAAAGGAGGAAAAGGCCCAGCTGTGCTAATTAACCACAGGGTGACTCCAGAGCAGCAGCTTTTCTTGGGAAGAGCAGATCTGGTCCTGGCAAGGGGGACTGAGCAGACCCGAGGGAGCAGGGAAGCCTTTGCGAGAGGCATCGATAAGAGCCCAGCACTGCTGGGCACCTTCCAGGGAAAGAGAATCCCAGCCAGAAGAAATGCAGGGAAAGGACAACCAGAAACACCAGGGAATATGTGACCCTCTTACAAAGTGAAACTCAAAACCTGTGCTACCTCTAGCCTGCTAAATGACCTCTAAGATGAAGACAATACCTGTCTATAAATACATTGGAGGAGGGCGGCTGAAAGGAGGAAAACATTGATTTAATTTAAAGACCAAATGTGGCACGAGAAGGATGGAATATAATCTCTGCCCATAATTACATAAACATTCAGGGAGTTCCACTGACTAAAGAACAATCAGCCAGGTTTAAGGGTCATGGTTTTACAGCGATGTGTTGGAGGAAGCAAAATCTTCTTGCAATGACCATAATTATTTCTTTTTGGTTTTTTTCCCAAAAAATTAAGATCTATTCCTACTCATCTTTCTAACTCCAGCAGCTCACACCTTGGCAGCTGGGGAACACAGCAGAAAGGGAAAAGGTGGAACCAGTAGAGAAGATTTGTTCACGGGCTGTTTGTTAGTGGGAACATCCCCTGTGAAAAATCTCTGCTGCTGGAGAACACATGACATGAGTATTTCCAGAACATTTTCCACTGTTTTCCAATGGCATGACATTACTTTATTTGGGTGGGCTCCTTACTTTGGCTAGTTGTGTCCCTGTTTTTTGGCTGGAAACCTCCATGGATGAGTAGGAAAGGAATGCTACTCCCACAAGTAGTGTTTTGAGCTGCAGTCTCTAACAAAGTATACCTTTCTCATGGAAGGAATTTATTAGAAAATCCCTAATGAAAATTAATATGACTCTGAAATGAGGTCTTTATCTAATACCTCACCAACTTCCTGGGAAGTGATGAGGTGGGAGGCAGTTGAATTTCAGGGTGGATCTGGTTAATATAAACTGCCACCTGGTGAATGCTAAAGAGTATTTTTGCCTTCACTAGGCGTGGTCTGGTTTACACTTAGGAGGAGAGCAGATCCTCAGATACTCACGTTGGACCATTACGAGTTACAACACAAATATGAAATGAAATCACTGCATGACTTTCTCCCAGCCACGCTGCACAGAGGTTATTTTAACCCAGTGGCTCCTTGCAGAGTCCCCAGGCCAGAGCAAGCTGAAATCAGGCATTCACAGTTCCTGTTAATCATCCCGTTTACTTTTTCATCCCAGACAAGAAGAAGCCACCCTCCTTAACCTGTGTTGCTAACTCAGAAATGACACTGCTTCCTTACAGGGATGGTGGAGGGTGCTGAGGGCACTGCACAAAGTGTCCAAACCCTGTGGGGATAAGTTCCCAGCCCTGTCCAGAGGAGACTGGGGCTGCAGCAGCTCCTTTCAGACAGCTTGTGGCATCACAGACCTGCTCCCAAGCCTGTGGACACTGCAGGACTCCCACGGGCCTTTATCAGCTCTGGCTCACATCCTTGGCGTCTGGTTCATGCCTCTTTATAAATAAAGTCGTGCATATCAGGAGCAGCCTCCCAGGGAAAACAGGCCAGCTCATCTCCTTGCTCAAAGAAGCCATTTAGCTGTGATTGTCATCTGTGATTTCATTGCTAGCCCCTCTTTGCCTTCGAAGTTGGGCTCTCCAGGGAGGGAATTTTATTTCTTTGGCACAGCCTAAGCATTGTGCTGAGCGAATCTCTCTGTCTATTTATCTCGTGCATACCTATGTAATAAGCATGGATGTGATGAGTAATAATTACATAGGTGCTACAGGTCTCCTTTGTATTTCTTTGGCACTATTAATAGCCTTTAAAAGTGGGAATAACTCTCATTTGTGCCAGCTCTAAGCTGTCTTGATACAGTCCAAGCATTGTAAGGGAGTTTTATTTTAAACAGAACATTTCTGAATAATTAATCACTCTGATACAAGACACACATAACAATTCCAAATAACCCCGCATGTGTTCTTTGTTGAAAGGGGCAAACGAAACATGGGGGAAAAATATAGTCAAAACAAGGAGCTGAGATGCAGAATCCAGCCAGGAAAGCACGGATGAGGTTTCCCCCCCCTCCTTACTCAAACAATTCAGAACATACTTTCCCCATAAAGTAAAGGGGTCGGATGTCCAAGTGTACCTCTGACAGTATCTCAGCTGCATGTGCAGCCCTGGAGTGGGAGGATGGGGTGCTGGACAGCATCATCTGCTCCAAACCACTGAGCAAGGTCCCAAAAAAGTGTGTGCCAAGCTCTTGGCCCTGCAAACGTAGATGTACAACCTGTCAGGCTGCCCAGAGCCACCTGTGTGCATAAGCTGGTGCAGCCAGGCACTTGCTTCACTTTCAGAAACCCAAACAATCATAAACACGGGCACTTTTCAGCTTTAGCAGCTGCAGCAGAACTCACCCGGGTGGGATGGCCAAGGAGCTTGTGGGAGGCAGGAAGTTTGGTGGCTGCTCTTTATTTCAGTGGATGTTTCTCTGCACTCCACGGTTTTTTCAGCAGCAGAGTGCATTGGTGTGTGGCACATCCTGCTAAAGCCCATGGGGACACATCCTACAGCATTGCTCACTGCTTTCTATCCACTGTCCAGCTCCTGTTGCTGTCCCTCAAAGCCAGTCCTGCCCTGCCTCAGCCAAGTAGTCCATTATCACATGGAAACAGTGTTGTGGGACGGGCTCTGTATGGCAGTGAAGACATAAACCGACCCTGAGTCTTTAAACATATCAGGAACCCATAGGATGTGTTATTTTTGCTGGATTCATCTTAAGAATGAGAGCTAATTTCTGCCTTGTCCAGTTATGTCATCTGTTTTCTCTTGTGCCCTCTCAGATCCAGCCAATCATATCTTTAGTAAATAAATGTTGAAAGAGCTTTGTTTTGCAGCCATGTAACACAAAATTATATGTAATGTATGAAGTAGAAAAACAAACAAACAAACAAAAATTGGAGTGGTTTGGGTGAATAATGCATTTCTCTTCTGACTCATACAGAAAGGCTTTGTCAGAGCACTCCCAGCACCAGCATCTACAAACGACCTCAACCTTTGAAATCCTTCTGCTGTCTATTTCTGAAACATGGATGAGCTGGTGGACCTTGGGCAGCAACTTCCTTGTCATGAGAAGCGAGCTGGAGAATTGAAGGAAATTTCTCTGAGCAGGTGATGATCTCACTTGGAGGGAAAGATCACAGAGATTTATCACAATACACCTGCCCATGGCCAGATCAACCCTTTCCTTGGAACCCAGATCCAGTCTGGGCTCCCAACCAGCCATTGGATAGCGTGATTTGGATTATTCCTGATGCCTAAAGAGGCCAACCTGGAAACAGAGACTGGACAGGAGGAAGGGAATAAACGTGGATATTTATTTGAAAGGCTTTCAGAGGCACACCCTGGGCAGGCCAAAGGCTACACCCAAGATGGACCCCGAGTCACGAGTTCTTCACACTTTTATAGCTTTGCTCCATTTGCATCTCAACCCAATTTCACCAATTAAACTTTAGCTAATGATGGAATTTCCCCTCAGCTTGCCCCCCTTCTCAAGATGCTGGGTTACACATTTTGGGCCTAGGCCGGGCTGGGTGTCCTTGGAGAGCAGCCTGGAGAGGCTTTGTTCTGTCTGTCTCAGCATGAGAGAGCAGCAGCTCCCAGGCTGCAGGACACTGCAGAGTTACACACTGGGAACACAGAATTTGAAACATATAAAAGCTGAAACGTAAGGCATCATCCCTGTTAATTGCTGCTCTCACTAAGCTGCACAGAGACATGAAGAGTCCAAGCATAGCTGAACCTGTCAGAGGAAACACACAAAGATCCCGAAACACTGGAGTTTAGGCAGCACTCCCTCAGATTTTAGTAGCAATCGTGGGGTTTTACATTATAATTTTTTTCCTTAATGGTTTGGGTTGGAAAGGACCTTAAATGTCATTTAGTTCCAACCCTCCTGCCATGGGAAGGGATGCCACCAGCTAGCAAAATTTGTTGATTTTCTGTTTTTTTTTTTTAAATAAAGAACTTTTTGTGGTGACTTTAATGGGAGAGGTAAATTGAGTGTCTGACTTTACAGCTTTCTTTTGGTATTTGGAAGGATTTTTTTCCGTGCTAGGAATCAGGCGTTTTACTCCAAATCAATGCCAAACCCCATCCAACTCCATCTGTCACAGGGATACCATGCCTGAAACATGCTCTGTGCATCCTCAGGGCCCTCTGGACCTTAACACCCTGGTCCCTGAGTGCTGAGAAACTGGCAAGCAAAAACTTCTTTAATGCCATGACAGCAGGGCAGCTTCTCACCACACAGAAAACCACACGAGGTATGTGTGGCAAGGTTATAAATCAGCCCCAGCTGCACAAGTGGACAAGTTCAAGTTGAAGTTATCGAGTGTGACGGCTCGAGTGGCATCCTGTACGTCAGACCCAGGGCTGGGTGACCCCTCTTTTCCTTCTGCCAAAGAGACAAATGGTGAGAACGTGTCAGGCTTTATCTCTGCTCCACATTTTTAGCTGGGGACATAGGAAATTTTAAGCTGAAAATAATGTCTTTCTAGGGGCGTGTTGCAGCCTTTTCCTGATGAGGTCTTTATTTTTAAAAGCACGGGCAGTAAACAGAACAACACCCAGATGATGACAAGATTGAGCTACACGGATGATCTTGAGTATTTGTCATCAAAGAGATGCTGAGCTGCCTGTCTCCAGAGGCCATGGATGGCTCTCCTTGCAGCAGGACAACACAGAATGCCTTGACCTGTGCCACCATCCTGGCTGAGATAAGGCCCTGCCAGATCTTTCATCCCTGTCCCACTGACAGAAGGTCCCTGGGGATCCCCTGTTGGAATATCAAAGCACTGATGGCATGCCACACTCATTTCCCCACCAGCATTTTTTCTGGCATCAAAATGGTTCTGTGGCTGGGTTAGAGCAGCACTATGTGCCAGAGTGCTGTAAATAGGATGCAGCCTGGTGGAAGAGGGGAATCTTCAGTCTTCGTGCTCCCCTTGGACAAGCAAAGCTCTGTCACATTAAAAAAAAACCACCTAAAAATAATGAAAAGCTCCCAGTTCTTTACTTCAGAGCAGTCAGATTATGTAATGTTAGTACACACGTCTCGAGCAGAGACACACTGCCCTTTCCCTCTGCGTTGGATAAACAGCAGCTTTCCTTTTTCCTTTCTTTCTGATGGAAATCACAACTGAGAAGCTGGCTGTGTTACTCAGAGGCTGAGTTACCAACAGCCTTCACAATCCTGTTCATTAGGAAGCAGCAAACAAACTTGACAGGACCATCATGTACTCAGTGACTTTTACTAAATTCTGTTTATGTTATTTTTAAAGTGGATTTAGCATTCACAAGGCTGCAGCACTTGTTGGAATGAAGGCAACAAAAGCTCTTGCTGTTCACAGGAGAGGGAAAGAAGAGGTCCTTCACGCATCCTTCAAAGCTCTCTGCTGCACTTGTGGCTCTTGAGACAAAAATGCAGTCAGGTCTCACATGCAGCCATGTGAGCTCTGCAGAAATCACCAAAACCGTGCCCAGAATATTGGCTGGTCCCAATAAAGTGACTGGGAAGATCAATCCCATTGACTGACTCCACAAAAACAGGGTGGCAGCCTTGTGGTGGTGACTGCCATCACCCCCAACCTGGGCTCGATTCATCTGAGCACTTCTTCTCCCTGCAGTGGGAATTTTACCAGTGGCTTTAGTGGTCCAGCCTTTTTAGGGGAAAAAGAGACAGCCAGAAGCCTTACAGCCACCCAGCTTTAATCCTGTATCAACAGCAAACACGGGGAGTTGTGTTTGGTTTCCTATCTGCAACTGGACCCACCACAGCGGCTCATGACAGCCATGTGCCACATCTCATCTCCGGGTTATCCTCCACAAAGCCACTGGGATTCCATCCAGAGAAACTCTGTACAGCGTGGTGAGTGGTAGCAGTAGCATTCTGTAAAATGTTTCACTTCACACAATTAACTTCTTAGTGACTATGTGAGAGAATTCCCATTTGTCTACTGTGCAGTGAAGCTAATTCATTTCCCCTGACAATACTGCATTTTCAAGCTGGAAATCTCCCTTTTAAAAGAAAAGCTGTCTGATCAACCAGGCCCGTGGTGAAGCAGCACTTGTTGTGCCTTGGTTGGAAGAGAGTTCGTGCCACGTGCAGATAAAAATGTGATCATTAACCCTCATTCCTCCACTGAACATCCCACCAGTCCTGCACACAGCACTCCGATTCCAACAAGGAAGGAAAATATCAATGCAAAATTTATTGGTCATCAGGCAGCATACTGTGGCTGGAATTTTCCAACGAGCTCAGTGTCTTTAGCAGTGGCCAAACACTTGAAAGAAGCTCTTCATAGTCCAAAATAAATGTCTACATTTTCAGAAGACAGGCAGTGATTAGGCACTGTCTGGGAAGAGATTCCATTTTTTTAATCACTTCCAAGTTTTATTTTTGCACACGGATTTTGTCCTTGGGTCTGGCTGATCTGGAGGAGGCACGTGGTGCTCTGTGTCTCAGAAGGGTCAGCCAAGCATGGGCGCTGCTGTGAGATGGATGCACTGCTTCAGTGGCACTGGAAATTTGGAAATTGCTGCCCCTGGAAGCAGCTTTGGAATGGTCTGGCCATATCCTCCACGCCTGGGCCAGTCCAAGAGTGATGCAGAGTTGGTGTAACCTTTAATCAGGAAGACTCATCAGCTTTGTGCTCCGTAGCGTAAGAAACAAGCCTGGCAACTGCTCCCCCCCAAAAAGCACACACAGATCAGATCATGTTGCCTACTGCAATGCAAGAGAAATGAGGAATCAAAGACACTGGAGATTTTCATTGTTCTTTTTAAGCCCTCTCCCAGCAAATACGGTGCCCATATTTTACAAGGCTACAACACAATAATCTGCCACCGCCGCTTTAACGACCGAGCAGTTGCAGAGTTGATCTATAAACCGATGTTGCCATTTAATGTGGTTTCCAGTGAACTGTAAAATTTATAGCTGTAACTAACACCCCCCCTGCCCCTCTCTCTTTTATGTTCTCCTCAAAAAACAAGCTGCTCCGCAGCTCCAAAAGGCAACACGCAGAAAATCAATGTGCAACCTGAAGTGAGCTAATTAGGATCATATTCACATGCCGTGGATCTGCGGCCTTCTGGTCAATTAAGCAAAGATTAATGTCTAACACTGGATGGGTGAATACCACCAAAAGGCAGGCACAGAAATATTCAGATACACTGTTGTTGCACAACCTGAACAGTGGCAAAGCTGCTGTGCAGAGCAGACACCCTCTGTGAGGTTTCTTCCATGGTTTTCCCACTCTTTTCCATGCAAACTTCCCAGCCTCACCACTATTTCCATCCTAGCGTGGTGCTACTGGCATCCCTTCTTTGGCAGCTCCCTGGCGTGGGTGTGCCTCCCCTCAGCCACGCTGATAAGAGCAGCTGTAAGGTGAATTCCACCTCTGCTCAGCTGGCCTGGCCCTTCTCCCATCCTCTTTGTCGTGACTGATGGGATTTAAATGGGCTTCACATCAAGTCCACCACATGGGGAGAAGTTGGTCCCAAACAAACGTAATGCTGGAAAATCTTCTTGGGCGCTCTCAAGCACAGGGACTGATTTAAGCTCACTGTTGTGAAGGCTTGGAATAAAAACTGAGGGCCTGATCCCAAAGCCCATTAGCCTTTGGAAAGGCTCCCTATGATGTCAGTGGATTTTGGAACAGGCTTTTGATGCTTTCTGGTAAGGGCTGATGGAAAAAAATCTCCAAGTTTAATTGGAGTGGAGGGGAATTAGTTAGGAAAATGTTTTTAGGTGAACACCTCTGTTGTGGGGGATGCATGTCCTTGCTTGAGCTCCATTGATGCTTTCTGCAGAAAACTCACATTTACTGCTGCTGGCTGTTTGTTTACAAGGTGTAATTTTTTCAGTGGGGGATGGATTAACTTTCTGGCCTCGTGTAAGTTCACATTTAATATTTTAATCTCCTCAGCAACTTCCTAATGGGAAAGAGGATCAATTTCAAGGCTTTTATCTGGATAGTGAATCAAAACTTTGGCTTTCACTTCATAGGTTGATGAGAGAAGTCAGGGGTCCTGAACCTCATGGTTGCAAGAGCTTTTTAATCACAGATTTGCCTTAAGGTGGCTTTATCTGGAGTCAGAGCATGAAGGGCAATTTGGGGTAAGGCTGCTTTATGATGGTTTTGTTAAGCTCGTGTTGGTGGTGCCATGTTTTTTGTTTAAGGACAGAGCAACACAAAAGCAGAGGGACAGATTCTGATGTCATTTTTGCTAGGAAAACCAGGCATAAGTCAATGGGTAATAAACCTGCTGCTGGGGAACCACAGCTCAGTGCTGTGTAATTATGGTCAGGCCCGTAAAAACTGGTGGAGGTGGGAATGGAAGAGAGCTGCTATCTCAGGGAAAAAGAAATTAGGAACTCTAATAATAGGAAAAAAAGGAGGGATAACAAACAAGGATCCAAATCCCTGGTTAGGGATGTTCAGAAGTGTTAGATTATTGTTTTTTTCCCTTTTAGTTGATGCCTATGTTGACCAGTGGGGCTGTCCACTGGAATTTTCCCTACTCGACACGGTGCAGTTATACCAAGATATCCATAGAACCGTAAAATATCCTGAGTTGGAAGGGACCCACGAGGATCATGGAGTCAAAGGATCACCAACATTGATGTGCAAATGTGCAGAGACACAAGGACCCGGTGTTTCCTCACGGGGATAAATATGGAAACACCGAGAAACTTGCAAAAACTTTGCAGAGCTGTGGGGTGCTGGTGGAGAACTGCTCCAGTGTGCAACAAACAGCCCCAAGAGCAGGAACAACAAAAGAGGGACTCCAAAGATCGACGAGAATTATCTCTGGGAATCTGCTCTGCACACTTTACAGCAGGGAGAGCTCAACTCTAGTTTTACAAACCAGCCTGGCAGCTGTGCTATTTATATGTTCACCACCAAGGTTTCATTAATTTTAACACGTGTTAATGGGCACCCTGTATTATTTTGGGAGGCTAAACGTGAGATTTATTTAATTTCCTTAAATATCAAATATGGGTCAGGTAAAATAAACTGTGGATTGTATTTTTTTTTTTTTTTTGGGGTGGGGGAAATGTGTCACTGTGACAGAATTTAGACAGAGCAATGTCTGATCATATTTACAGCATTTATAGGTTTGGAAATCTCCAAAGAAATCTGAGGAAACCTAATGGCTGCCTGAGTACGTTGAGTGAAATACTTCTTGATAATGAATAAACACTCCACACGTCTTTACAAGAACACCCTTTTAACTACATGTAAATATTCCACAATCTTTCAGAAAATCTTCAATTTAAAGGTGATGCTTAAAACAGGTTCATTTTTTTTCTAATGGTAGTTTTTTAAAATGTCATTTGCAGATCCTATAATTTCTCTCGGATTTCTTCCCTTTGCTAAAAACACCAGTGTTTCCAAACAGTCGTACAAAGGCTTTGGAAACAGAGTCCTTGTGTTGTTCAAAAGGAGTTCTCAAATAAGAACTACATGGACCTAAATCAAATTGCAGCTACAAGCAAATTTATTTCTCACCTCATCTTGCTCCTTAGGATTTAATGGAAAACTGGTATAAAGTGTGGCAACAGAAAAAAAATACCTGCCACGAAAAATAAATCTGTCAGACTTGGGAAAATCCATTCATCAAAGGAGGGAAAATTACAATGAAATCACAAGAAGTTTATGGAATAAATCTGTAACTGATTTGGTTATAATATTTAATCTCCTTCTGCTACCTTGTAGTGTGAGGTTGTGTTCGCCCTGCATACCTTGAACATGACAATGGGTTTTTAGTACCAAATTTATAACTTAATCTGGATATTGCCAGTGGGGTAGGACAAAGCCAGTGTTTTTTGAGTGTTTCTGATTCTGGCCAGAGGGACAGATGCTGGGGGAGGTGAACCAGACAGATTTTGACAGGTAACACATGACTTTGTAGAAGCGCCATTGATTTACACCACTGAGGAACCTGGCTCTAATCTATACTGCAAAGGGCACCTTCAAAGCAAAAACTGCCCCTGGTTGCAGTTAAACAAAACTCTGTTCTGTCCTGAGAGCCAGGCTCTGGGATCACAGGTTTGCAGCAAACAAGAAAAAGTGCCAGGAGAAACGCCCTTTGGTGCAGTAAACCCCTTTCCCTCACACCCCACGGCAGCGACGCTGAGCTCGCTGACACCCCAGGCTTCAAAGGGAGCTGAGGGGCTGCTGTGAAGGAGCTGACCTTGCACAGGGGGTTGTTTATTGGCACAAAACGGTGCCCTCCTGCAGCCCAGCAGCCAAACAGCTCCTGCTGGGGCCCAGGAACTGCGGGAAGCTGGAGAGCCCATGAGAGAGGGCTGCAGCGCCCATCCGGAGATCTGACTTTCTTGAGTGACAGCTTGATGAACTCAGGCATGGGGAGTTGGCCCTTTGAAGAAGTAATTATGCTGCTAGTCGAGAGAAAAACAGCTCTGGATTGTGCTGTGCATGTTTACACAATGCCAAAGGGACAGGCTGGGGCTCCTTGGGACGGGTGCCACGACAGGGAGGACGCATTTCAAAGAGGTATTTATTCACCGGAGATCCTGAGAGGATGTTTGTTGGATCATGCAGGAGAGTGGAAGCTCCTGAAATCCAGGATGCCGTAAGTTCAAGTAGGAGCAGGCAGCAGATTTATCTCTCTGGGCTGCTGGGAGCGTGTCAAGTGCCATAATTACCATTTGTTCTCATCCCACCCATGACTCCTCCGTGGCAGTGACCTTTGGAACAGCACCGATGGTGATTATTTATGTCACAGAAACAACATGTGCTGGCATAGTCATCCTTCCCCACTTTTTAATTCACCAGTTTCTCAATGAGTTTTGCAAAAGCAAAGGGAATGGGAAGGAAAATGATCAGCACTGAGCAAGCCAAGGGGTTTGTCTGGGATCTGCTCCTTGATGAGGAAGAATAAGAGTCTCTGCATAGAGTCTGCACAGTAGTACCCACTGTGCTGCTTGGGTACCTAGCCTGGCCTTGTGGACTGCTCCTCAGGACATAATTCAGCACAAAACCAGTAAAAAAGTGCTCATGTGGCTATTTTTAGAACAAAGCATCCACCTTCTGCCTTCCTGTGCTTGCCCTGAGGTGGGTGGGTGCCTCCCCTGCGCCAGCCCCTTGCCTGCAGCTTGCCCCTCGATCCCCCTTGTTTTGTCTGCTCCCTGATAAAGGCCTGCATTAGTGCACTGCATTGTTTTAATTCCAGCCAGCAGCCAGATAAGGCTATCAGCATCTCACAACTTCTGCTGGGGATAATCTGCTGAGGCTCTTGTGAAAGGAATGCTCTGCCTCGCCAGGGGGGCGGTGCTGGGTGTACCCAAGGGGTGCTCACCAGCCACGGCCTTGCTGCACAACCTGAAGCAAATCTCTTTTTTCCCATTTGACACCATCTGTCTGCACGTTTTTGAGAGTAAAACTGACTTTTAATCCAGATTGACAGACACTAAGCATGGGGCTGGACCATGACTGAATCTCTGCTGGCTACTGTAATCTAAATCACATTGTAATGGACAATATGTTGTCTTATATCCAACTTGTAGGCAAACATTTGTGTGTAGATAAGCTGACATTTTGTTTAGTACATGCACTCTAATTTCCAATAAAACCTCCAATAAAGAATTACAAAGTGAATTTATTGCTTTGCTTCAAAGCAAGGACGTGGTGCCACTTTGAAAGGGTATTTGAAGTGTTAAATCCATTTCTATGATGCTTTAATACATTTTCTGTAAATTTCTTTTTTTTGAAAGTTATTTTAATATTATTGCGCCACTCTGTTAAAAGGCCATAAAATATTTTAAAGAGCAATAAAAGTAAACACAAATGCTAGAAAGCCCATTCTTTTCTCTCTCCAGCCCACTGAGAGAGGAAGAGACAGAGGATTTAGGCATAACAAAATCCGTGGCAGCTGTGTAAATAAAATAAAAGAGCACACTGTTTTTCTGTTGATGATGATTCTTAACATCTTGCTATCGAGCAGGAGCCCAGGGCAAGCCATGGGAAGGAAGCAGAAACACCGAAGGAGAGCACGCGAAGGAGAGAGGGCTTTGCATCCTTCCTGAAAATGGGAATTGAAATGAAGGAACAACAGAGGAAGCTTTCCAAGGCAAAGCCTCCATCCAGCAGGCTTCACCTGCTGCAGGCATGAACCAGCTGAAGGATGTTCAGCTTATTAACCAGCGTTAATAAGGATGTGCTCCTTGCCAAGCCGGAGTGGGCTTTGGTAGGACTGATCCCCCTGGGACAACCTCCCTCCTCCTGCCTGGCTTTCGTTTGCTTTCTGCAAAGTTTAGCTCTGTGTGAGGTACCTGCTTATGGTTCACTGAAGTTTTAGAAAAGAGGGTTTTTAAGGAAGATGTAACTCGATAAACTGCGTGGCTCTTCTCAGCCCACCCATGGATTTCGCGTGGTGTGGGAAGAGGGAAGTCGGGTCTAGCTGTAAAACTGAAGTTAAAGAAGGATGAAAGTGGTCAAAATCTTTCAAAAATCTGAATAATGACTGTTGATGCTAAGAATAGAGAGACAAAACCCCCTGCCAAAATGGGCTTATCTCAGGGAAATTGGATTCTCAATGTCGATGGTCTCTGCAGAAATTTACAACAGTTCTCATAAAAGTAAGTAACAGATTTTGAGCCAACATCTCTCCTTCCTGTGAAATATTCCTGACAAAAGTGGTTCTTTTATTTCCCAGCCTGGGCCAGTGCCGGGAGCCCAGCACCTTCCCAGGCTGCATCTGACTGCAAGTGATGGCAGTTCCTGCAGTCACAGGATCATGGAATCACAGAATCCTTAGGCTGGGAAAGATCTCCCAGACCATCGAGTCCAACCTTTGGCTGATCTCCAGCTTGTCAACCACACCAGAGCACTGAGTGCCACGTCCAGGAGTTCCTTGAACACTTCCAGGCATGGGGACTCCAGCACCAACCTGGGCAGCCCCTTCCAATGCCTGAGCACTGTTTCAGTGATGAAATTCTTCCTGATGTTCAACTTGAGCCTCCCCTGGGGCAGCTTGAAGCCATTTCCTCTTGTCCTGTCCCTTGTTCCCTGGAAGAAGGGCCTGACCCCCACCTGGCTTCATCCTCCTTCCAGGCAGTTTTGGAGAGTGAAAAGGTGCCCCCTGAGCCTCCTTTTCTCCAGGCTAAACAACCCCACAGGCACCAAGGAGCTGACGGAGCCATGGCCAGATCTCAGCCCTCTGGCTTTAAAAAAATAATAGATCTGCCTGGGCTGTTCTATTTAGAGCATCTTAAAATCTAAATTTGTAGCCAGGTCTCCAGGTACAACCTCAGGCCCTGGTTTACCTCTCTGGATGAGCACAAGCCCCATACTACAGCTTATGTTCAGCATTCATCAATAATTTCACAATAAAACCTCCCAACCTGCCACATTGGAGTTTTTGGAGATGTCAAGTACATCATTGAGAGGTTGCTTATTTTGCAAGATGCTGCTGCAAACCTTCCTTGCCTTGAAGAGTGTTTCACCAGCAAGCTTCTACAAATGTGGTGCTTCACAGGCAGCAGCCACCAGGGTGATGGCAGGAGTGAAAAGAAATTCGCCTTCGAAAGCCAAGATGTGAAAGGAGGGTAAAATAAATGTGGGAGAACTGAGGTTTGGGAAAGCTTAGCAGTAAAAAATTGTGACTAATGATCAAGTTGGTCCAACAGGTAATGAGCACCATGGAGGCTCCTTCAAGAGCCAGAGATCTCTTGGCTTATGCTGGAAAGATTTCCCAGGTAGGGAAGGGCAGCAGGATCCTGCCCTCAGCGAGCACCCCAAGCACTGCTCAGCCTGGGGACACCTGAGGAGATGCCATGCAGGGACTCTGCCACCCCACTGCACCCCAAACTGTCCCACCCTGGGCAGGGCACCAGGCTCTCCTATCCCTGAGGGGTCTGCAGGCCGTAATCACAGCACAGACCCGTGTGTTCCACGAGCACAGCACTCCGCAGTGTTTTTCTGGAAGTGACTTCATTTGGTCTGAGACCTTCAAGCAGAATTTGGTGGTATTTATTTATTTTTCCCCGTGTTTTCTTGTCCTAGACAACACACACGCAGCTGCAAAGTGCTGATGACTCCCTTTGCTGAGCTTCTCCTGAGAGCCTCCTTTCCGTGGTCTCCATTATAAAAATCTGGATTCTGCATTTCCGCCGTCGCAATGACGAATGGAGTCACAGCTCCTGGAGTCACTACAATGAGCCTGGGGTGGGAATCTCAGCCAAATCCACCAGCACAGCTCACTGGCCACTGATTTATTTCCCTCGGTGACCTCCCCGTGGCTGCGGGCCAGGCGCGAGCCCACGTCCTGCTGGAATCCTGCTGGAATCCTGCTGGAATCCTGCTGGGATCCTGCTGGGATCCTGCGGGAACCCTGCACATCGTTTCGGGGCCTTTACTCACGGTTTACTGACGGTGCTCTCCGGGTCTCACCCGGGTTTCCAGGAGGGAGAGGCTTTCGTTATGCTCCGCGGGGATTTGGCCGCGGCTTTCCGGAAGGACGGGAATACTGAAAATCCTGACGTCCTCCGAGTTACTCACTCCGGTGTGCCTGCAAGGGCTGCGTGTGGAAAATTATTCGTCATTTCCTCGCAGGCACAATTTTCAAAGGAGAGATAGATCACTCTGGCAACAGCGCAGCACCGTGATTTAAGGGTTTATTTATCTCTCAGCCCAGCTCTGCTGCTTGAGTACACGAATTTAGTCCTGTCCCTTCTTTCTTTCCTTTTTTGTTGAGAAGCAACACCGTCCTGGTCTAATAAGGCTTGTTCATGGAACAAGATCCACTGACATGAGTGAACCCTGGCTACCAAGGGAAATGAGGATTTGTAGTGCTCAGGGCTTCATCCAGAGGGATGCAGTCATTTGGAAACCTAGAGTGACTCCAGCAGCTAGAGAGATTTAGGGATGGGAATTCATCAAAATGTTTCACTAGTGAGACACAGTCATAGCGTTGGGGTGTAGAGGTGCTGGAGGGGAGCACTGCTGTGGGAGAAGCTTTCTGGGGTAAAGAAACCATGGAAATTGTTGTCCTCACTCCTATTAGGGGAATAAGTAGAGAAAAGGGACATGAATAGGGTTTATTTTTAAAGTTTCAAACCAACCCTGAACGTTATCATCCATCCTGATATTGGGCATCTCTTGACACTCCTTATGCCCAACCAGCCCAGTGGTTTCAACCTCTAAACCTGAGGCCACAAGCACACTTAAATTTCCACATAATTAATGATGTTCTGAGCAGTAAGAACTTTCTCTCATTTCGCTCTTACTTTATAAGAGAGGCAAAACACTTCATTTTCTCTGTTTTATAAGCATCAAAATTACAAGGGGCCTGACCTCGTGAAGGCTTGAGGGCACTTGGCTTTGCTGGAGTTTGGCCCCAACATGTACATAGAGCCCAAAGCTTGCTTTGAATAGAAGTTGAAGTGCCTGTAAGTTCTGGCTGCAGAAAAACCATGGATGTAGTCAGACCTCTTGCAGGAGAAGTCAAATTACATCCTTGGAATGGGAACCAGACGTTTTAGAGCTGAGACAGAAATTTGTTAGAAATAAAGACAGAAGACCATGAAGTCCAGGACTGTGACTGGAAGAAGTTAAATAACCTCCCGAAGTTTTGAGAGGCCAGCAACCTCCTCCACCAAAACATTATAGATGTCTCTTCACAAAATAAAAAAATGTGCATTTGAGGGCTTGAGAGAGGTCTGCCTTCAGGAATCCCTTTGTCCATTTGCCCAAAAGTCTCAGTATCAGTTACAGCCTGTGAAACACTCAAAGTTTTCTGGGGTCTCTTGGCCAGCAGATCCCCTCTCTCTGCTTCCAAGGATTACTTTTTCCCCATTAGAATACAAATTTTGGACAATTTCCCTCTCATCATGCACAAGCATAACAGATGATCTCTCACTGAATTATTTTAGAAATGCATTTATGGAGTCTGTTGTCTGGGATATAGAAGCTCCATCTTTCCTACACTATATATTATCAAATAATCCGGTGCAAAGCATGGAAGACTGACTCTGCAAAAGAGAAAAACCTTCCTCTGGTCACCCCAGACTCTGTTAAGCGTCTGCACTGGGCTCATAATCTGCTTTGCCTCTTTCTTGAGTACTTCTTGAATGTGGAGGACAGAAAGCTGCTGCTGACACCAGCTGAGAGAGCTGCTACCAGAGCTCAGGTGACAGCAGCTCACACATTTTGGTGACAAAGATCCCACGTCTGCTTGGGATCTGTGGATCCCGTGCACTGTTGTGATGCTGCCTGCTGGCCTGGTGACATCTCTGGAAAAGGAATGGCTTTCAGCAAAATGATGGGATGGAAGAGAAGGGCCCTGGCTGTGTTGGGCTCACTCTCTGGATGCTCAGCTTGGCTGTGTCCTGGCTCCTTGCTGGGAACTGACCTGAGCATGGGCTGTCTCCCCCATTTCCTTGGGAAAGAAGAGGCCTGTGGGACGTTTCATGAGGTCCCTTGGCATAGACAAGCTTCAGACATGGGCTGGGGACCTCGCCATGCTGAGTCACTGCTGTCGCCTGTGTCATCGGCTGCGCTGGCATCAGATACGGGAAAGCCATGACGAGGATTTATTTACAAAGAAAACAAAAAGAAATCACAACCCCAGTGCTGTACAATGGGTAGCGTGGAAAATACACTGCCCTGAGCCAACTGAATATTTGAGCTGATATTTAGTGCTCTCTTTGTGCTTGAAATTGTGCATGTTCAGGCCCTGGCCACTGAACATCTTGGGCAATTCAGCCCCCAGCACTGCTCAGGACATTCTTTTGGGTTTACAAGGAATCTTTATTGGAGCAGTACACAACGATAAGCATTAATAGAAAGGGCATTCCTCTCCCATAGCTTTAAAGAGAAGCCATTAATTGCCTTTGCAGAAATGCGTGCAATGTGAATTCCTGGAAGGGTGTGGCAGGAGGGAGAAAGGACTGAGAGATGAAAACCTGAGGGAATGGTGTCAAAAATAAAATGTAAGCTGTACATTTCACTATACAGATTTAGAGAAATATTGTGCCTTGGGAAGAAAAAGAGCTGGTCAGCCACTAATAGTGTCCAACTTGATCACCCTGTCCTCAGCTAATGTCCCATGTGCTGTTGCCACACTCAGCCTGTTCTCTTCCCCACTTCTTGTCCCCTGTGGTGTCCCAGCTCTGTGCCCGTGGGTCTCACCCCTGTGTGACAGCTCCTGCCCTCTGCTGTTGGATGGCTTGAGGTTGACCATAACCACGGTGGGCAGAGAGCACACGGAGAGCAAGGAAATGCTGGCAAACTTGGTGTGGTGGGAATGGGAGCATCGTCCCTGCATCAATTTGCTGCTTTTACAAGGAAAACCACTTTTCCAGGTCATGTTATGAGTGCTGGTCCTGAAGTGGTGAGGTGCTGCCATGCACAGGGTTAATCCCAGGCCGTGGATGTAAGGAGGAGTGCTCCAAGGCTCCTTGCTGAAGTGCTGAGGTGCTGCCATGCACAGGGTTAACCCCAGGCCGTGGATGTAAGGAGGAGTGCTCCAAGGCTCCTTGCTGAAGTGCTGAGGTGCTGCCATGCACAGGGTTAATCCCAGGCTGTGGATGTAAGGAGGAGTGCTCCAAGGCTCCTTGCTGAAGTGCTGAGGTGCTGCCATGCACAGGGTTAACCCCAGGCTGTGGATGTAAGGAGGAGTGCTCCAAGGCTCCTTGCCACCACCCTGTGACAGCCACTCCACGGGGCAGGAAGGGAAGAGAGGAGTTGGAGATGTGAGCAATCAGAAAGGCAATTAAGCAGTGCCTCAGATAAGAGCAAAATATTCCATCTGCCTTTGTTTTAATGGCATTGATCTAAAGCAGAGACACGAGGATTTCCAGTGCACAAGTTTATGGTCTGTGCTTGCTGGTGGGAAGGGCTCTCTGTCCTTGAGAGTGGGAGCGCTCCACGTTGGTGCAGTTTATCTCCTGGTGAGTTAAGGACTTCAAGGAGATTGCTTTAACGAGGGGTTAGCAAACTTCACAGTTGTCTGCGATATTTTATTGGAGGTCGGGGAGGCTCTGCTCAAACATCTGCTCAGGAGAATAAACAAACAGCCCTGCCACGTCAGTTATGGCTGAGCCACGGGTTTTGGGAAGGAGGTGATCGATGGGCTTCAATTACAGACCCAGCCTGGCTCCTGGGGTGTGTCTTATAAGGCAACTGAGAGGATGAGGAGCGTGCAGAGCCACCCTGGGATGGAGCCCTGGCCCTCTCCATTGCATTCATAATTTAATATTTCATCCCAGAGGGAAGATGTGGTCGGTGGTGGTTGTTTTTCAGAATAAACATTCTGGGTTGGGAGCAATGATTAATACAGCAGAGATCTAGGAAATTATACCTCTGTAAACAACAATGTTTTATAGCTGTGAAAGGAACTGTGTGTACCTCTGCCTGTACCCGAGTGTAGCCTCCTCGCAGAAACAAATCAACGGGGAATTTCCTCACTTGGAGGAAAATATTCAGTAGACTTCATTTGGACAATAAATTTCACATAATCCATATTTCCCTGGAACGAGGAGACAGAATGTGGACTGTGGTAGGAAATTAAATGCAAGAGGAATCAAAGCAGGAGGCAGAGAGATTTCTTATGTGGACAACGTAATGAAATACACTAGGAAACTTTAACTTTGCTATCAGTCACAGACGAGAGAGTTTAAAACATAGATCCTGCCGGCCACAAATTTCCAATGCGATATTGTTGTAAGAACATTGGGCAAATATATCTATATCTGTCTATCTCTCTCTATATATATCCCTCTCCACAGAAATACAGACATTTGACACTGCAAAAACGTGTCTCATAGAAAAGAAACAGTGAGACACGCAGGGTGCAGAGGCACTGGTGATGTTATCTCTTATGCAAGTGCCAGCCCTTCCAGCAGCTGGGAACACGAGCTCCGTGGGGGTTTGAGGTCAACAGAAGAAGCCCATATGGGTAACCTAATAGCACAGTATGGGCAGGAATGGATTTCACTGCACAAAGGGCAATTTCATGGTCATCTCCCTTGGAGAGCTGGTGGGAGTTGGAAGCTAAACTGCTATTTGTGTGTCTGAAAACCTCTCCTGTAATGTTTGGACAGAATGGTGACAGGCTTTTATAAAAACAGCCCAAAACAGGCACCTGTATTTCTCTTTGTGAGGGTGAGTTTGCGAGTTTGCTCACTGCCCTTGAGAACCAGGCATGCAAAGTCCTTTTTTATTGTAGTTATTCTCTCTTTCAATAGATTTCGTAACATGCAAGAATCTTATTTATTTACAGAATCAGAGAATATCCTGTGTTGGAAGGGACCCACAAGGATCAACAGGTCCAAGTCTGAAGGGAATGGCCCATACAGGGATCAAACCCACACCCTTGGTGCTGTTATCACCATGCTCTTAACCAACTTATTCTAGGTACATTGTTTTGCAAATAAAACAAGGTTTTTCCTTTAAAAAGACTGTCTCTTTCAGAGAAAAAGTGGGGTTTTTTTCTAAGGAAAAACAAGGCTTGTGATCTGGCATTATTTTCTCCAGGAAATATTAGGGCTGATTCCTTCTTCTGGTTGCCTCTGGTGCCAGGGGTCTCTTGCAGCTCCCCACTGCATGAATTTCCACAGTGCTCCAAGACAGGAAGGTCTACAAACCCAGGAAAGGAGGAGGAAGAGAAGGAGGAGGAAAAGGTGATAATCATCCTTGGGGGGTGAGTGTCAGCCCCATGGTTTTAAATGACTCTCTCAAATATTTCTGAAAATTTAACAATTGGCTTAATAACAGGAAGTTGGGAGCTGGCAAATTACCATTCTTATAATCAGAACAGGAGGTTGAGAGAAGGAGTTATGTTTTGGCAGTGACAGCTAATTTCCATGTCTCATTAAAGCAACGTGGCTTATTCATTTATGTTTAAGGCTGTTTTTTTGGTTGTTTTTTTTTTGAAAGGATAATAGAGTAGATACCCCCTTTTATTAGACATTAATCTGTTTTGTCTGAGCCATTTGTATTGATGGAGGAAGCTGGGTAAGCACAGCACCAGACCTGTGTCCCTCTGATACCAGTCTGTTACTGGAAAAGACAGGGAACACGTCACTTCCATGGTGTCTGGGCTCAGCTCTGAGTCGGCACAGGGACTGTCCCAGGAGCAGTTTCATGTCTCTGTATTGTTTTTATTCCCAGAAGAGGCTCAATGTTTTGGTGTGGGTGGGACTGAAAAGGCACCAAAAGCATAAGTAGGTGCTCCTGTTGTCGGGATCCAGGCAGGTACCTGACTTCTGCACCTGCTCCAGTCCCCAGCCCCTATCCCATCTCTGCAGAGCGACGTTTTGTGACCAATAACACAAATAATAATGTCAGCCGTAGAATCACAGAGTCCTAGAATGGTTTGGGTTCAAAGGGGCCTTAAAGATCATCGCATTCCACCCCTTTGCCACGGGCAGGGACACCTTGCCCTATCCCAGGTTGCTCCAAGCCCTGTCCAGCCTGGCCTTGAACACTTCCAGGGATGGGACAGCCACAGCTTCTCTGGGCACCCTGTGCCAGGGCCTCACCATCAGTCCAATCTTTTCCTATATCTCAGGCACTTTAAGGGTAATTCAGGTCTACAGAGTCCTTTCTGCTTTCCTTGATAGTCCCTACCTATGAGGGCAAAAGAGCTGGTCCTGTAGAAAGGAAACATATAACAAATCAAATTTCTTAGTGACATTTCCCAACAGCAACCCTCGCCAGTGAAGCTCTGTTCTTCCTGCCTGGTGCAGCCCTCCCAGGCAGGGGACTGAGAGATGTGGTGGGCAGCAAAAGCTCTGCACAGCTGCCAGGGTGCTTTGCAAAGCCATCTCAGAAGTCTGAGCAGAGACACAACAGTGATAAAACAGAAACAAGGGTCACAGCCCGGGTTACCAAAGGTGTGGGTCATAATGAGCCCACAGCAACATTTGCACACACTTCTGGAGCACAGCCTTTGAAGGGGCAAGGCTCTATTTTGACTGAATTCTGGCTGGATTTTGACTGGATTTTGACTGAAGGCGTCCGTGGTGTGTTTCTCTGCTATGGCCCCAGAATCAATGGTTTGGCCAGAAGCCTCTTGCTGCAAAAGAAGCAGGGCTTAAAGCAGTGCAAACTGTATGGTAGAAAGCTCAGAAAAACCCCCAGAAAAATTGGTATAATGTTCATCCAAACAGAGGCTTTATCCTTTGAGTTGTATTTAAAGATAAAGACCAAACATGTGTCTTCATCTCTTCTATGATACGATCTGAAGCAAAAAAGCTTGGGCTGAGCAATTTAGAAGCAAGGAGAAAATTCAGAAAAATCAGAATTTCCAGTTTTATACATGAAGTAAAGAGCCTAGAACAGAAGGAAGCCTGGTCTCTGAGGTCCAGCACCTCTCGCTAGACGACAGATTGACTGTACAATGCCGTAAAATATCCTGTCTGCTTTATCTTGGGTGGAGCAATAAAGGAAGGAAAGTCACAATAACTCTCCTCCCTTTATCAAAATAGTCTGTGCCTATCTAAGAATCAAGGATAAATTAATCACAGGGCTCCTCTGGGATTTGGGCTGCTGCTAGAAGCCAGCGGGTGACATGGTGAATGTGCATGTTTGAATACCATCCAAGCATTTAACACCCTCCAATTTGGACAACGTGCCTGCGCAGCGTCGCTCCAATCAGTTCGTGTGTAGCCTCATCAAATATGTAAACACTGCATTCCTTTTTGTTTGAAAGCCTCTCCTTCCTCTCACATCCGTTTTTTACAGCCCTCACCTCCTCCAGCACTCTTCTCCCGTGCAAGATCCAGCACCTCGCAGCCCTGCAGCCTCCCAAAACCCCCAGAGCAGGCAGGGATTATTTGGGGTTATTTGCAGCTGATACCATCTGACCCTAATTCACGATGAAGTTGTAACTTGTGTTCGGTCAAAGGTTAGACTTGATGGTCTTGGAGGTCTTTTCCAACCTTTATGGTTCCATGGTTTTATGAACTTGCCCATTGCCTTCTCCAGGACTCCAGGGAAAGGAGTGGAAGTGACAAATCCTGCATTTAAACAGGGACATGCACACAAAGGTGTTCGTGTTTAAGGGGTACAGCATCTCCAGAAGGAGGGAGGGAAAAAAAAACCAAAGCACATTTTCTCATGATTTATGCAACTGATACGAAATATTTGTTATACATTTCCTTTGGGATGTATTTTGGTTCCAAACCTGTGATACCAGCTGATAATGAGTTACACATTTATTTTGAAGCAGCTCAGGCCGACGCTAATTGGAAGCACGTTCTGTTTGACTAAGCAGGTACAAGAACTCTGAAATATTCACTGCCATTTCACAGGCTTCTGCAATGGTATTAATCAAAGCATTTTTTTCTAAGCTAAGAAAAAGTCAACGCAAAAGTGATCAGGTATGACACAGGGTAAAGCAACAATCAACCAGGACCTGCCAGGGAGATCTTTCTTTTCTAGGACTGTTATGTTTTCATTAAAAAAAGCAAAAAGCTTTCAACTGGGACTAGTAAATTTTTCATTGCCAGATGAAAACTTCTAGTGATTTCAGGAAATGTCAGGTTCTTTCCCCCACAGAAAGCAGGTCTTACTTTTGGGGGAAAAAAAAAATTTGAAAAGAAAGAAAAAAGGATGATTTACATTATAAGCCTGGCTGGAAATTTGTGACTGTTTCTTATACATGTTCTTTCTGGGTTCTCTAGCAATCATGGTGTGTCCACATTAATTCATGCTGTGGCCCAATGACAACTGAGATGCAGAAATGGAAACACAACCAAGCTCTGGCAGCTGCTGCTACAAAGTCAGAGCAGCTGAAAGCCTGAAAACACTGCTTTTCTTCATCATCATCATCATCATCATCATCATCATCATCATCATCATCATCATCATCATCATCATTTGCATTACATTATCCTGCACAATCACATAAATGAGGCTGAGACTACAAACTGCAACACTGTGAGGAGCATATTCTATCTCTTGGGACAGGATTTAATATTATCTAAAGCAGGTCTGCGGTCATAGTCATTATCCAGAAAAGTAATTAACACTCATGGCCAGGAAAATGACACACAAGGACAACCCCTGGGGTGGCCCAGTAAGTGTAGAAAACTGTGACAGCACTGTGCTAAAAGGATACTCAGCCCTTGAAGTTTTAAAGCCTTGAGAATCTAGATTTTTAAAGGAAGCAGAGGGATCTGCCTTTTATCACTCTGCTATTTATATAGATAAATGGACAAAAATTATATACATGAGTGTGGAGGATGTAGGAAGCTTTTCCGTGGTGAAAATGGATTCAGAGAACTACTTGATAAACATTTCTGCAGGCAGCAACAGCTGCTCTGAAAATCAGGTTGCTATGATGAAGGAGAGGAAATGGGCAGAATAAGACTTTTGCTGGCAGATCTTAAAATCACACCCCTGACTGATATTCATGTCCAAGCTGTTCATGTCCATTGAAGTTTCCCATCCCTGTCACAGAAATGTGGCTTTTGTGGTGGCATTCCATGTGGGGAATCATCTGCTCATCCCAAAGCTACAGCTGGGTTTTTCCTGTTGCCACATCTTGCTAAATACTTGCAGGGAAAAAGTAGAAGGGTGTTCCCAAACAAATTTATCTTAATTTTTCAGGTGTTAGACATTGTTTCCTTCTCCAAATATAAGAAAAAAAAAGTGGTGGTTTCTCTTCTTTGCTCTTGCAAGAAAAGCGTTCAGCAAAGTTTCACTCCAGCAGGAAACTTTCCTACCTGTCTAAAACACAAAAAGGGCCTTTCCCTCTACTGTGAGGAGAATTTAATAAACCAGTGAAACCTTTAACCACACAGGTTGGAGGAAGAAGCCAACAAAGAGGGACTTAAGGGGGAACCAGGACAGAATTTGCTGGCACAAACATGCATGCAGGGATATTAAGTAAACAGGGAAAAAAACGTATGCAGAGGCATAATTAGGTCCTGCATGGATCTATGGCCAGGGATCCACTGCCTGTAAAAAATCCAGGTTCCTTGGTACTGCTGGGCTGTCTCCAAGCCTTGAAGAAACACAGAGCGATCTCCAGCGAGGGAAATTTCCACGAAACAGAGTTGTGAGGACATCCTGCGCTGGCTCCACCACATTTTTTTCCAAGAAAAGCAGCCAGCAGCCCAAACTGAACGCCAAACAACGTAGACCTCAGAAACGTAAATAAAAACAAGCAGGAGAAAGAAGCCTTCGGAAATTTGGGGGAAAGCAGGGAAAGGAGCAGCCCAGTGGAAGGCACCACAGGACTTGAAGAAGTCCAGTCTGCTATTTGTTCATTGCACCGGAGTAAATGCCATGAAACTGTCCCCAGGAGCAAGATACTTGGCTGGCACAACGTTCCTGTTTGCCAAAATGGGAGGCTTCGTGTGGGCTTCATCACCAGACAGGAGGAACTTTCCATTCGAAAGCAAATTGGGAGATTGACCGTGATGGTGGAAGTCTTTCCCAAAGAAATAAGGCGTTGTGCACCCCCAGTTCCTTGGGTAGTGGATGCAAATCCATGGGATATAGTCTCAATTTCCAGACACCACAAAAGACACTCCAAAGAATGGGACTTCTCGATGTCACACACGTGGCAGTGAGGGCACAACTGGACGTGCAGCTGACATCAGAGCAGAGCAGCCTCCAAGAAAAGCAGCACAGGCCCAAGTACTGTGCCTTTAAACAATAACTTCTTCTCTACCAGATGATTTTAATAAGCCCAGGCACATGTGTTGTAACCCCTTGATGCAGTACAATATGAATAACCAAATAAAAGATCTCTCCAGATTTTAAGATTTACTGTTTGCGATGGGAAGAGGCCAACCAGATGACATCATTATATTTCAAATATGAAATACTGCCAAGTTTGGTAATTCTAAACTAGAGAAATTGATCCTCTATGTTTTTGCAGAAAAATGATTTTTGGATTTGGGGGTGATTTTTTCTCTTGTTATTTATGTAACTATAACATTCATGTTGAGCAAACTTGAATTTGACTTAAAACTAAAGCCAGAGTACCTTATCTTACAGATTATTTATATTCAGCTATCTGCTTAGCTGGAAATAATTGAGTTTGACAATTTATGGGTTAAAGAGTCAATGGATTGTGTTGGATAATTCGCAAAGAGCCAATTTCTAGCTCAGGCAAAACCGTCCTTGGCTTAGGTGGGAGTCTGCCTGATGAGGATGTCAGGAACTTGGTCCCTGTCTGGAAGATGCTGCTTTGTTTGTCTCTAAGGAACTAAAATCCATGCACGCGTAGCAAAAACACCCTTTTCATCTGAGACATCTGGATTTCTGGGGGGATAAAGCCATGATAACACTGTGTTACATTTACGTGCCATCTTTCTTCAGGGACTCTGCATCTTCTCATGTCTCGTGGCTATTTCAAACACCCCCTAAAACGAGGTCCCCCAGATGCTGTTCAGACACTGCAGAGCTGCACACACAGAGCCCCCACAAGGTTAAGCCACTTGCCCAAGACTGCAAAGTGATTCACAGGCAGAGCTGAAACAGAAAACCACAAAGCTCTTTTCCCACACCCCTGCACACCACTTCTTTTAGACTGTTTGTTGATGATGTGAATAATAACAGTTGCAAAGTTTTGTATTGCAGACAACTCCAGTGATTGTTTCTCTTTTTTTTTTTTTTAAATCAAATACTTAAAATCTTTTCTTTTCCACCACAGCAAAGGATTCTGAAATTTCGTGTCACAGCAATGCTTGCAGACAAATCCATACCCTGAGGGCCAGGAAAATATTCTATTTTTACAGCACACATAAGTGTATTTATTAAAGCAGCCATATATACATGGAATTATATTGGATTAGTTTTCTTCAGAGAGGAAGCTCCAAGTGAAACTCACATTGTTCTCCCATCACAACAAAACAGGTCCTACTTAAAGCTCAGTGCTGGGACTGCTTTGGTGCATTATATGCCATGTCTGACCCTTAAATACCAATCCTCTAACCTGGCTGCCAATCCAGGAGCTGGCACCAGGAGGTGGGACACACCAGGTCCGGCTCATCCCGAAATCCTGCAGACCTCCAGCAGTGCTGCACAGATAGCTTTCCTTGCTGACATCCATTGCCAAGGGATAAACCTCCTGGTGGTGGAAAATGGTTACCTCAGCAGTGAGGAAGGGTTGGTCCGAGGTGACCTTCCTTGGCAGGACCCTGATCTCCATCCCATCACGGAGAGGGGGATGAGTTCCTGGTGGACGTGGCGCTGGGAAGAGTGCCTGCAGCGTGCCCGCAGCTTGGAAGCAGCAGCAGAAGCAGAGGACGAGGCCAGAATAAGCACAGGAACTGAGAAGCTCCAAAGGGAAGTTTTTTGGGGCCAAGAGCTGGTTGGGAACGGCACTTGGCTCCTGGAAGCAGAGGAGCCTTTCCGGCTCTTTGATTCCTGGTGTGCGGAGGGAAGCGGGGCTTCACAGCTTCACATGGGAGAAACAGCCCTCACCGCCCCCAGCTCCGGTTCCAGGGAGGCATTCCTCTCCCCACCAGCCAAACAGGGAAAGAAAGGAGCAGGGAGGGAAAACAAGAAGTGCTAAGCCCAGAATTTTGGCGAGCTGCTTCAGCCAAAAAAAAAAGTTTGAAAACCTCTCTGGTTACAGTGAAAACCACTGCTGGAACCGTGGGCGAGTTCAGACCCAGAAAGGGTTTTGCAAGACCAGTTTTGAGGGGGTTTGGGGTGGTGCAGTTCACACACCTCAGGGATCAGTGCCTGGGAAGGAACTGGGCCAGTTTTAACCATGCTGGGTATGGAGACACCCAGGGAATCTTGTGTGGTGCTGCTTTGCTCTCAGATCCTCTCAATCTTAGAAGCTGATTTAACAGAATCTCGTAACTCAGGGAGTTTTGGCGGCCCAAAGACCTTGCTGTTGTCAAAACCGTTCTTAGGGGTAAGGTTCAGGAATGCCCAGCTCTTTGGCATGGGAAGAAACACAAATATTTGCTGCTTTTTTTTTAATATTGATATTTTTCCTCCCAGATACATGGACATATTCCACAGATCTCATAGCGGATGGAGATTTGGGATGGGAGTAGCAGAAAAATCTCTGTTCCTGCACTCCTTGTGCACTCCCAGGTCTTCTGCCAGTCAAATTGTTAGTAGATATGGGAATCTTGCAAGTTGACCCACTGCCACATGCTTTAACCAGAGAGTGTGAAGGCAATTAGGTACTTCACAGCACTCAGGATCCACCGCTGGCTTGGCAGGAAGGTCCCCATGAGGCAAAAGAGTGAGGAATACATAAAATCCTGAATTCACACATCCAAATGAACTGGAACGCAACCCCAGAAAGTAGAAACTAAAGAATTAAAACACAACGTTTAGTAAAAGGTCTAAAAGAAAAAAAAGCATTAAGAGACATCAGGGACACGTTCTCCCCCATAGCTTTATTTTTAAGTGGATGTGTGGAGGAAGGAGGCCAGGTTTGCTGACATGGAATGCCACACTGGGAAAGACCATCCCACTGGGAAAGATCCTCCCAGTGAGGGGCAGATGAAGGAGCTACAGCAAAGCCCTCAGAGAAATCAGTGCTCCTTTCCAATAGCAGGGCCTTTATTTGTCCTCCTTCCACCCAGACATGGATCCCAGTGCACTCCATGAAAACCAAGATGTTGCCTTCAAGTGCTGCCCAAACCAAAACACAGCAGGGAAGAAGAAGGAAAGAACACCCTGCATCCCAAGCCAAAGTCCTCATGCACCTAAATTCTGTCTGTGCCACAAAGGGAGACTGAATCTTTGGACAAATGAGTCAGGGACCACCGTGGGAGGGTGTTTACAGCCAGGGGGATGCTCCCATTTACCACTGCATTTTTGTTTATGACAACTTTCAGATTAATTTTATTTTGCAAATAATCATGGCTGGGTGCCCAACTTTTAACTTGGGTCGGGTGGCGTTTTGCATTTCAGCAGGAGCCTTGTGTTTCGTGGTGTCCAACTAAAACATGTAATGTGGTCAGAAATGTGTTTTCCCTGTTTTAAGAGGAGCAGCAGAAGGAAACTTGGAGGAGCTTCTGTTCCCTTTTTTTCCCCCGCTCTATTGGATGACTTGAAAAATGAAAGAGAATCAGTTTCTGTGTGAATGTATCCCTTTGGACTATTTTTGAAACACAATATTTAGAGCGGTGAAAAGAATGGACTTTTTTTTTTTTTTAAAAAAAATTTGGCTGCCAAACCAGACAAATGAGGAAAAAATGTTCATTTCAGATTGACTAATCTACTTTGTATGACTGCAAATTAATGATTCTGTTTCATTTTCACATTTGGATTGTTATTTTCTTAGCCTTTGGAAAAGAGTTGGGGTTGTTTGTTCAGGGGGAAAATAAAATCTCCAAAAAGAGCAGGGAAAAAAAATCAACTTAAACAAGGAAAATGTAATATATGAAAGCTATTCCACTTCCTCCCTGGTTTGCAGGTGAACCTATCTGGAAGTTGCCTGCCTAATTTATCATCTCAAAAGAATATTTTAGCAAATTTTCTTCTAAGACAAAACTCCAGTAAATTTCCAGTAATGAGAAGATGAATGTGGTGCTGTTTTCCAGATAAATGTCCCATTTTAGGATTAATAGGATAACACAAAACAATCTTTCAGTGTTTCCTTAACTAGTGATGTCAAAATATTGAAACCACACACTCAGGGCTGGGTAGCGAACCTCCAGCAAAATCTCACCAGCTTGAAACAAAAACACAGCCAGAGTGCAAAACCTTTCTGCAATTCAATTTCCTTTTTGGGGCACTCCCAAATCAGTCACAGATGCAGCCACGTCTCCTCATCTTTCAGGTGTGGAGCCGTGTGTGACAGCAGTGGACATCCACAGCCCACCTTGACTGCAAAGAAGGCCAACACTTGAGGCTCAGCAGGGTCATCTGCTTCTCTTGTTCTTCTTCCTGCTGTTGTCCAAGTAGCTCATTTTGGAAAAATAAGGGGAAAATGGCACAGAAATATAAATGGCATTTATATTGAAATAAAATAATGGTGTGCGTTGAACACCAGCTTGCCAAAGAGCGATTTCATGGAGGTTCCTGACCTAAGCCATGTCCCAAATGCCTCTTACTTCTTCAAGACATCACAGCCCAGGGTGGAATATTCTGTACCCTTCGAATCAAGGTGCTTAGGAGAAAAAACGAGCCCTCTGGACATTTTCAAGCTGTTAGAACAGGATTTGGGGAAGCAGGGCAGGCTTTGATGAAGCAACCCCCACCATCAGGGGACTGCATTTGAGGAATAAAAACACCAGAAACACTTCTCCAAATTGTCTCCATTCCAGCACCCAGAGCCCTGTCAAAGCACCAATATTCTGGAACATCATCTGCTCGCGTGAGGGTCGAGTTAAATCTTTCCAACACGTTCTTCCTGTCAGCAGTTGCACACGGCCAGAAATGAATATCTAGAGAGTGCACGAGAAGAAGCTAACCACAATTGGTGTTAATTTGGAGGTGTTAGATTTTAGGGTCCATGAGATTAAACTCCCCTAAAACGGACCTCAGTTGTGGCACCAAGTCAAAGGCAGCACTTTGTGTGAGGTGTGTGAACTTGAGGAATTTGAACCAAGAGTCACAAAGACACTAAGACACATAAAACCCCACATAAATGGCTAAAATAATTTTTAAAAAATCCCTCCTCTTTTTCCACATTATTTCAGTGAGTATTTTAACGGAATTTTGGATTACATTCAGCTAATGCTTGGAAAGGGTTTTGGATGTTTTACTGTCTTAACCATATGTCAGTACTTCAGTCCTCCTCTGTTAGATTCAGGTTGTCTAAAAACCAGTAAAAAGTCCAATCAAGTGTGTCCAGAAAGGGACAAGCCCAGCAGTATGTGACCAACACAGTCCCTTTTTAGCTCCTTTTTTTAATTTTAACTTCCTGGTGTGCTAATACAATTATTGTCCATGGACACGGAGCCTTTATTTTAGGGAAGTCTTGGAATGGATTGAAAACACAGTCCTCATCTTCTCCCTGAGAAAACATTTATGCTTATTTTATGGTTGGGTAGTTGCTCAAATGCCCATGCAGTGCATCCAAGGGGGATGGTGTGTGGGAAGAGCGAGCCCAGCTGCTCGAGGAAATTCTCCCTGTGCAAATTGTTATGGAGAGGGCAGGGTGGAGTGGCAGAAATGCACAGCCCTCACCTCCCCCAGAGGGGCTTTTCAGCTTGGAAAAGAAGAAGAGGCTCCCCTCGATTTTTTTTTTTTTTTTCTTTTTTTTTGGTGTGTCTTCCTGGAGGCTCCTGGCACAGCTTCCCTTCTCTTTACCTCTCCTTTTCAATTTACAATGAATTAATACAGCTACTACTATAATTAAAATGACGTTTGAGCAGCCCAGAGAGGCTATTTAGAGGAGCTGGCGACGTCCTGAGTCTCACACAACCTTTTACCCTCACATCTGTGCCTTTTCATCAGCCGAACCGGGAGTGAGTGGAAAGACTCACACAATTACAAGCTTTTATGTATGAAACGACCCACGTTAGTGAGTCCTGTGCCAATTAGCTGAGGCACAGCACAGTGGTTCCAGCTCATCCACACAGCACACGGCTCTTCATCCTCTCAGCCCTTCCCCTCTAATCAGAGCTTGCGATTTGGCCGCAGAGTTTGGGCACAATTTGTAAACAGAACACGCTGCGACGTGAAAATCTGGCTGCGATCTTCCCACGTGATTTTGGGGGCACAACATTTCTCTCTTAAACAAGAGGATGAGGTGAATTTTTTCTGGCAGGTCGTGAATATCTGAACACCTTTGTGTGTGCAGCAGAGCGATGGCCCAGTGAACCCAGCAGCACCATGATGGGGTGGGCCTGAGCCCACCTACCTTGGAATTAATGGCAAAGAATTCCAGAGTCAAAGCACTGCATCCTGAAACACCTCCAGGCTGCTTTGCTACTCCCCATGGAGGAGTTGGCATCTGCTCTGCAAAAGGTCCCATGCAGTTCCCTCTCTCTCAGAAATGTGCAATAAAAAAATGGTAATTCCCTCACAAAAAAAAAAAAAAAAAAAAAAAAAAAAAATTTATGGATCTCCTACACTTCCATAGGATCTCTGTCCTGGAATTGCCCCCTCATTGCTGCTGTTCATCTGACACTTCCTTGTGGGCTTGTGAAACACCTTCAGTTGTCACTGCCTGTCCTCAGACACACCATCTCTGAGGATGACGCCTCAGGACGCTCATCCCTGGCTGCTGGAAAGAGCTGGAAAGGGTTCAGCTGCTTCCTGCACAGTGACCACTCCATCAGCAGGAAGTGTGATGTGAGACGTATTCCAGAGCAGCCGCTCTGCTCTGGGAGACAACAGAACATCCTCCAGCCTGCAAAGCTCAACGCAATCCATCTGCTCCCTCTGACATCCCTCTGCTGCCTTTTGCAAGATGCATTCCCCGGCATCTCTGTCCCTGCCAAATTCTCTGTGACTCATGTTCTTCCCAGGTACAGCAAAGCTGTGAATTCCCCTCAGACATCGCAGTGGTTCTCGTGTTTTGATGGTCTCCTGCTTCAGTAGCCTTTAGCAGGGTTTGACAAATGGAGTTACTGGTGTGAGGAGGAAAACAGATGTTTTGCTCTGTTCTCCAGCAAACTGTGATGTTATTTCTACAGAATGACCCAACAAGAAAGCAAAATCCTTCCAAACCTCGGAGCACTAACCTGCAGCTCCAGCAGTGTGCAGCTTTCCCTTTAACCCACTATCAGCCAGAAAAATGAATATGCAAAGGAAACACAGGTAAAACTGGCAGATGTGATGAATGAGATCTTTGTCAATGGTTCCACTTCCCTGCTCCTTAACAATACACAAGGAAGAATTGCACATGGTGAGGGGTTCATGGTGTTCCTCTTGAATCAATGGCAAGGAACAGATGAATTTAAGGTGTGGTGGCTACTGCAGAGGAAGTGGCTGAGGTCCTTTAGGTTCCTGTATCCCTTTACTCACTCCAAGGATTGTCAGCTCAGATTTTGACATCAGCACACGCTGGGTCAGGTGAGACACGCTGAGATCAAGGGGAAGGTTGTGTGCTGGGAAAAGCTTTCTGCCTCATCACTCCAAATTTTGCTGGAAGAAGTTGTTCCCCCTTTTTTAAACCACAGAAAATGATACAAGGGCAGAGTGGCATCTCTTCCTGATGACTGAGGTGAGAGCATAAAAGATGGCAAAAAGAACAAAGCCTGAGATTTAATAGGAATAATAAAATATGATGAAGCAGTGAGTCCTGCTCCTTTCTGTGTGCAGCTATAACTTGTGTGAGTGATTACACAGGTGACAGAAGATGTATTGGTCCCTGACTGCTAAACTGATGTAATGCCTGAATCTGTAACAACACTTCAAATTTATGACACCAAAGCAGGATGAAGCCTCTCATTGTCTCAGATGTCATTTTACCTGCTGTAAGTAAGCTCCTTTGTTCCACTTCTGCAGTTCTTCAATGCCTTTCACCCCAAATGGGTCTAAACCAGAGAAATTTAAGGTGGAATCATGGCTTTCTAATCCAGTTGTAAGGTTCTATTTAACTGCTTCTTGGAGGCGCAACTGGTGATGATTTCTTGATTCCAACGTCTTTGTTTCAGCACGGAACAAAGTTAAATTGCATTTCCTATCAGAACAGCTGCTGAAGGTGGACATCAGGTGATAATGAGAGGAGAGAAGGAACTCTTCTGTCTCGGGAAGGTGAAGGGATACCAAGGTCTAGCAGCTAAGATGTGGTCCCTCCAATAAAATGCCTGAGCTCTCTTTGCCCTGTTGACTTTCCTCTGAAAACACAGAGGGACAGGACCCTTCTTCACAATTTGTCTCATGTTTCTTTTCCATCTGAGGAATGAAAATACGAGTCTTGCCACCAAGAATGGATGTACATTTGGGCTATCTCAAATAATCACTCCTCTCAGGTTACCCAAAGGACACAGATAGTTGAGCTCTGCTGTCTGAAAAGGGCCACATTCTCAAACAAAATTGCTTCAAATCCTCCTCTTAACCAGCTGCTGGTTTCCGTGCTTACAAACTCAGACAAGGTTTCTCAGATAAACCAAGCAACTGAGTTACGTTCCCAGGCAAGGAAGATGTTGTTATTGAATTATGTCTTGCCAAACAGTGTCCAGTCTTGCAGTCTGTGGGCTAAATGAACAAGGATTTCCATGGAAAATGACCCAGGTTCCTTCTCTCCCTGAGCTTACTGTAGAGCTGTCCATTGGAAGACGTACTGCTGGGAAAATACTACAAAAAGGGTTCCCAGGAATACTCATTTTAATGCCTTTTTGAATGCACCGTAACTGGTCTTGTGCTCTTTTAAAGTTTCTCTTTCCAGTAATGAACGCATTTACTGACAAGAACAATTATAGAAGCAACAAATTAATGGAAAGATATTTTATAACGCAAGTATTTATATTGGAAACTTGGCACGGAGTGGCGTGTTCCTTTGATCATGGAATGAAGCTGTATTACGCTTTCCTGTAAATCCAGTGGCTAATAAAAACAAAACTGAAACCTCAGATGGCAGTTGAACATTGATAAGAAAAACTAGCAGGTGAACACTTATTTGTGAAGGAAGTTTTGTACCGATTAAGAAGTGAGATGATGTTCTTTGGTTATTCCAGATAAGGAAAGAAAGAAAAAATGATTATTCAGTGGATGAATGATTTGATTGGTGCTGTTTGTATTTGATGAAGGGACTTTTTTGGGGGCAGGAGCAGAGTGTGTTGTGCATATCTGGAACTCTACCACAGTGGTTATGGTGAATTCAATGATGAACATTCAACATCAGAAAACACAAAGAAATTTCAGCTTCTGCTGTATAAGGACTCCTGCATTAGTCAGAGTGTCTCCACTGATTCAGATGGAAATAGGGCTGTTTATGGGCATTATGACTAATCATGTGAATAGAGAAAAAAAAGATCCCACTAAACCAACCAAAAAAGAGCCAGAGGTGCAATCCAATTACCACCATCAGCATAAAGAATAAAAACTAAGGCTTAACACCTTGGAAAGGGCAATCCAGACAATTTTGTTAATATGGTCACAGTGATGACTTCTCAAACAAAAAACCAACCCAAAACAAACCCCAAACTCTATGATTAAATTTGAACAGGGCAGAAGTATTTTAAAATCTGCTTCATCTATGCAGTGTAATTAAAAATCTGGCCAAAAATCCACTTAAAACTAGCTTGGTTGTTGTATCATTAATTATTGAGCTCAACTGGTTAACTCCTCATCCTGAAAAAGTAAAAAAGAGACTTGAATTGATAGGAAAAAATCTCAATTAAAGTTTTTCTGATTTAAGTTTTCTTTTGCAGGGCCAGTCAGATCTCTGAATTAAATCAATGAAAAGAAATGGGGAAAGGAAAAAAAAAGGCCAATACTTTTTGCTGTTAAAAATGCCATAGCAACTTAGCTGGGCAGGTGGGAATTATCCATAGGAAAAGCTGTCTGGTCACCATTGTTAAGACAAGAAATCTGGCAGTGAGTAACAGGGGGATGGATGCTCCTGGCTTGTTTTCAGATGATGTTGAGCTCCGTGGGCAGCACATCAGGCTGATCAGCCACAGAGATGGTCCAGATCTAAATTCCAAACCCCACCTAAACCCCAGCACAGGCCTTGACTGCGCTGAAGAGCTGGTGAGGGCGTGCAGTGGTGGAGAGGAAGGGTAAGGAACTGTTCACGAGGGTGACTGAAGCTTTCCCCCTTTTCCTGTTGGAAAACTGCTTCTCCTCAGACACAATAAAAGTGAAGAGAGGTTAAGTCTTCTAATTTCAGAGGGCACGTGTCCAGAAATTCCAATGAATGCCTAACACCACCTTGTCAGCTCCACTTCTACTTACAGTCACCAATTTTTCATGAAACATGCTGAGATTTTTCAAGTGCTTCATTTTTTTTGCTGTAGAGTGGAAAACAACCTTTCAGTGTAATAGGCTGGCTTTTCAAACACTTAGGCCTGACCTGAAAACATGCCAGCATTTTCTCTCTCAGCAGATAAGGAGATACTTTTGTTCAGCCTTTATCTCCCATCTTTCCCCTGACCTGGTGGCACATGAAGTGGGGTGTAGAAAAATGTGAGGCTAGAGGGAAATTAAAACCTATTTTGTGTCAACCCAAAGGTGTCATGTGCCCACCTTTTATTTTCTGAGACTGACAAGTGAAGGTGCAGCTGCTTTTCTGCTGTTGTCTGTCCAGAATCTCCCCCTCCCTGCATTCCTAAGCAACACAAACCTCACAAAACTGGTTTTCCAGCCATTTTTTGTGATGCAAAGCTGGGACTGCCAGGTAACACCTAGGGACTGTACACAAAGCCTTTAACCTTCTTACCTCCTCCTGATGCTTTTAAATTGCTTTTGAGTGACCTTAAAATCTAAGGGGAAAAGGGCACAATCTTGAAGAAGGCCTCATGCATGATTCCACTTTTTCTCCAAAGGGAATCAACACAGAAAGACTGTGAATCATTTATGCACTACTTAATTTCCTCAGATTTCCCTGAGATTACCTGAGACTGAAGCCATAAGTCTTTCACTTCCCCCTTTTTACTTCTCCCTCACTGGAGTATTTATTTCTCCAGAGTTTGGGACTTTGTGGCCGTGGCATCTTCAGAAGAGGAGTCAGTTTCCCACGAAGAACCCACCACCTATCAGGCTGATGTGGATGGCTACATTTCTTTTCAATATTTGGATAAACTCTCATTCAACTTACTTTTTTAGCATTTTTACAATGTAGTTATTTGGAAAACAGAACGTTGTGCGTTACCAGCAACATCTGAAAATAGAGATTGAGCAACAGGGGCATTATAGGACTTGATTTCAAAAGAATGCATGCAGCAATTATTCCAGGCTGCATTAAATTACAAAAATTGAGAAAAGCTGTGACCTAGATATTTCTTCTCTTCAAATATTTTTCATTTCGAGACTCTACTTCTTCTTTCTTTTTTTTTTTCCCCAGCCTCCATTTAGTAATGAGAGAAGTATTATTTTGTTGGTAAGGTTTTTTATCTTTGCAAAGCCATTATGCTGTATTAACAGGTTGCAGGGGATAGTTAAACACAACAGAGACATATGTGGTCCCAGCAGAGCAGAGAAACAGATTTTGAAACAAAGATACCCTGTAAACCATCGGGAGTTATACAAAACAGACAGGGGAGCTATTTAAGTGTGGAAACCTGATCTGGATCCAGAGCTGGAATTGAAAGGCTGGAAAGCTCAAAGAGCAAAATTTGAGTATGAAATGTTATCTGTGCAGGAGGGGATTAGCTACGAGTTGAATTATGTTAAAGCACACTCCATGCTAAGGAAAAGTTCTGATACACATCTTTTTTCATAGCAAAAGCAGCCACTTCTCAGAGATTCAGTACTCAAAAAGCAATATCATACACATCAAATAAAAAAATTGCTCCATATATTCAGAAACAAATATATTTTTGCGTGCAACTGAGTGCTTTAGAAAGGCAGAAAATACTCAGACAAAATTTAACTTCCTTTCACAACAGTGTAAAACTGAATTAAAAATACCAAACACAAGGACATTGTGACTGGAATAATTACTCTGGATCTGTATTGGCTGGGAAATTATGTGGTGAGTCATTTTTTTTTATTTTAATCTGTTCCTAAATAGTACTTAGCAACACAGGCTTAAATTCATCTGTGGATTAATCACTACAGGATAATAACTGCTGACTTAAAAATGTCAGTAAATTGCACTTTACTGAAATGTTACTCATGTCTACAGCAAAGTCGAGTACTCACTGTCTGTACACAGGCTGCTTTGCCTGAGCTTCTTTATCAGAAATCATTAATAATTCTCTTATAACTTCTCCTCCATCCTGTTGACACAGTTTTGCCAATCCTTAATTGCATCATTGCAGCTTAAAAGCAATTTTCCATGGGATTTTATCGCCACTTTGAAGTACTAACCTTTGGAAACATTACTCCTTGCACCACACCTAGCAAGGTCAAGGTCCAGCAGAAATGTTGCTGTGCATTTGGGATGCAAACACTCACATGGGGGCTCTCAGAGGGGCTTCAAGCCTTGCACTCTTTTCCCAGAGTCAGAAGTGTTCTTGGCTGCTCCCTCTGGGGCTCAGGGACCCCAGGCTGCAGCTCCTGTGCTCCATGGGCACAGCAGGAATGTCTGGAGCTTCCTCACCTGCCTCTTCAGACAAGAGGAGGAGGTAGAAGAGCTAATCCCTGAAAATTTAATCCCTAAATTGGATACACCAATTTCCTTCCAGCCTACCCCCCAGCTAAGGAAGCCCTTATCAGTGACAGCAAGAGAAACTGGTGGCAAAAAGCAGATTGCTGCAAGAAACATTTGTGATTTCCACAGAAACCCAGCCATTAAAAACAATTGTCTTTACCAGAAATCGTGGGTAAGAGGAGAAAGATTCCAAAGGACCAACAATGTTCCAAGAGGAAGCATTATCCTTGTGCCACCAGGATTACCCCAAAGCTGAGCTACAGGTGGCTGTGACCTGCCTGTGGCAAGTGGGAATCTGTGGTGATTTGCACTGGGAGGAAAAAAAAATAAAATCATCCTATGGAGTTGATTTCTGGAGATCAGAAGATCCCAGCCCTGTACCCACAGCTCCCCCAGAGCTCGGCAGCTGCAGGTAGGAAATATTTTCCTACCTCCTGAATAATGGCTTTACCCACTCAAAATAGATTTTCAGTACAAATATGTCCTACATGAACCGAAAGCACTTAGGCTTGAAAGAGCCATTCACGTCTATTAAGTCAGACAAATGATTGAAATTTAACATTAAAAGTGCAACTCCACACCTTGTACCATTTATCGACAGGAAATTAGGAACAATTAGATCTCTGTAAAACAAGGCAAAACCGTGATTGCTGAAGGTCAGGCTTCAGGAAAACCCTGCAGAAAGCTCTGCAGCAGAAATTCTTTACAGGTATGTTCCTTTTCACTCACATTGTGCATATGGCTCCAGCGACAATCAGGTAAAATGGACAAAACCAGATTCCCCCACCAGCTGCAATAAATTCAACCCTTTTCTCCCCCAGCCTCCTGTCATAAACAAGCAGAAATGTTGCACAGAACAGACACTCTTGTGCTCTTTTATGGGTGTTGCTGTGCTCTGGAATGGAAAGAGGACTGGCAAAGATTCCTTGCAAGTACCGAAATGAAAGCAAGAGAATTAATTTTATGCAACCCGCTCTGTGTATTTCTGGGGTTTTAGTGCTTTCCCATTCTGAGAGCTCACAATGAAACACCTTGTGTAAATATTGCAAGCTCCTACCTGGAATTCTCACAATGAGCTGTCAGCAGATAAACTTTCACCCGTAACTTTCTGTAAATGGATAAAGTTGAGAACACACACACACACAGAGTCAGGTCTCTGGACTTCTTTTCTTTCAAATGGACTGAAATTCCGATTCCTAATGAGTTTGTGTATGCTAGGCTAGGAATGAAGAACCACTTTCCAAAATGTTATGTCCAACTCAGCCAAATTTTGAATAAAGCTTCATTAAGGTTCCGAGGGTTTCAAGGTTTTGGACACACACACAAAGAACAATAGATAGATAGATAGATAGATAGATAGATAGATAGATAGATAGATAGATAGATAATTTTTCTTCCAACTTCCAGTTCTGGCCAGCACTAGAGCCAACCATGCCAAAACACAGCAAAGAGGAGTATTCTCCTGATACTCCCAGCTGTGGCCAGAAGAAATTGTGCCTGAAATCGCGTGAGAAAATTTCAAGACAAATGAGCTTTGGCTGGTTCCGCTGCGAACGTTTGGATGATTATTTAAAGTCAAGTGACCCCAAACTGCAAAGCACTGGATGTTCACTCGTCACTAATTTCTAATAGTCACTCTGAGACCAGGTGGAAGAGCCAAGAAAGGGCCACGGGCTCCTTTCTTGCACAGAGGATTTAAGAGATGGAGGAAATGAAAAGTCTCTGGGGTCTGTAGGCTGTGTTGGCTGGAGAAGTTGTTTTTCCTTGGTGTTACTCAGGAGTTTTGATGTTTGAACAACACCAGAGTGATGGCAGCCATGAGGGTGACATCATGTTCTTGCAGACAAGCCAACAGCTCTTGCTATTGTCTGGTCCTTCCTCTCCTACAGGATGGACAGGACAATCCCACTCTGTTTCCTCTGCCACCTCCTTGTCCCCAAGGTGCTTTTCCTGCTGCATGTTGGGCCACCTCCATGCAGCCTTGAGCAAGGCTGAGGTGCTAGAGACAAACATTGGTTTTCCCTAGGAAAACTTTGGGTTTGAGGTTGGGGACAATGAGAGGTATAAGGAGAATAAGGAGAACTTGCATTTTGGGAAGCCAGGGAACCGTTTTTGTCACTGGTCCCTCAGATGAATGCAGCTGAGATGAGTATGTGCTTTTTCAAGCAATTATTTTAAAGTGTGCCCAGAGGACGCAATAGCCAGGCTTTATTGGATATGCAACACACACTGTGACACAGTAGAGGGTGGCCAGAATTACAATTCTGGGACCTTGCAGCCTGCAGCTGCTCATTAAAGCAAAGGAAATCCCACCAAAAGAAAAAAGGAAGGGGGGTTAACACGCTTCTAAGCCAAATGCAAAACACAGATTATATGACTTCCCTCATTTCAGGGCTTTTCTGTGCCTCTGGGGGCAGCTGGAGGAAATAGGAAAGAGCATCTTCCCTAGAGCTTTGCCTAATGAGGGGAGTGGGGCACAGGCACACCTCATCTTTGCACATCTCCTGCCTGGCAGGGGCACTGGCATCATAGGGGCCACAGCTGATGGTGGCCCTGGCACTGGTAATGCCAGGACTGTGATGTCCCCACGGGCTCCTCGGGGCACCTCCCCAGGAGCACCCACGCCATGGTTCAGTCCCAGTGTCCATTCACGTGTCACTGGCCAAGGGGCCAGAGAAAAAGCATCCAGCAGATGAAATCTCTGCCCGGCTGGGAGCAAAGATCAACTTCTGGGAGAGGCTGGAGCTAGTCCTGAGGCAGACCAGAGCAGGAGAGTGCCTTGGGAACAGAGACAGCCGAGGACACAGAATGTGGGACATCTGTCCCACCACAGGAACCACACATCAGGCGTTCTCTTTCATGGTGCTTATTATGACCCTAACCTGGTTAGTGAGGGACAGATTGTTCTGCACTCTAAATCGCTTCCCATGAATAACTTTTGTTTGTTTGTTAGTTTGTTTGTTATTCTGGTTTGGGGAAACTTTGCTGCTGTGTTCCGGAAATCAGGCTCCAAGTTTGCCTTCGAGAGCAGAGTGTGTGCAGATGTTGGCGGGACAGCCTCAAGGCAAATTTGGGTCTGATCAACCACTCCTGCAACCAGAACAATCGATACAATGGACGAGCAGAATATGTGATACAGATCTCAGATAAGGCATGCAAGGCCTGGGAGGAGCAGTGGAGCATAGAAAGGAGCTGGTTGAGCATTTCTGAGTGCTCTGGGCAGGGGCAGCAGGTTCTTTGTGATTTACATGATAAGCAGAGTTACCAGAGCCTCAAGAAGCCATCCCACAGCTCTAAGGGCAAAAGTGTGGCACAGATCAGATGGAGCTCGTGCTTTATTTCATCACTGCAGGTTTGCTGGCAGTGCATTTCCAGATGGAAAGTGCTGCTCAGCTGCTGGGCTTCAGCTATTCCTTACCTTGAGGCCCTTCTTGGAACTGCAAATAAAAATGCAGAAGTTTCTGAGCCACTGCCCACACCAGCCCCACATCACACACTCCAGAGTATCCGTAGAACTGAAGGTGATGGCACTCATTTGGGAATAGCTGCTGCAGTGCATGGATCCACTGTGTTTATGGGAGGCAGCAGAGATGGAAAGGGGATTTGGGGTCTGGGTGAGTTGGTGGGATCACGCACCTGCCCACTTCAGGCAGCATCCTGGAGGCATCAGCGTGGACATATCAGGATGCAGCACACTGAGGCCTCCCCCAGAGATGGGCTCAGCACTCTGCAGTCCAGAAAGAGACCTAAGGACTCAGCAAAGCAAAGGCTTTTCAGACCTGTTAACTCAGATCCTGGACGCAGATTTAGGAAGTCTGAAGTCATATATTAAGTCAAAAACTCCATTAACTCAACCTGAACAAAAACATCACCGCTAAGCACTGTCCAAGTTTAACACAAAGCCCTCCTAGCTCCCCGCTTCAGGCAGTTTTATCAACACTTGATCTCCTTTGACACCAGAGCTGGCTTCTGTCTCTAGCTCATTTTGTCTAGACTCTGTGTTTACAGGAGGCTTACCCAGATTGGCACCGAGAGCTTGGCAGCCTCTCCGTGCGCGTGCTCGCTCCCGGCAGCTTTGTTTGCGCAGCTCCCCGCCGAGCCTGTGCCCGAAAATAAACACGGGATTCGGGGTGAGCAGCACTCAGTGGGACTCTAAATGTGTTTAATACGGTTTGCCCACCAAGCAAAGGATATGAACTGATTTTCAGACATCTACAAAGGGCCCTAATCAATCCCAGATCGTCAGACAAGAGCGATTGTTCGGGTGAGCTCGATTTCTGCTGCTTTTCACCATCGCGACAATTACCCAAACTTCAGTCATGTTCAATATGTAAAGTGGCAGCAAAACCCAACCTCAAAGAATTTTCAAGACAGCTTTTTCTGTGTGTAAATGCATCAGCCTAAGGCCAGCAAGGGTCCGTGAAGAGCTGCAGAGTCCAGTGGACTTCGAATAGGAGCTGTAATGATGTTGGTAAAAGAGGCATTTCACAGCTCATGATGGCTGGAGGAAGTTACTCCATCCAGGAATCAGCAGCTTATGTTCAGCTTCTTAAAATCCTCAGGAAAAGGCTTTATTTTAATGAGAGGATGCATAGAGTCATGGACCTGAAAGCCAGAAAGAGCTGTTACAACCACCCAGCTGCCCTCCTGTAAAAACCCTGTGATATTTCCAAAGGTAATACAGATGTGCATGGCTGAGTCACAGTGTCCTCTGGACCAACATCTGTCCTCTAGACCAATATCTGCCCTTCATTCAAAGTGCCTGAAGACTTCAGCTGAACTTCTTCCTGCATCATTACATTTTGTTTGTCCTTGGCAAGAAGAACAAAAGATTAATCATAACTATAAACCAAATTATTTGGTCAATGTGACTATCCAGGTCTTGAAAGGAGTAAACAATGAGAACATTTGGGGTAAGAGCAGAACTCAGCCAAGCAGCAGAGGAGTTCATGGGAAACAGCACTGTTTGTTTTCACCCCAAACCTCCCAAAACTTTGTATTTTGTTATGTGTAGTTAATATTAATCACTCCAATCAAGTTAACTATCAAGGTTTTGGGTAGTCCTTGCTTTTAAGTGTCCCTTCCCACTCATGTTCCCATGACACACACACTGGCCACAGCTTGGCTGTTCCTTTCTTGGACAAGAGACTGCACAGGAGTACAGGGATGAAATTTTGTCCAGTCAGAAAGAAACAGCCCAGAGAACAGAGGCACTAGTCACAAAATCCTTCAATTTACTTAGTAAAGAAGTTGTTCTCACCGGGGCTGGGCTTTCTGAAATAGCACCAAATGCTTGGAAAGGTCGGGTTTGCAGCAGATCCCCATCATTTGGAAGGATTCCTGGGCTGCTCTGTAGGGTTTTTATGGATTTTCTCACACTCATTTGCCCCTCTGGCCATCAGATGTACATGACCTCCATGGCCGATGGCAGATCTGCAGCAAGGCAGCTGGAATGGCACACACGAGGTATGCACATATTCCTGGCTGCAGAAAAAGCAGCTCCTGAGCCAACCCAACGAGTACAAGAGACAGCTGAGCTGATGGGGAGTCCTGTGAGGATGTCAATTTTCAGCCAATAGCGAAGTGTCAGGACACAGTTTGTTTGGCAAGTCCTTTGCCCTCTATGTGTCCAAACAGCGTCGATGCCTTTGTGCAGCGCAGGGCTCTGGATCTCACAGGGTGCATTCCTCGCTGCCTTTCATTCACTCACAAAAACCCCACCCCAACAACTGCCAAACCTTCCAAAATTAGAAGTGAATCACGGGTCATTTCTATTGCAAAACCTCAGCGATAACCCTCGATAGCTGAAATCTTCCCTTTCACGTGCAATCACATCTTATGAGCTGTGGTGTGATGTTCCCCTCGCGGAGATGGAGTAAGAAGAGATGACTCACACCTTTTCCCAGTTGTTGTGCAGACAGCCCTCCCTATGTAACACTGTGATATATATCTGATGATGCTGATAAGAGGTTCAAGCATGTTTTAGCTCCTTGTGTAATTTCCAGCCTGAGCTCTGGAAATAAAACAACTCATGAAAATCTCAGCTTGTTCCATCCGTCTTAAAATGAAGCATATTGTGGGCATCAGTGGAAAAAGTGCAGGCCAAGTTTATTAGAAGTATGAACTTAGAAACCTATAAAGGAAATCTGATGTCAAAATTAATGTGCAGACTCTGGATAAAAACCTTGCTGGTGTCAAGATATGCAGAATAACTGAATAAATTCGCTCAGATCCTCACACAATCTTACCTCTAATTAGAGCTGCCTGAGGCAGAATCTGTCAGTGCAGGGATGGAAATGTCAGGCTGGGGACGGGCTGCTGGCTCTCACACTGCCTGGGAGCTCACAGACTGCTTTGCCATGGCCCTCCAGCATTTAATTCACAGGCATTAGGATCCAAAATAAGGCTGAAAAAGCTTTTCTGCAGAGTCAGATTGGAGGCAGGTAGAGCCGAGGAGTGATTTTGCAATGGAAACCTGACAACAGCTGTGCACAAAACCCCCTTCTCTTCAGCTGACCACTCATTTCAGGGAATAGAGGGAGCTTAGGAAAAATGAAGCATGGATTTAAACTGAAAGAGGGTAGATTCAGATGGGATATTAGGAAAAAATTGTTTCCTGTGAGGGTTCCTGGCACAGGATGCTCAGAGAAGCTGTGGCTGCCCCATCTTTGGAGGTGTCCAAGGCCAGGTTGGATGGGGCTTGGAGCAACCTGGGATCATGGAAGGTGTCCCTGAACAAGATGATCTCCAAAGCCCCTTCAAACCCAAACTGTTCCACATTCTGTGATTCCATAACAGATTAAGCATTATGATTCCAGGAACAGCAACTCCCATGTTATTTATTTTCGGCTAGCCAAGCTTCCCAGAAAGCCTCCAAGGAACCCTGACAGAGTTTCCTAGCCATGGTGAGCAGTCACCTTGCCTGCACAGCGAGTCATTGTCTGTCATTCCCACCTTACCACTGCAACGTGCTTTTCCAGGAACCTCCCACAGAGAGTTTTCAGGCTGATAAGGATTAGTTTTTCTTGAGCAGGAGCCATGGCGTTCGTACAATAGCAGTCATCACCAGCATCTCCTGTGCCAGTGAAGGCCACAAGCTAACTATAGGATGCCTGAGGAGCTATTTCCTGCTATTCTTTCACTTTCCACCAGCTGTTGTTGTTATTATTTAACTTACTATTAGTTTCAAGTATGATGCAGCATCAAGCAGTTGTTCTTATTAAGGAAAAATAATTGGCTGTCTGGCCCACACTTGGATGAAAGCTCGTTTCTCTCTGGGGAGTTTTCAGCATTAGTCCATCTCCGGCAACAAAAGCTGTGATTTTAGCATCCTCCAAAACGCGGGATGACAGTAAAAGTGGAAATGGGGTAGTGAAGGAAAGTTCTGAATTAAAGAGCCGCATATGGACAGTCAGCAGGACGGTCACTTCTGTGTACAAAAAAATCCTAGTAAAATAAACACACCCTCCAAACTTCCTGGGCTCTAAATCATCCTGCTAAATTTGATTATCACTTAAGTGATTTAGAAAGCAAGATGTTCTCTGCGTTGTGAGATTTTATTCACAACGTCAGCTAAAACTGATAGACACTGCAGTAATTCAAACCAGAGGGTGGGGGAAAAAGGAGTTATGAAAACTTGGCTTAGGCTGGAGACCAGAGAAGAAATTGAAGGAAGAGCAGCATTTTTGAGGGAAAGGCGAATTGAAGGAATGAAGTTTTGAAATTCCTGTCTTTCCTGCCTCCCCAGCAAGCAGGAGAATCTAACGTTCCCTGGCTTCATGGGGAACAAAGCAGAGCTTGAAGGTTTCAGCTCTGCTGCTCCCACTGGCTGTGGTTCCCTGGCTGCCCCAGCTCCTGTGTACACACACAAACCAGCCCGTGGCTTGCTCCAAGCTTGAACCTGGTGAGAGAAAGGCTCTCCAGAGCCCTGGACCGTGCTGGCACTTGGCATCAAACCCCCTGGACGTCAGAAATCAGAAGGTTTGAGTGCTGAGCAGAGGACGGTCTCCAGCCTGCTCCTGGGAAAGGCTGATCACTGCTCCCACAGGAGCTCTCACAGGCTCAGAGCTAAACCACCCGTGGATCTCTGCAGCTCCGTGCCTTCTGCTGGCCCTTCTCCCTGACACAATCCCTGTTCCGAAAGATGCACATCCCGTGCCTACTGCAAATCCCCAAACTGCAAATGGGAATGAGTTTCCCAAGCAGGTGCTGACATCCTGGCTGGGGAGCTGACACAGCCTGGGAGCAGATACCACAACAAAGAGATGCCAGGAGGAGATGCCACTTCTCCTGCACAGGAGCTGCTGAGCCACACAGCTCTGCACCAAATCCCTCAGGAGACTCCCAGAGAGCCTCCAGTAATTAACAGCATGGAGTTAACCGTGTGTCAAACACTTCACGGCAGATATCCAAACTGTAAATGAGTATCTGTTAGAAATTTACTTGGAAAAGAAAAACAATAGAGGGAGATTTATTTTGTATTAATGCTCTAGCATACTTCCTTACCTATCTCCCTGTGCAAGAGCTTTTTCAGTTCAGTATCCCAGTCTGGGCTCAGCATCATCCCTGTTACATCCCATTCGCCTCTCCTTAGCTTCCAATAAATTTTGAAACAAATCAGCAAAAGCAAGAGAGGCTCTCAGCATTTTATGCAGCTGGAATAAAAGTGGGAACAGAGGCATCTGTATGATTTGCTTCCATCCTGGTGAAAAAATCAGAGAATGAGAGTAGACTTAGAGACATGCCAGGGGGATGTTTGTGAAATCCTGGGCAGACTTTGCCTGTGCCTGGTTGCCCTAAGATTCCCAGCAGCAGCTCCAACAGCTCCAACCCACAACAACAAACCCAAACCACAGCATGGAAAAAATAAAAAATCTGGACATTAACTAATAAACTTGAGAGAGAGGAAAGAATTTCAAACACAATCCCAGGAAGGGAACTGGGGACCCTAAGTACAGGTTATGTGGGGGTCTTAAACCTTCAAGAAGGGAGATTCACACTGATCCAGAACAAGACATGTGGGTCCACCGTGTCCAGCCTCAGAGATTTAAACACCTCAGATGTAGACTCTCTGTGAGTTTGTGTCTTGGTCAAGAAAAATGTTCATTCTTTTGGAGCATTTCTTCCAAATTTTCTATCTGAGACAAGGAAATGGCAACCTGATTAATCAGCCATCAGAAATGTCTTTATTAAGATTCTCTGAAGGAGCCTGGCAGTGAGCAGGGGTGGGCACACAGCTGCCAGCCCAGGACATGCCCAGGTGCCAGGGGTTACCTGCCAGCCCCGGCACCAGCCCAGCCCTGGGTTTTTTTTTTGGCTGCTCTCCAGAACGTGCACTGCAGGAAGCAAATGTGGCACTGTGAAACACAGCTTCGTGTCTTTGATTGTAAAGGTCTGCCTCCTTTTTCCTGCAGTTCTTCAGTGTGGCCCTTTGAGCATAATTGAATGAGACAGGAGCAAAAATCGAGAGGTTTCTGCTTTGGAAAGAGATGTGACGCTCGTTTGTTGTTAACCACAAAACACAGGCCCCTTTGCTTTCTTCTTTTTCCTTTTTCTTGGTGTCAACTTCATAGTTGTTGTTACTTCAAAGTAACTTGGTGTTTAACAGAGCCTAAGACCCCAAAATATCCTCATCAGCATGTTGGGATGCCCCTTCTTCAGGGATTGGAGGCACCAAGCATCCTGACAGTTTGGCTGCCACCAGAGCAGCATCAGAGCAGAGCCTCATTTTTACCTGCACCAAACACCTCATTTATTCCACTTCTTATAACCCCTTTCCACCTCCCACACCACGCTGCTTTCCAGAGGCTGCAGCAGAATTTCCCTGTTTTCCAGGACATGTCTCTGCAGATGAAACCTTCTGTCAGCTGCATGAGAACTGAGATTTGAAGTGTGTGTTGTCGATAATTACCCACTTCGTGCAATTTTGTGATTATTAGGATGAGGTGGACTGTAATGATGGTCTTTGGTCACCTCCTGCACAACCCAGGATGACCCTTGTCCTGATTTTTTTCCCCACCCAGTGGTGCCTCTGAGTCGTGCTGAGCACCCAGAAGAAAACAACCCAATTTTGGTCCCACCCGTAACTCAAATTTCACGAGGTATCCTATATTTATCTACTTCCACCATTACAATTTTTATGTGTGTTTCCAGCCCAGATTTGTCTGGATGTTGCATCTTGTTATGTCTCCTTTTGATCTGCAAAGGAGAATCCCATTCCTAAATCAGTTTTCTTCAAATTTCAAGCCGATTGGCCAAATACTGTTTAAAAGTAAAATTCAAGAATATTGGGCAGTCTGTAATGACAACAGGGGCAAAAAATAGGACAATTCCATATTAGTGCTTTGTCCTCAGCAGTGTCTATTCCAAAGTCAAATAGTGATGCTGGAGCAGGATAAAAATTGTGCAAATGTGTGAGCCAGCATTCATCTACTCTTCTGATTTAAGGAGTCACCATTTCCTGAACTCTGAAAGCATCATAAAACAAAACATTTCTTGGATGTTCTCTGACACGAGCAAATCTTTCTCAAAGTCAGTGGGAGACTTTCCACTTCCATCAGTGGGCATTTTGTCAAGTTCTGACTTTTTTTTGTAAGCGAAGCTCCAAATCCTACAATGATTTGAACTTTATTGCCTGTACGAGAGAAAATCAGCCAAAAAAACCTCCCAGAGAAATGTATGGAAAAGAAACAGCAAAAACAAGGTTTCCCCAAACAGCGTTCACTGGTAATAATGCAGCTTTGTGACTGCTGTCATTTTTTTATGTATTTCCAAGGAAAAACTAAAGGAAATACACGATTTGTCCACATTTCTGCCAGGAAGGCAGTTCCCAGAGTATACTTTTAATGACAGCATCACAGGAAGACGATTTTTCCCATCTTTTTTAAGCTCCCTGTCCACTGCAAGAAGAACATCAGCAGGAAGAAATCCCACACAGAAGGGGCGGGGGTAAGGATATGTCTGATGGAAGGGAAGCAATTCTTTGGAGCTGAGCTGGTTTGAAAGGGCTCTGGTGAGCAGCTCGTCATCTGCTGGAGATTGCCCAAATCCAGGGTCTCACTGCAGCTCATCAAAACAGGCTGTCCATGGATCCAGCTGGGAGAGTGCCAAATATCCATCCCAGAGGAATTTCTCAGACATGCTGAGATCATGGGGTTTTTTCTTGGTTTTTTTTTTGGGGGGGTGTTGTGGTTTTTCCCCCCCAAGCTGGAAATGGAGATTTATATTTCTTTGGAAGGAGAATTTGCAGAAGGACAGGTTACCTGGGCCCTTGGCCATCAAGCAAAGCCAGGCTCAAGCTGCTCCACAGCCCTCAGTGGAAAGTGGCAGTGATTCGTGGCTGGTGGGAGATTAAAGGTGGTTTGAAGTGAGGCAAGGACCACCCCTGATGCAGCATTTCCAGCTAAACTGGAGGAGAAATGCCTGCTATAAACAATGTAATATATGTAAACCTCCATTGTACTTAAAACCAGGCTTGAAGAAAGCACCGGTGGGAGAAGAAACACCAACAAATCAAAAGTGGCAGAGGATAAAAGGCGGATTTTGGAGGGGCCTGAACAAGAAGGTTCCTATGGAAGGGCAGACAGAGCACAGCCATCCATGAGCTCACAGGAACTTTCTCCCCAGCAAGGGAGGACTTAAAGAGCCAAATAAGTCCATGAAATTCACACAGGGGCTTCATGATGGAAGAAATATTACCTGAAGAGACAAATTCCCCAATCAAGACCACAAAAGCCCTTAAAATTATCACATGGGTTGGTTCAGACTCTCTGGCAGGATTTCTGTGGAGCAGCAGGAGCCTCAGTGTGGAGATCTGATAAATCACAAGCCACTGCTGTGCTGCTGATGCAAAGAAAAGAGATCCATCAGGGACCAGTGAGGATCTGTCCAGGACAGATTTGTGTTGAGACTCACGATGCTGGGACTGTCTGACCGAGATTGGACCTTGGCAATGACCTCTGCAGGGTGTTGGAGAGAGGGAAGCTGCTGGGAATTGTGCTCTTGGTGGAGATTTCTGGGGGGAAATCGGAGAAATCATTCTATTATCCTGGTGGAGCCCAGTTATTCCTGCCTGGGCTTCCTCAGGAGTTGCTGTTTCTGCCCTGCTTTTGGTTGAGCACTCCAAAAGTGCTTCCTAACTCATGGCAAAGAGCTTTAAAATGAGTGATCACCACTGACTCACCCTAAGTAACACCGTGGCTTCCAATATCAAAAAGGATGTAGAGCTGGAGGAGTCAGAGTTTGAAGGGCTCAGTGACTGCTGTGATCAAGGGCGTTGGAATTTCTATCGGGAAACACCAAAAAATGCTGTCAAATCTAGGAAACACGAAAAAATGCTGTCAGATCTACCTCCCTTCTAAAGAGGAAGGCCTCCCCCCTGTCCCCCGTGGATATCTTAATGTGGCAGAACCAGGGGAGTCTCACCAAGTGTGCAAAAAAGGGGTGCAAAAGCAACAGAGGAGCATCTTGGAGGCTGGGGAGAGAAGAGGTAAAATAAGAACTGTCAAAATTAACCCAGCTGGAAGTTTCAATGAGGAAAACAGCCTCAGATGTTTTCCAGCCACAAACATGGAGAGGGAAAAAGTGTTGTGGTGCAGTAAAAACAGAGCAGGAATCTGAGAACTGAGGGTTGCTCCAAGCCTATCACCTCTGCCCCGTGCTCAGCAAAGGGCTGCTGCAGAGCCTGGGGTGGAAAATGAGGGGAGGATGTGGAAAGGATGGAGCTGAGAGGGAGTCACAGCCAGAGCATCACATGGAGAAGCCTAGAGGGATGGGGAAATCTCCCTCCTGGGGCTGGAAAAGCATTTGAGAATCTGCAAGTCAGGAGTGAGGATTTGTAACCCCTGAATGTGCAGTAACTGCATTTAGGGAATGGAGCAAGGGGAAAAGGACAGCTTAGGCACTGGCAGGTCACTGAATCTGAATTGACAGCAAGGCAAGCCTTCAAAAGCACTTTTTTCAAGAAAAATTAAGACATTGTGAATCAGGCTTTCTCTCCATTCCTGTTTCTTCCAAGAAATGGGTCCCAGCTTTTTTCTGGCAGGACATGAGTCATTCTGACCACCCTCAGTGAAAGCCTGTCCTGGCTGGGTGGAAGGAAGAAAGCCCCTGGCACACAGAGGTTTCTTTCCTGGGCACCCTCTGGGTAACACACTCGGAGCCTGAGCTGCCATTCATTTTTGGCAAATGACTAATAATGACTTGCAAAATTCACTACTATGTTTTTCATCACAGCTGCTCTGGGGATATGTTTCTGGCACTCAAAGCACTGCTACCATCACGACAAAACCAATTATGCTAGTTAAAAAAAAAAAACAGGCCAAAAAGATATAATGTTATTGTCGGGGTAAAGGCAGGGGAATTCTTGAGATGAGCTGTCTACAAAATAGCTTAAGAGAGTTGATTTCTTATTATGACATCATGAGTTAGGCTGGCTCAATTATGATGAGTGATAATCATGACAAAAACTGCTCCAGATATGGCCTTGGGAGATGAAAACTGAGGGAGGAATTAGCGGGGGGTTGAGGAAAAGAAAAAGAAATAAAATTAAGTCATCTTCAGTACATATTAAGCCAATAGAAATTGGTTTAAATTACAGTGTGTGAGTGGAGTAGCATGGAAAGTAACTCCACAAAAGCAGGACAAGGATTATCTTATGATGTGCATTTATATAAAGTCAGGCACCCTGAGGGAGGATTAGGGCTCAAAGGGGTCCTGGCAGTGCAAAGAACCCAGAAAAGGTGAATCTGCCTGGTCCCCAGGCAAAGGGACATTTAGGATTGGAACTGCATCCTGGAATCTTACCCTCATCACATAGCACTTCTCATAAATCCACCTAACATCCCTATAAAACTGAAGGATTTCTATGCCTCCTTAAGTGCTCAGAATCACATAATCCTGGTTGTCAGAAATCCATCCTTTTTCTCCTAAATTTCCTCATTGTAAAGCTATACCTGGACATCAAGCGAGCTCCTGACACTGTCCTTAGGGCTGTAATATCCTCACCACCTCCCTTTTGCTCGGATAACCAAGCCAGCATCTCCCAATTCCTTCCCACCACAAGTCCCTTCCTTTCCCTGGGGCTCTGCTGAGCATAATCCAGGTGGGAAACCTGACCCCTGGAGGCTCCCTCTGCCCTGGAACCAGGGGGCAGCTGGGTGCTGAGAAACCACCTCTGAGAAAAGGGCTGAAAAACAAACAAAAACCCGGCGAGAGCCAAGGAAAACTGGAAGCAAGGAGACGATTTGTGTAAACTTTAAACTGAGCAAGTTCCATGCAGAAGGCTTGGGTTTCGTTTTGAGGGCAGGGAGAGGCAAACTCCGGCACGACACGGTTCTGTCCTCGCTGCCTCTGTGCCACCCTCCACCACACGGAAAAGGCAGGCAAATGGATCCTTTCAGGTTTGCTGTGTGCTAAAACGAAGGGGGAAAAGCGCCAGAATATCTGAGTTTCTCCTGTCAATCCCGGGCTGCTGGAAACAACCGAGTGTTTGTGACGGGCACAGGCAGGCAAGGAGCAGCCTGCCCGCTCTTGGCAAAGCCTCCAATCTGGGAGCTCCAGTTTTACCTGGGGACTGCACACGAAAGGAAAACACATTTCTGGGTCTTGCAGGACTTTTTTTTTTGCCCGGGCATAGGTGGAGGGCTAAGGCACAGCTCCCCTGCAGACCACCCACCACCTCCTCACAGCCAGCGCTTGTTCTCCCGCTGGTGTCTTCGGGACACCCCGGCGTGGCCAGGGACCAAGAACAATTTGGAAGCTAGAAAAACATAAACAGCTGCAGATTTAGAAGACAAGAGATAGAGATTTTCGTGATAGAGCTGTCGCTCCAGAGAGTGAGACATAACTATAAAGTCGGAATGGAAAACCTGTCTGGCCCGGGAGCATGGAAAATGCGCTGAGGGCAGGAGTTATGCAATGTGGCAAGATGTTTATCTGTTCTGGGGTTTTTTCACCTTTTTTTTTCCCTGAAATTGAAAATGAGAGTTAGAAAATGGGCTGCTGGGGGTGAGAGAGAAAACAGGAATGCTTCACTTCTTTGGCTGGCGTTTGAAAAGCGTGACACGGAGATGATGATGACACTGAGGACAGTTTTAAAGGATCCTCTGGTTTGCTCCTCTCTGACTGCTTTCAAGGAAGATTCAGATGAGACAGTGGTGAGGGAAAAGGGGATAGACCCTCTCCCACACAACAGCTCCTTGAGATCAACAACTCCTTGATACCAACACTTAGAGAGCCAGGGCTCAGTTCAGGAGCAGCGTCTGTGCCACACTTGGCATCATCAGAAACCTCTCCTGTCTCCACACTCAGCAGCACCTCAGAAATGCCTTTCCTAGGAGCTTAAAACCAAACCCAAATGCTGCTGCCTGTCCAAATCCAGAGGAGATGACAGCCGAGAGGTTCGGGAAGGAAAGTCGGGAAAAGTTCACAAGAAACACTTGTGGGTGGTAGAGTGATGTAACCCTTTAGGTAGCTCCCAGCGTTTTGAGGTCAGCCATCCATTAATTTTCCATTAAAAACCTGGCAATCTGCATGTGAGCATTGCAACATCCGATTTCTGGATGCCAGAGAGGGCGTGTACCCAGGGGCTGCCCCTGCACCCTGCTCCCCTGGGTACTCAGGAGCTGCTCAGGACGTCCAGAGCCAGCAGCCACTCGTTCCTGGGAGAAATGAGTCAACACTCGGGCCAGAGACACATTCCAGCGTCCAGGAAAACAACTGAAACCTTGAGTGGTCTTGCAACATCCAGCCACTCAACAGAGTGAAGCAACTGCTCACATGAGCTGCTCTTCAGCTCACTTCAGCCACTCTGGAGTAGCCAGGAGTAGCCCAGGAGGAGCCAGGACCACAGTTTGCTCCTCCATGGTTTATGGAATACCCACACTCAGGATAACATGGTGCTGGGTGGACACCAGTGACCTCTCCCAGTCCCCTTGCTCAATGTGGGCAGTGGGCTGTGTGCTGAGCACCCCTAAAATGAAGAAAGAGCCCTCTCTGGCTGCTGTATGGACAGTGTAATCTTCCCTTTTCAGGGATGCAAAACCGCTGCCCTGGGAGGAGGAACCACCTCCTCATCCTCCATCCCATGTCCACCAAAGCAGCAGCAACAGCAGATTTTCATTTCTGACACTTCAACAGTTACATTAGATTTGGCTGGGTTTTTTCCTTTCTCTTGCAAGCCTGAAAAACGTTTATGGTGTAAGGAAAAGATTTAAAAAAAAAAAAAATCTAACAAAACCTAGCAAAAGTGAGTATATTTTTTCAGTGCCAAGGAGGGGGGGGGTTTAAAAAAAATTTAAGGCAAAACTTTTTTAGTTACATTGGTACATTTATATCGCAGAAAAAGTGGTGAAAAACAAACATTTCAGAGGTAAAAGCAGCTCAGCCCTAGCAGGTGTTTTATGATGTTAACAGAGCCAAGTGAGGAAAACATCTCTCCATTACAGATGCAATTATCTGTTTGAACTGAAAACACAGACTTTGGAGAAAAAAACAGCGAAACGCTTGACTTCCAAAATATTTAACTTATTTAGAGCATTTGACCAGTAGGAGGGAGCAAAGCAGGGACAAAACCACTCGTGTGGTGCTTCCAAATGTACATATACTGTTCACGCCTTTCATAGCTGAGTGGTTAACAACAAAGACAATCACATTCTTGCTACAGCTGATTAAACAGTTGATCCCACGGACCCCAGGCTTCTCAGACACGGTTGTTTGCTGTAAGCAGAACCAGCAAAACAAAAACAAGGCTGAAGAGGAGATGTTCCTCTGCCTGGCTCAGGTTCAGGACAGCAACCCCAGCCTGAGCCCTGCATAAATATGAAACATGTCCTGTTTACACTAAAATTAATGCAGTTTAGCCAGAACTTTGCAGGGTTGGGAATGTGGAGGTGTGGTTACATTTTGTAGCTGAGCTAGGAGCTGAGCTGTGCCTCTCCTGCTATCATCAAAGAGCTGAAGCTGCCAAGTCCTATGCACAGGGCTCCTGGATCCCTGCTTTGTTTACGAGTTAATGTCCCAGTATTCAATCCATGTTTTCTTGGCTGTACATAGAGTGTCCCACCAGCCCAGCTGGGCAACTTTAGATGATGTCTCAAGCACGCAAACAGCTCTCCATTTGGAAAAGCTTTGATTCCCGTTGAGCCTGTGAATAAACACATCACCCAAGAGTCCACTCCCCACCTACAGCTGCTCCCATGGGGCTTCCTGAGTTATGGTACATGGAATATCTGACTTGCAGAGAAATAAGTCTCACTGAACTCAAATGATCTGTCCTTTCAGCAGGCACACACTCATCCCTTGTTACATACCACAAATTCCTCTCAAAATTATTTTACATCCAGCTTTGTTTTGCGTTTTTGGGAGCACTCCCAAATGTTGTCTCCTTAATGTGCCTCTGCAAGAAACAATTGCATTTGTATTGGCAATCCTTTTTTGTAAGATATTACTAAATCTCCAGTCTTTTCCCTGTGGAATGACAAGTTGGATAAATAAAAAAGCTGGCTTCTCACCACTCTTTTGCAAAAGAGGAAAAAAATGTACTTTACTATGTGGCATAAGAGACAGTATTTCCACATAGCAGCAACCCTCTCTCTGGAAAAAAAAAAAAAATCCTGCAAGCCTTTCACATTTTAGCCCAAGCAGACTATTTGCTCCAAAGCAAAAATGCTCAAAATGTTCTAGAACTGAGTCCACATTTGATATTCAATATTCATTAATTACTTTTGCCCCTGTATCATTTTTATTACAGCAAATCTGAGACCTGAACCCAGCTGACATTTTTTGTACCTCCTCGGTGGTGTAAGAACTATAAAAAAAAAACATTTCCCTTATGGATAAAGGAGCCGCAGTGCTGAAAAGTTTACAATATGAAAAAAACAGGAGAAGCAGTGAGGGAAAGCTGTGACCACCACAGGGCTGGAAACTTGGAGCACAAGACCTAAAACAATGTCCCCTTGCAGGAAGCATGTGGAATTTGGAGAAGACCATGACAAGCACAAGATAATAGTCCTAACATATCTCCTATTTTATTTATATGTATTAAAGCCATGTTTTAACCTTGGAAAAAGTGCCATGTTTCATTTCTTGGTGTGTTTGGTGAGGGAACTATAACAAGGGTGAAGGGGTTTGTTCTTTAATCTGTATTCTCAAAACAGAGATTGAGTTGGTCCTTCCAAGGCTTGGCCTTAACCCTGAGAGGAGACTGTTCTACAAGTCATAGTCACCCACCACCCAGGGCCATGGTCTGTAGGGTCTTGAGTCCTGGGGTTTGAGATTCCTGGAGTTTTTCCATAGTTAAATGCCTCTGAAGCTGCAACTCCATTTTATATTTAGTTAATGGAAACCAACTGGAAAGATTCCCATTGACTCCCAAGGGCCATGCCTCAAAACATAACGTATTAATGGAATAAACCACCCTGTTAAATCACCAGGAGCCATGGACAGAGTCATTCCTCACCCCTAAGCCCCTGTCCAGATGACACAACTTCTCTGTAAGGGAGGAGCAGGAGGAGTTAATCCAGGGACTAAAGTCTGGGCTGCTGAAACACGAATTTCACACTCCCTCCAAGCAAACACCCCTGGATGTGGGAAAAAGGAAAATCAGAGCATGGTCCCCAGGGTCAGAGCAGAATGAGCCACCCTGATCCTGTGACAGCCCTACAGCAGCCAAACCCTTCCCTACCTATCCCAGAGGGTTCTGGCTACACAGGCACTGAGGAATGTGCAGGCAAGAAAAGGCTGCCACGGCTCATTAGAGGGCGAGGATGAGAGCAAAAAAATAGAATCAGAGCATCATTTAGTTTGGAAAAGACCTCTGAGATCATCGAGCCCAACTGTGAGCCCAGCACTGCCAAGTCCACCACTAACCCATGTCCCCAAGTGCCACATCCACACGTCTTTAAAATGAGCTTACTCTGGAAAAGCTGGATTTTGCTGCCTGGGATACATCTCCATACACTCAGCCCAGCTCGGAGCTAGAGCCCTGCAGCTCTTGGAACCTTCTGCTGCAACTTTCCATCCAAGAGCTCCACGTGGACTCACTTGTAAATGGCAAGAGATTAGAGAACTTCCCGTCGTCATCACTTATTCACGAAAAGCTTGGAAAAATCTTGCTTTCCGCAGGAAAAAAAAAAAGGAAAGGGATCGGATCTTGAGGGAGGGAGAAAATAAAATGTTTATAGTGTGCATTACCTAAAAAAAATTATTCATATGATGAATCTTTATCTTAAAAGCCCTGGACTAAAAACAAATAAATGAATCATTGAAATTATTGTGGAAACAGGCATGTTTCGTGTTATTTATGTGTTTAATGTTCCTTTTAGGGTTAGGTTTTTTCCTTCCTCTAAAGAAAGGCAGTTTTCTTAGCATTGCTGTGAATACCAATGTCAAAATCTATTTTAGCAGTGCTCAGTGATGCATGAACATCCCAAAGGCAGAATTTTAAAAACACTAAAACCATTTGTTAAAGAGCAACCAGACAAATTGAGCCGTTTTCTTTTCCTGCAAGCTTTAGAAAGACAGGTCAAAATATGGTTCCACACGGAGAGCGCCCGAGGAATATTTTCATTGACTTCACCTGAACTTTGGATCAGACCCACAAAAGTATTTCTCTGTTGGCAATTGGTCTTTGTGAACAAAATTATTGATGAGATTATGAGAAACCAAAGCATTTATTAAACGGCCAGGGGGTTTCCAACCAGACAATGTGGACATTCTGGTTACCCTCCAGAGACCTTGAAGTTGCCACTTGGGGTGGGGGATGCTTTTTGGAACAACAGAGCAGCAGTGATGGGACTCCAGGAGCTCCTAAGCAAAGGCAGACATTCTCCTGCCTTGTTTTTTTTAGGGAAGGAAGAAGTGAAGGGAACCCTGCTATGAAAACAAAAGGAACTATCTAGAGTCTAACCATGTCTTGGAGAACACCCAGTTTTCTTTCACTGAGACAGCAACCTCGCCTTTGCTGGTTCCCTCAAGGTTACCTAATCCAATTGTTCCAAGGATATCCCTCTTCCCTCTTCTGATGTGATATTTCTGGCCTCATCCTTGTATGTTAGTTATCAAAGCAGGAATTTTCTTCCTTAACACACATCTCCTCACCTCTTTTCTCCTTTTATTGCTTTTCCTTTTCACTCCATGTGACATACCAAGGGTACAGTATTTACATCTGTGCCTCACCTGACCTCCAGCCCAGCGAGGGACTCACACATCGGCCTGATTTTAAGCACACAATTAGCACATGTGCTTTAATGGGTGCATTTCATGAGTTTAAAATTACATATATTTTAGACCAGCGCTGACTCAGGGGGTATATTCTTGTATTTGTGTTGTAGCTTCAAATTCTTCATAGTTACATCACTCCTTCTGCTCTCTTCAAATATTTCCATCTTTCCTCTGTGTCAGGAAAAGTCTCTCTTTCCACAGTTTGTTCACCAGTTTATGACAACAAAATACCCATGGTGTTTCCCTTGGCAGCAGGCCTTGGGCTGAAATTATTTAATGATCTGATCATTAATTGATGATTACGGTTTGTGGTTGGGACTTGGTGTCCCATGGAATATGAACCCAGCAGAGCTGAAGATGTCCATCCTTTCCTGGGATAAAAAGTCAAATTTCTGAGGCCTGAAGGACACACTCATTTCCCTCTGCTGCCATGATTCACTTGTGATGTTCCTCCAAGGAATACCTGAAAGGATTTAGCAGGATTTTCCCTCAGCTAGCCACCACAGGTTACATCTTTCCCACAGAGTTATTAGAAGAATTTTTAATCTTTTGCTACATTTTTTTTTTAGTTATGATTTTTTTTTTGAGGCAACAGCAGGTTTTCAAAAATGCTTTTAATAAAAAAAGGGAAAATCAGCAGTAGAAGTGTTTTAGGAAGTGGAGGTGATGGCTTACTGATTCTTTTCCATGTAGCAGGAAGACATGTGGCTCTAAAGAAAATCAAAATACAGATAAAAAAAAAAGCTTCAAGAAAATCGTAAAATGAAAATTAATGAAATAAAATTAAAATCCCAGTCTCCCCAATTAGGTAAACGAGGGAAATGAATGCCACCTGGACTGCAGCAGGTATTGGACTGGTTGGATTTTCCACAAGAGGAAAAGAAATTCACTTTTCTCCCCCTCCGTGTCCTCACTTTTAATCTGTCTTAATTTGGTCACATTATTTTGTCAGACATCTGCCCGGCTCCAAGTCAAATAACCTCCCTCCTTCTGCCTTCTGCAGGATGCAGCAGATCCAAGCCAGGGAACACAGAGTGTGGATCTGAGCCCTGGGGTGGATAAACCCGAGTTTAAGCCCGGCTCAGTTCAGGTTCGTAGGTCTCCCCTTTAAAAAGCTGCTGAAATGCTTCGAGTAGCTGAAATTAGCCTTGTAAATACCCTGCTGCCGTGCCCAGAAAAAGCCATGGGACTTTGATTCCCACTGAAATGTTGAAGCATTTTGTTATTTTCTCATGCTGCTGCTGCCTTTGGGAGAGCAGGTGGCCTGAGCACAGATTAGTTACACAAACACAGGGAAAGGAAGAGTTATTCTGGCACAGGCGGGGAATGGAGCCAATATTTCTTCTTGCTGAGGTCCGAAGTGTGTGCCTGTGAGCCACAGGCAGAGTGTGCACAGGGATTTGTCACTGTTTGCTGTGTTACATGGTGACAGGGATTTACCAGCCCGAGGGGAAAGTAAAAACAAAACCCCCTTCAGAGGCAAAGCCTGGCTGAATGACCAGAACAAATTCTGTCTTTCCCTCAGGAAGATTCTTGTGGAGACAAAATAAAAATAAAAACAAAAATAAAAATAAAAATAAAAATNTCCGCTGGAACGCTCCCCAGCCCAAACGAGCTGCAGTATGCTTTCATTTCAATGCATGAATCACATTTTGGTCTGCAGTCAATTTGAAAAGCCAGTATGATGCTGCAATCATCTCTGCATTTGAAACTCTGAAGTGGAACGTTTAGTCTTGTTTTCAAAACGGTTTCCACTGGAATTTAAAGAACACAAGTGAAAAAACGTTTCTGCTAGCGTACTCACAAGTGCTGTGTCAGGAAGTTCAAAAATGAGCACTTACAGTAACCCGAGGAATGCACATTCCCAGGCCAATTTGGCTTTATGGGTGGGGGCTGCACTGTTCCCCCCTCATCCAGGCCTGCAGATGTACTGGACAATAAATATACTCAGAGGGGAACAGGTGACACTCCAGCAGAACTCCCTCGATGCTGTGCTAGGAAACAGCCTTAAATCCTCTCTCTGCCATGTAGGAAGCGCAGGCTGACAGAGAGGCAGTGAATCAGACTTCCCGCCAGAGCCAGCCTGTGCTGCTCTTCATGCAAAAGCCTGGAAAAGGCTTTCCATTAGATCAGAGGTTACATGTGGTCTTAGCTACTGCATCTGCTCTTCATGGACCCCCTGCCATCAAAGGCGTGGGTGTCAAATAAAATAAAATAAAATAAAAATCACAGGCACCTGGCAAGCGACAATGGCCGAAGACACAAAGTCACTGTCAGGTGGGAGGGAGATGCCAAATAGCCACTTTTTGATGAGAATAAACAGAAGAAATAGCTATTTTTGGGGGGGATGAGGAGAGAATTAGTGCCCAAAACATTAGGATCCACTGCCTAAAGCACATAGCATGAGTTAGCAAATGCTAAGGGCTAAGGATTTGAATTTCTTTTAAAGGAGCAAAGGATTTAATGCAGTTTCTTGGGTCTTTCTTGGAGGGAAGGGAGGGTGGGAAAAGAAAGGAAGCGGGGGAAAAGGGGAGAAATAGGCAGTAAAAACATCATGAGAAATATCACAGTAGCGAGGAGAGAAGGCAGCTGAAAAAGTCAAGGATAACTGAAGAAGCACATGAAGCATGACCTTGAAATGAGACTGATGAAGTGAGCTTTTTGGGTTGAGTGCTGGCTGGAAAAGGGGGCTTGGACCACTGCCCAAGGAAACTGCCTCCTGCTATTTAATTCCTAATGAGCTCAGGGAATAAGGATTTTGCCCAGGCTTTGAAATAAACAGGATTGTGTTAAAGAAATGCTTAAGACCATCATTAATATCTACTTCTAGTGAAAACAAGCCCTGAGACCCCACATCCTGGCTGATCATTTGGGTCAAAAAGGTAACATCAGATACATTTCAGTGCTATGTATTATTTTATAGGGCCAAATAATTCTAGGTGTTCACTTCATGCCTGTATTGTGGGTCTTCAGAAGAGAAGGATCATTTCTTATAAATTATTGTATTAATTAATACTGTAGGACTTCAGCATTTTAGTTTCTTACTTTTCCTTCCTTCCCGTGCCAATTTTTCCATCCCTATAATCGTCCTTCCTGTTTATGCAGCTCCATACGCACAGTGGCTGCTAAAAGTCAGCTGTTAAAACTGTTTACTGCAAATATTTACACTGTGGCCATTAGTGAAATCTGTATCTCTGAACGGATGACGGATGGCAGAGGGTCTAATCCCAGAGACACGGTGGGATAAACAGGGAAAAGTCATGTGTGTAGTCTGGGAATGCTGCTTCCCACTCCCTGGAAGGCAGAAAGGAGAGTCAGTGATTGGGACATTTGCTCTGAAAATCGCTGAGAAGCACAAGGTTGTTTGCTGATGTCTGTGATCCGTTTGGGATGCCCTGGAAAAAGGGGTCTGGGCTGCCACTGGGCATCCAGCAGCTCCTGGATGAGCCATGGAATCCATCACCTTCTGGAAAGGATGGATCCCAAGCACCCTGTTCTACACTTTCTTCATCCTCTACATCCTTTCAGAAGCAACTGGTGTGGCAAAGCAGATTTTCTCTTGAGAAAGAGACACTGAAAAAGTAACCTAATGAAATGCCCTCGGAAGGGTGAATTGTTTGGGAAGAGCAGAAATAAACAGGGATTTGATGTCAGTTAAATATTTGCTGGAGTAACAGTTTGGGCTTTGTTCATAGGAGTTTTTCCACACGGTGCTGTCAGATCGAGCTTCAAAGAGGAGTCACCTACGCAGCTCTTCCAGCCAAGCCTGACATCCCAATGGCACAAAGCAGAGAGCTGGGAAGGGGACATTCTCAGGAAATACATGTCAGCACAGAGACCAGCCTCATCCCATGCTTCTAATCAGAGTTGTGGGAATTATTTATACATCGGGATAGCACGTAATCCTAAAGCACGTGCTTGAGCTCCTTGTCTAAGCCCCAGCATGTGTTTAGATGCTGTTTTGCAGGGCTGGGCCCTGCTGATGACCCAGCTGATGCACGTCACGGAGCCTGTCCTACAGGGAAATAACTTGGCAGTTTACTCTGGATTTAGGATAGGATTCATGTGCACATGGAAAACCCTGCATGACTTATGCCTGCACGACGTGAGGGTTTGGGAAATGCTTCACGTGTTACTAAACCCATTGAAATTTCTGAACTCTGCCTCCTTTGTTTTCATTTTAATTCCTAGAGAAATGGAAAATCCACAGGGAGATGACCAGGCTAATAACGGTCATGAGTATCTATTCTTGGGGATTCATCCCAGAGAACATCATTTTCCCTGATCAACAGCAGGCTGGAGAATAAAGACAGGTATGGGGCTCCTCTGAGAGCTGAGAAGCAGAGGAGCCTGGAGAAAAGGAAAAAGCCAAAAGAAAAAAAAGAAAGAAAGAAGGGGGGGAAAAAAGGGGGAAAAAAACGGGAAAAAAAGGAAAAAAAGGACCTTCCTTGAAGGGAGGAGGAGCCACATTTTGGTGTTGTTCACATCCTGACCTGTACCTGATGTACAGCAACGTTCCCCTTCCACGCACACACCAGCACACCTGCAGCTACCACTACAAAAATCTCAGTTTTGGTGAAAACGCTCTTCTTTGCCAGCTGCATATCCATAAACCCGTGTTCTCCTCCACCCATAAACCTCCACTTTCCTCCTTGATGCCCAGGTGCCCCTCTGATCAAAGGGAAAGCAGCTCCATTTTTCAATACAGCCTTTCATTTGGCAGAAGCACCTTCCTTCCCACACCAGAATTAATCTCTGTGCAGGTATTTTTCCATTTGTAGCTCACGCTTCTTTGTGGGAAAGTTTATTTTGCTCTGCCCAATTAGCCACTGCTGCAAATGGTCTCTTAGTGGCAGCCAGGGTGGGATTAGTCATTCCCAGGTGGGAAGGTTTGCTCCACGTGGCACCTGCCAAGCTCCACACGGCCTTTTGCTGCATTTTACAGGAGATGGAGCTGATGGTACCATCTTTGATTTCTCCCTGGAAGGTATTTTATTTCTGCTGGCACTCCCAGAGCTCAGGCTTGGATGGGTTTATGGCACAGCTCGATGTTAATGTGAGTTTTCCATGCTCTGCCAGTGCATTCTCACCTCTCCTTCCCCCGTGTGTTACTCCACTCTGATCTGCTGCTTGTGTTTATCTTCTCCCCACCTTTGGCTTTATGGCAGAAAGTCATCGCACAGAGCAACAGGCAGAAGGATCTGAGCAGAAAACTGTCTTCTGTTTGGCAGAGAGCACAAAAGTGGGCTCAAAGCACCACAGGCACACAAGGTTTTATCACCTATGTCTTACCTGCCCTCCTGAGCTGCTGCTGGAGCATCACAGCGGGGAAGGGGCAGCTCCCTTTTCCCTCTGCTCTGAAACAACTGATTCCACTGAAAGCCACTAACTTCAGCTCAGCAGACCCAAATCTTGTGCTGGGAAATGTTTTCAGGTCTGGCAGATCACCGTGACCCCGGGCTGCACCCGGGTTTCAGGCACAGGAATGAAGGCAAGAGCCGCGTGGGCTCTGGGATGAGCCGCTCCGCTCATCCTGGAATGCGATGGAGAATCCAAAGGCAGCGTCCCGCAGCCTCTGAACTCCCCGTGCTTCCGTCCCCCACCCCAAACAAAAGCGGCAGGGGCTTACAATGAGCGCCATTGAAGAGATAACCACCTCCACTCCCTGTTGTTGACTTTAGAGTGGCATTTCCTCTATCAAGAACCAGCCCCACAACAAGGTATTTGTACCTGGCTGCAAGACAAACTCGCTTTTTACCGGTGCCTGCCGCACATACCGCACCGAGGTGTTGCGAGGATTAATTACTCAGCTCACGCAGAGGACTTTGAAGATAAAATGTGCCAAGTAATTACTATGTGTTTTACTGATTTGGGCATGCACGGACATTTTTTTTCGTAATGGTTTGTTGATTTTGTTGACTGGCAGTCCGGGACAAAGCTGCATTTCTTGCGAGGTTTCTTTTTTTTAATATTATTTTTAATAGGCTTTTTAATTGAAGTATTTACTTTAGTCACCTATTAAATAGCTAATTACTTGTGATCCTGTTTAGATTTGTATTTAGCACAGACAACAATTACATCTTTTCTCCCACAGCCCACAGTTACTGCATTACATGCCGGGCTTGATCTATTTTTTTCCCCTGTAAACAGGACTTTCTGACTGTAATAATTTATTTTCATGCTTCTGCTCCGTAAGGTGGAATGAAGCTCAGCAAAGGCTCTCTGCTTTACCCACAACAAAGGGAGCACGGCCAAAAGCTGTTGTATAAACAGGGGAGATTGATCCTTTGTGTCATTAAAAGGTGTAAATAGGACAGCGTAAACAGGAGGAACAGCAGGGCAGGGAACGAAAATGTATGCGAAGCTCGGTGCTCTGCTGATTGTGAAAAGGTGTCTTGGGAGGTCATCAGGTTTTCCTCCCAGGAGAATGAGCAGGGAGACTGGTGGTTCTCACTCATCAGAGTTTTATGGAAAGCACCGATAGGAGCAGGAAGGTGCCGCAGAGGGTCCCTCATCCAGGGAGACCCAAAAAGCTCTGTGAGAGCCTGCCTGGAGGAGTCCAGCACCAACCCGTGCACCTTGAGCTTAAACTTCCATTTCCACTTCCACAAACTCCCAGATAAAGAGAAAGACCTCATTAGGCAGAATTTGGCAGATTACATTTGGCAGATCACTTGTATTCTAATTCCTCACCACTTCAGGCCAGAGCTAAACTCCTCTGCAGCACTCAGGCATTTGTGAAAAGGTCAAGCCTGGTCAGAAACAGCCACCAACACCAACCAGACAGGAAAGGTCTCCTTTCTTGTGCACCTTAACCTCATTTTGCTGCTTCAGGGGGATTTCTAAGCTCAGCAGCTTAGATCAGATTACTTTTTTTTGCCTATCCTTAGTCTCAGCCCCTGACAGGACACCCAGCCCTGCAGGCTGGACTGAAGACCTTCCCAAGAGCAGTAAGTGAACATCAGATCTCTTTTTGACAAGATTACCTGCCCTGTGTGTGTGTGGAGCCTCTGCCCAGCTCTCCTCTGCAGCCTGAGCAGGCAAAGCCTCCTCTCTGCCCCAGGAGATGTTTTTTCCAGCCCATCTCCTTCAAGTTATAACCCAAAATAGTTCTAACAGATGGAAACTCTGGATTTGCCTCCCTGCGATGCCATCCAGAGGCCAGACAGCTCCAAGGGGAGATCCTGCCCCAGGCACAAAGGGAGCTGGAGCCTTACAGCCTCTCCGCTGGGATCTGAGGGCTCATTCAGCCCTGCCTCTGTATTTACTTTTCACAGGTTTTATGGCAGAGGCTGTGCATTGCAACAACCCTTTTCTTTTTTCTCCCTGCCAGGAATTCACAGCAGGTGCAGGATTGTGGAGGATACTTGCAGGAAAAAACCAGGCTTCAGGGAAGAAACCCTCCAACCCTGCCTGTCCTGCTGTCTCCAACTGAGGCCAAGGCAATCCTGCTAATTATTGGATGCACTCAAAGCCTTTACAAGCACAGGAGCCCCTCCAGGAATCCTGCAGTCAGGTTTAGCAGTGCCACGCATCCCAAAGCTTTCAGGGCAGGCAAGCTTCAGGGATATCATGTTTTTCCAGGCACGGTACTGAAAGTAATAGGAAAACAACTGTCTCATTGTTTAGAGCATCCCTAAATATTGCCAGTAAAGATCTGGTCAACTTTCCACAGTCTGCGGCTTCTGAGATTTTTCCACCGGGGTGATTTATTTCATCAAAACAGCTCTTGGGCCACCAGCTGTTAAAGCACTTGTGGAAAGGGCCAGCTCCATTCTCATTCCTCACTGCAGGTTTCCCTTAATAGAATCAAACTGGATAATAAGTGCTAATACTGTAATACAGTTCTGTGTACTTTGACCTAAATTCTCCTCCAGCTCCCGAGGGGGTGGGCACAGGGGGAGTGCTGCAGTATTTCCTCCAGTGCATGGACAGGCAGGATTAACCCACACAGACAATCCTCACCCCTGTATTTTGGGAACACTTTGAGGTCTAGGCTCTGCTGTATCAGATACTGTGCAAAATCCTGTCCAGTATCTCTGATCCCAAACTGTTTGTGGTCTGTAAATATCCAAACAGAGCTCGGTCCCAGAGCCCATTCTCCAGAATGACCTTTCCCTGCTGCCTGCAGCCAGTTCAGAAAGTCAAAGCTGTTTTTTTTAAATAAAAAGATAAGACATGGCACAGTTTCCTAAGATTGGTAACTGCACTGCCAGCTTGAGCATACAATAAGAAAGCAAATATCACTGTGATTAATTGATATCACCGAGGGAGAGGGTGTTGTTTTGTTGGGTTTTTTCCCCCGATAGACTATCTGTAAAAATCAGATTGGTGTAAACATCACAAGTGTATTTTGGTCAGATTAATTTGGCAGGTCAGGTTCCAGTGAAATGTTCATTTAATTGCTCCCACTGCTATGTAACACAAGCTGAAGTTTTAGATACTGAACCACACGTGCTTCTCTAGGACACGCACAGAGCTGTGACAAAACCAACTCACACAGGCTGTGTGGAGCAGAGCAAGGAGGCTCAGGTATGGGATCTGGGATGGAATGAGGTGGAATGGGATTACTCTTCCTGCTCCTAATCCCAGCAAAAGCATGTGCTGTTGCCCAAGGAATTGGACCAAATTACTTCCTAAGTAGAAATGGGCATCCTTAGGCTTCAGGGTTCAGGCTCCAGGTTGTGGGGCAGGGTGAGTTCACACCCATTGTAAGGCACTCCCACATTTCCTCCTCCCAGCTCAGGGACAGCATTCCCAGCCTGACCTCCCGCGTGGCTCAGCCTGTGCTTCCAGAGGAGTTCTGGCAGCCAAGGGGAGGAAGGAAGGAATGTAGACTCTTCCAGTCACCAAGTTAATGGATTTCAATGAGTAATTAGTGTCATTCTTGAAAACCCACGTCTTGTCACCACTCTAAATGTGTTTAGCTTCTGTTTCCTCATTATTTTGGGATCTCGTTTTTCCGCTAGATTAAGGAGATGCTTTTGTTTTCCCACCCAAAAAACCCTCTCCCATGTGGGTGTTCATAGATGATTAAGAGATGATTGGAAACCTCTTGGCCTGCTCTTTGCATTAAACATTTGCCTGAGGAAGGACAAATATCCACTATGCAGTTTGGAAGTTTGACAAAATCTGACGTATTGAGCAGAGACTCAAATCCCTGATTTGTATCTCATCCTGGGTACCACAATTCTTTGGGATTACTTATGCATAGCGATCATGAAATGAATTAAAGACTAATTTTCCTATATTGCCACAGCAATTTTTGGGGATTTCAGGCTGCCCTGAAAATCCCAGAGTCATACAGCCCAAAAGAGCTAGTTTAGGAGATTAGTCAGGGAGAGCAGGGCTGCTCCCTAATGGAAAGGCCAGGAAAACCAAGCAGCAGCCCAGGAACAGGGCAAAAGGCAGGCAATCCTGTCCCAGGATTGGGCTGAGCTCAAGTGGGGACCTCTTGCTATCATCATTAGGGAAAAACAGGTGCCTTGAGATGTGAAGTCAGCTTTGAGTTAGTTGGTGGAGAGGAACTATCTCCTCTCTTCACTTTCTCTGTCCCTATCAGAGAAAACCCATTTCAACTGATGTAGTGAAAAAACATCACCTGACATCTCTGACTCTAATCAAAACACATGATTTTTTTTTAACACCACTGGCATGTCAGGGTACGTGTCCTCCTGCAGACAAGACATTTTCCAAAGTCCCTGTGCCTGTAGCCACTTCCACCCCAGCCAGAACGTGCAGCAGCACACGAGGCTTCAGGCACACCACAGCTGGGCAAGCTGAGGAAAAGGGTTCAACTCCACAAGTACAGAGTCCTAGAGTTACACAGTACACGATTCTCATCCTATTTAATTTTTGATTTGATTTTTATTTGCAAGCCAGCAAAAATGCAATGTTCTGCAGAGGGACACACTCGCTTCCCCCTGCCTTGAGACAGACAGAAAGACTTGGGAAATGCCACAGAGATAAATTCAGCTAAGAAAATGCAAGAATCGAGCAGTTCAGCTTTCAAGAGTCAGATAATGGCAAACAGAAGGTTGAACTTTTCCCCTCGTGTGCATATGCATCATGATTCATTGCATACTCCTCTTATGCTATTCCTCAGCTATTGCAGCATGCCATAATTTGTCTCCAGAGGCAAACAGTAGTTTGCAGAGCTGCATACTTGTCTCTGCGCGGCGGGGCAAGGCTGAGTTCACAGCACATGCCCAAGGCACTGTGCACCACGGCAAGCGTGCTGGCGTCAGGGAGAGGCACAGGAGCAGGGCTGCTCCCTAAAGGAAAAGCCAGGAAAACCAAGCAGCAGCTCAGGAACAGGGCAAAGGGCAGGCAAGCCTGTGACATAGCTCAGGCTGGGCTGAGCTCAAGTGGGGACCATCAAAAGTCCAAGGTGAGGCAGACCAGGGAAGTCACAGGATGGGTCAGGTTGGAAGGGACCACAGTGTGGTTATCTGGTCCCATCTCCCTGCTCAAGCAGGGTCATCCCAGAGCTCATGGCACAGGATTGTGTCCAGACTACTCTGGAATATCTCCTGTGAGGGACACTCCACACCCTCTCTGGGCAATCTGTTCTAGTGTTCAATCACTGCACAACAAAGAAGTTCTTCCTCATGTTCATGTGGAGCTTCCTGGGCATCCATTTCTGCCCGTCCTCTTGTCCTATTGCCCAGCACCATGGAGCAGAGCCTGGTCCATCCTCTAGGCACCCTCCCTTCAGGTTCTGATAGACAGGGATAAGATCAAGGTCTGTAGGTGCCCTCAGGGCCCTCAGCTGGGTCACGGATGTCCCCGAGATGTGGCTGTCCTGAAGCCATTCCCTGGGGCACAGGAAAGTCTGGCTGCTGGATCAAGTGGCCTGCCCATGGCTAAGCCAAAAGCTGCCCCACGCACCCAACCGTGCAGGATTTGGCCTTGTGAGGTGAGAAATAGTGGCAGGTTTGAGTCACTTCTGGCAGCAACACGAGTGGAGCTCCTCATCCCCAAAGCACAGCTCAGAAAAAGCTCTGCTAGAAAAGGAGTCTGAAATCACAGCTTTGTGTCCACATCACGGCTTCTCCCCAGCCAGTTTGGACCAGTGCAGTCTGGCAGGCTGGTATTGCAAATACCTCTGAAAAACATCCCTGAGCTGCCTTCTGACACGAGTCCAAGCCCAGTGCTGGTGCTGCTGAAGTCAGCACAACCCTGAGCCCAGGCAAGAGCGCTGCCCGGGGAGCCTGCCTGTGCTCTGGACACGCTTCCCAGCGCTGCACGCTGAGTAATCAGCTATTCCCATGCAGATGAGCCCTGGGAGATGAGCAGCAACCAGCCCTGGGACCCGGACTTCTGGGAAGCGCAGCCCTCTGCTTTCCCAAATATCTCACGGCGGGAGCGATGCCGCTCGAACCTTGCAGAGTAATAAAAAGTAATGGGAAACAGATGCTGCTGTACCTTAGATTAGAATCTGTGTTTAGATTTCCAAGATAATTTTTATCTCTGATACTTTGGCTAATGCAGGCCGATATGATAAATGGATTTTCTGCGGGGTCTGAGAAGAGCGCGCCGGCTTCGGAACGCAACCTGATACGGAGCTGTCTCCGGCAGGGAGACAGGGAAAAGAACCAGAGCTGGCCTGGATGAGGGTCGGGATGGAGGATGTGTTACATGGACCAGGTCAAACAACCCCGGACTGGTGCTGGAGCGGGAGAAGTCACATCTCTCCTCCCACCTTCCCAAGCAGGGTGGGAAGGACCATCCCACACAGGGCTCCTTGGAAGACAGGGGAGCCTCCCCAGCCTGTGCCTCTGAATCTTCAAATCCTAAAGGGGGTGAGCTCAAACACCCAGTACGCTGCCTTAAATCACCCACTAATGGAGAGAGGAGGGTAGCACACTCCAACAATCCATCTTTCCACTGGCCTGCAGTACCAGGATGGGGTACAGACCTCCCTGTGCATCCTCATCCCCCTTAGCTCAGCTGAACCCTGTTTTCTGAAACCTGTTTTTTCCGTAAGTCATCTTCCAATATCCCCTGTCCCCATCACCTCTCCTGAGGCCAGGCACAGCTTACTGTCATGCTGTGACTTCTTTTTCACTGTCCCCTCGAAGCAATGGCCACAAGCAGTCCATACAGCCTTGTCTTGTTCTGCAGACAACAGGACCAATGGCAAAGGCACATGGCAAAAAAAATATGGGGGAAAAGAGTGAGAGAGATTTTATTTTTTTCGAGATTATTTTTTCATTATTATTTTCCAGCCTGAAAACTCTTGGCAGAGCAAAACTCATCAGTTCCTTCTAGCATTGTAAGCGGAGATTATGTAATATTTACAGTGATATTAATGCAATCAATCAGCGTCAGCAAGTGGACATGTGGGAGCCAGCTACACACACGAGAGAAAAGTGGGGAAAAGGGAAGCACAAAGGGGTCCCTGTGATGGCCAGGGAAAGATGCCAAATAATTTCACTGCTTTCCAAACTAATATGTTACAAAATAACACAATCAGCTTTGGCCCAGTTCATTAAAAATAATTGACTTGACTGCTCAGTGACTTCCCAGCAGACTGGAGATGCCCATGAGCACCCAGGCGTTCCCATAAACACCTTTCCTCCTCCCATTTGAAGGGAAAGACTCTGCCCAGCCCTGCTCCAGCTCAGTTCCAAATGATGTCAAAGGAGCCCTTGTTGGACCTTGGGCTAGTGGAAATGGTGAAGGAGCCATGGATCAAGAGCCCTCACTGAACAGAAGGGCTTTGCCATCGCTCCATCCTCTTCCAACAAAATGCCAGTGCCTGAAAGAGGCCGTTCTTCCCAAGGTGTGGGCCTTGCAGCATCAGGAAAAGAGACTTTGCAACCCTGAAAGCCCCACAGACAGCATCTTCTGCTGCTTTGTTTTCTTTTCCTTTTTTTTTTTCCAGGTGGAAGTACGAAGAGGGAATTGTTTCCAGAACTTGATTTCTGCATCCCCATTGGAGCAGTTTTTGGCAGCGGGTAAGAGGCGTTGTTTTGCTGTACAAGGATGGGAAGTGAGACCTGCAGATGATTTGAGAAAGGCTTCAAACCCAGCCCAACCAGCTCCCAGGTAGGCTGCAAAGGGCTCAGCAGTTGGCTTCCAAGGAGCTGGGAATGTGCTGGAGAACAGCATCTGGGAACGTTCTCTGATCCCTGTCTCCCAGGGTGCAAACGCTGCAGGCATTTCTAAACCGTATCTTGGAATAAGCCCTTCCTAAATAACTGCTACTGATGTTTGGACCCCAGCCTACAGTTTGGCAGAGGCCAGTCTCAGGATTCAGGTCTTAATATGGAGTGTCTCATGTTCTGGTGATGCTGGAATGAGGGATCCTTGCTGCTCTGGCTGGTGGGCCACTCTCACTGTGATAAATAGGTGAATCAGTTTAGAAGAAACTCAGGTCACATCCTCATAAACCCATGAATCCTTCCTTCAAAAGAGGCAGGAAAGGATGAGTTATCTTGTTTCCCTAATTTTAAAATGTTAAAATGCTGAGATACTGGGTCAGCTGGTTCTCACGTACCAGTAGAAGATCTGATCTCTGTCTTCTGCTGGACCACAGAAGAGTTTCATAGCCAAATATGACTAATCTGAGAAATTCAGGTCTGCTCTGGAGGGATCACTGCCTGTTGATGTGTCTGCTGAACTGAATTATTGCAGCTTACAGAATCTACTCTTGCCTGCTACCTAAAGGACAAAACCTGCATTTCTTTAGAAATGTGTCACTTGAGAAACCGAGGCAAGGACCCTAATAAAATGAAGAAAAACTGAAATGATGGAAAGGCCTGAAACCTTCCAGCATTTTCTTCTGAGGACTTTTTCGACCAAGAATTCAGTTTAATTTCTGGAGCAAGAAATGCCAGGTATGCTTCATTTGGAGAGAAGACATTCTATATATTTTAAAACCCATCAAGTGCAGTGAAAGAACAGGAGAGATACCTTTTTGCCCATGCTCCTGCCTGTCATGTTACCCCAGACCCAGAGGCATGCTCAGGCCAAAGTCAAAGCAGGCACACTCGAGCCAGGCTTCTTTTTCTCTGTTGACCTCCTGCCAGCAGCCACCTGAGGAAATTCCCACACCTCCAGAAAGATTTACTGACACCCACCTTGGCTGAAAGGGAAGGGACAGCTGAGTGGCAGAGCACTGCTGAGCTCCTGACCCCAGTGCAGATGGAGATAAGGTCAGGGATGGGATGATGACTCCTGGAATGCTGGCTTTGGAAGAGCAATTGGTCTGGCTGTGATTGAGAAATTCCTGTTCTCCAGAGGAGGATCAGCACGTGGGCAGCAGAATATTTTTCAAGAGCAGCCCTCCCCTCCAGTTTGTCTGGCAGTAAGAGGCACTTGTCTCCGAACAGGCACTCAGCATGTGATCATTTTGGGCCTCTTCCCATTTAGGAGTGTGACTCTTGGGGAAAGCTTGACATCAGATTATGCCCTTCTCAGAGAGTACAAAACTCTGTCTCAGGCCAAGTTTTGTGCATTTCTGACTCCTGAGCCATGCTCTCACTTCTTCTCTGTCCCAATGAGTCTATTTTGGGCTGAATTCCTAGTGACATGAGCAAAAATTCCTAGAAAAAGACCCTTGTGCACAGATGGAAGAGCAAACTCTTTTAACCACAACCACAAACCACTTCCATAAACTCCAACCTTTTGCTCCAGCTTTAGGTTTCCTTGCAGAGACTTGGAAGCTTTCTGGGCAAAGTTTAGTGCTCTTGGGGAAAAAGGGCCCCTTTTTTTATTGCTGCAGAAACCTGTTCCTTGCACCATGGAGGTGCTCACCAGATGCCCTAGAAACCTTTGTCACTGGTAGCAAAGGAAAAAGAGCATTTGCCCCAGACAACTTTAATCATATAAGCAACTGAATTAGGTGGCTGATCTGCCTTTGATCTCTTCATAATCTCTGCAGAGATATTTATTTAAGCGAGTATAGAGCAGGAATTAACCTCATGTGCAGGGAAGAGCCTTACAGAGTAACCTTTGTCTCTTCCCTGTGTAGAGGAGCTGTTGAGCAGTTTAGCCAGGCAGCTAAACTGACTTAGAGACTTAAAGGCTTAGACAGCTTAAGCAGACACCTGGAGGTGTCATCACCTTCTGGAGACAAATACTTTTCTGGTACTCTGCCCTCAGTGCCTCCATCGAGTGGGAAACGCTTCATTTGTGCTTCAAAACCTGGACAACAGCTTTCCCAACACCAGACTGACCAAGAATTAACAGTGGATAGAAGGGTGACCTGAAATGCTCGTTCCAGGAGAGCAGCAGTTGCTTTCTCTGGTCTGTGGTGACATTCACAGCTTTCTCTGTGTGTCACACTGAGGCAAAAATTACGCAATGCCCCGGCTGTACGTTTATCCACGCTTCTGGTGCTTTAGCAATCTGGCTTCTCAGCTAGAGGCTGGAGCCAAAGCGTATTAAGAAATGAGCCTGTGTTTTGAACATATGCTATCAGCAAAATCTCATTTTTTTGCTGCCACTTAGTATTTCTTAACAGGAGGAGAGTGCACATGGAGCTGCCTTCGGGCAGGAACGATGCAGGGCAAAGCCCTGGTTTGCTTTACACCTTCAGATCACTTACTGCCACTGGTCTGCAGTGCAGAGGTGCCAATTCTGACCCACCCCAGTGAGGAATAATGGAACGAATCATCAAAAACAACAACACTGCAAAGACCCAAGATGCTGGCAATCGCCCACCACCTTGTGCAAATACAGGATAAAGTTGACTGAGCTGCACATGACCCCAGGATGAACGATGGATTGGGGGGAGCTGTTCACCCCAGTCCAGGAGGGCTATGGGCTTGGCCAGCAGTCCCTGGCTAAATGACGAGTCCATCCTGTTTGTTACAGACACAGAGCAGCCCCTGGCCGCTGCTCTTGTCTGTATTTCTATTTGTGCTGATAATACACATTTTTAAAGGCGATCTTAATTGCCGCACTAGATTTATTAGCAGGGATATTATCCATCCTTTCCTTCCACCCCCTCCCCCCTTCAGCTCAATTCATCATTTTTACAAGAGGGCAAGCTGAGGACCACACCTCCTCTGCTTCCCAGGGACAGCACTGTGCACATCAGCTTCACCATTGGCCAAAAATCAAACAGGATGGGTTCACAGAAAGCTGGTAGATGACTGAACCGAGCACGGGGAGGCCAATTGCATTATTTTCAACCTGAGCAACTCGAGGTGCCAGTACCACTGCACCCATGGGGTAGAATCCAAACCACATCCTCCTGCCAAACCCTTCAGAGCCAGGATGCTGGAATGGCTGAGCCTGCAGCTCGGAGCTATATAAAGCTGCAGGGAGAGCAGCCCTTGGCTGGTGCCAGGCTCCAGGCTAAAGGGAGTTTTACAGCAGGGAGGTTACAGGCCTCCAACGGGATGTAAACTGAGTTTCTGGGCGCAGCAGAAAGCGTGTGGCTGGTGTCTGTGCAGATCCTGGCAATCTGCATCTTTCAATGTAAGCATCGGTGGTGCCAAGCAATTACGATGTTTATAGAAACTGATGGCCTACATCTGTTTAAAATACTTCCCAGTGTTTAGACTGACAGCACAGAAAACATTCTGCAAGGAGTAAGCAGAAATTGGATGGTTTTATATATATATATGTTTTTTGGGTTTCTTTTTAACTTAGAACTCGCACTAAATTGATTAACCACTCAAATTCATTAGCACTGTAAGCACTATAGGGTGAGCACAAGCCATAAACCTGCCTTCCTGCAGGCTAGAGAATTAACCAAATGTAAGAAAACTCTTCCAGAGGGTGAAGCCTGTTTGGAACTAGACTGAAGCAAGAATGTAGCTTCATATCCCAGCAGCTTTGTAGCCTTCCTGCTTGATCTTTAGCAAGACAGAGCTTTCTCTCCATTGAGAAATCAGCCAGGATGGCTGATCCCAGTTGCTCCAACAGAGATAACAACCATTCTCTCTCCAATGTAGGTATTTACAGATGGAGCAGAAGAGCAAGCTGAGGTCCCAGCCTGACCTGCTTGCAAAGGGTAACTAGATCTGTTGGACTGTGCAGAGAAGCCTGACCAAAGCCCTTGGCCTTATCTCATCTGCTTGTGGCTCCTTATCTCCACCCCAACACTGCCCTTTATTGCTTTGAGTCCTTCCAGGCTTTGACTCCTTCCAGGAGGTTCTGCAGGGTCCTTCTTCACACCAACACTCTGCTGGAACCATGGGATGCTCCTTCTTTGATTCAGGCAGCTTTGGCCGTGAGTAAAACATCCAGATGGTTTGGGGATAAAAGAAGCTGAGATTTCCTAGATTGTGACCATGGCAGCAAAGAGAGCAGAGCTTCTACAGTGCTGCAACAGCCCTCAGTGACACAGGGGCTCTTCAGAGACCTCAACAAGCCACTGCAAACTAGAGCCACCTCCAGAAACCCAAGGATTGCTTCAGAAATGGCCAAACCCCAGGACCCCCATGGCCAAGCCCAAGAGTTTTGGCAAAGCACCTTCCCTCAGCTGCAGCAACTCCCTGAGCAGCATGAGCAGCACAGCAATACCCAAATTTTCATGCACGTACCCAGGGGCTTGTTTGTACAGCCAATCTTATCTTCCTCTTCCTCGAGCATGGGCTGCTGTGCCACCTGACCACTGAGAGAAGCCTTCCCTCATTAGCAGCTTGGAATCCTGCTGTAAGTCCCCCTCTAGGGCTCACTCTTGGGTGACAGTGTCCCAAAACAAAGAGCCCCATTCACCAGCCGAGCCTTTGGAGTTTTTAATGTCAGTCCTAGAGGCAGGGTGCGAGTTTTATGTGCAGAGCACACAGAGACCCCAAAAGGGACACCCAGTTCTGGAATTAGTTATAACCAAGTCCCCTCAGGCATGGCTGCTGCTCAGCAAGTGGGAAGGTTTCTCCTCTCTTGGTTACACTGAAAACAAATGTATGGCAGGAAAAAAATCCATCTCTGGGGCTCTCCCTTAGTTCACTGCCAGGATTATTATGGTATCCAGCTCAGTAAAAGACAGTTTCCATTCTCCTTTTCCTCCCACCCAACCCCTTGTATTTTTAAGGCCACTTATGTCACACACACACATGCAAAACTCCAGCACAAGAAGGCAGCCACATCAAGCACAACATCACATAAAAAGCAGCCACCATCTCTTCCAAGCTCTCCTTCCTTCTGCGCTGTAAATTAGTACACAAATTATGCAAATCAGAAGCACGTGCAGAGGGGAAGCTGCTCTCCCTGGCACTGGCTGGAGAGGGACTCCATCTCCCATCAGGAACTTCTCTGGGGCACTGGGATGGGGTTAGGACTGTGCTCTGCTTCATCCTGCACACCTCCAGTACCCCCAGGGCTTGTCTTTGCTCCCCCTGGAGCATCCTGTCCCCTCAGCAATGACACCTCTGTGTGCTGCTCCAGCCCTGTGCCTCTCCCCCAGTCCCTGAGCAGAGCTGTGTAAAACATGCAGAGGTTTTCACCGCTGAACTTATGGCTGCCCTGAGGGCTTGTGCATAAGTTTACCCAGTGCTCTTTAAATCAGTCCCAGAACAACCTTTTCCAGCCACTGCCAAACAAAAGCTTTTCCAGCAGAACTCCATTTTCCTTTTCTCTGTAAGAAACCCTTTTTTTTTTCAGGCTAGCTCAGCTGTTACACTTGGGCCCTGGCTGGTGGAAACACACACAAATACCTGCAACCTCACTGAAATTAATGGAAAAAAACCTGCTGTTAAATTCAAAGAGAGTGGAACAAAATTTCACAGTATTTTTTTTTTCCAGGAAGCGGAAAAAAAAGGAAAGAAATCGAAAAAGGAAGGAAAAGATCTGTTGAAACCCAACTTTAGTCCACATTGAAGCAAACCTTGATGGCTGTCATATTCCCTGTGGAGGACATGTGCCTCCTACAGAAGCGAGCTGCTGCTCACCATGGTGTAAGAGCTGTAAGGATGCAATCTGCTCTAGGCTAAGGCTCCCAGATTGCTCCTCCTGTGTCCAAGCTGCTCTGTTATTCCTGCACTGCTGCTGCAGGGGTGTAAATGTGGTGCTGGTCGCAGGCAGAGCCTGGTTTTGATGCTAAAGCAAGCACAGGGCGAGTGGGCACAACATCCACCGAGCAAACCCTCAAGGGGTGGGGTGCTTTCAGACTTTTATTCTCCTACCAAAATAGTTCAGCCCCTGACGTCTCTGAGGGGGCTTTCCAGGGTGAGGCTGTGCTGTGTTTCCATCTGCTGTGAGGATGGCCAGGGAATGCACTGTCCCACACCCAGTTTGCATCCATTATCCATGCCCAGAGGACAGCCCAGGCTCCCAGGGAATGACAGCTCCTGTGTTTCCCAGAAACAACCCCTGTTTGAGACACGTCCTCCCTCCCTGATCCTCTCACCCACAACTGCAGCTTCACACCGGGCAAGTGACTCAGAAATGCCAATACCACACGAGGAGGTGTGTCCCTGACAGGGAAATGAGTGCCACGAAGGGACAAACACTCCATGGCTGTTTTATGATGCTGAATCAGCCAAAGCTTGCTCTTTGCACCAGGGTGGATGGGGGAGTTTCAGACAGAGCCAACCCAACAGCTCTGCTGACACCTCTCAGTGTGGCTACACAATCAACTCCAGGTATCTGACCTGATCCCACGTACTGGAACCTCCAAAGTTTCCCTTGGTATCACCTGGGACTGAGGAAATCTAAGGATCCTGAGGCTGCCCAGCATGACCACGAACCAGAGCAAGGCCAAGCCACCCTGTCCATTGCATGGGGACAGTCCTGGGGACCTCAGCAGCTCCAAAGGCCAGCTCCACCTGAAGGGATGCAGCACTGCCCTCTGTGCGAGGACTCACACCAGGGTCAGGGCTGCTCTGGGATCGGGTGTCCCCACACCACAGCCATTCCTTGGATCAGCTGCACACTGACATTTCTGTACAAACAGGCTTGGAAGCTGCTCACATCAGCGTTCAGCTGGAGGAAATCCCCGCCACGAGCCCACCGGGATCAGGGGAATCAAAGTGTTGCTAATAAAGAGCTGTTTCTCGCCCTCCCAAATCCACACTCCAAACAGGAGGATGCAAGAGGGAGGATTTCTCATAAGCCAAGCGACTCCAGCAGGAAATGGCACATTTAACACTCCTTTCATGAGTTTCTTTGCACCACATTTCCTCCGTGCCCCCTCCCAAGCTCTGTCCATGGCACCACACCATCTCTGGGAGCATCCCATCATTTTTAGGAGCAGCACTGTGCACTCCTGCCAGAGCAGCCAGGTTGGTCCCTGGCCACAGCCGTGTCTCTAATTTAGCCCTGCAAATCACAGTGGCACCAGATTAAGCCTTTAGCCGTGTTATTTCATGAGGTTTACTCATCACAAATGTTGACAGTAAGGATCAGCTTTAAGTAACAAACCAGAAAACCAATTCCCTTCCATATATTCAACAAAATCCTGTTGCTTCCTTCAGGAGAAAGCATGCTGCACTGCCTTGTTGTACAGGCACAAGAGGAAATCACTCTCTGGGTTTGGAAAGTCGATATTAATGGGCTCAGACTGCAGTAGAGGGCATGTTCATTTTGCAGTCGAGTTACTTTCCCTGATACTCTCTTGATTCTATTTTCCTGGCAAATTGTGATTGCTAATAAATTGCAATAACTTTGAGTTTATGTTATGACTTGCAGCAGATTATTTTGGGCAGTAATGACATTCCCAAAGTGGACGGTCTCTCCAGTGAAATATCTGGCATATGGAAGCAATTCAGTTTTTACAGATTCAGATGAAACCTACGTATTACTGATGAAGAAACCATGTTTTGATAAGATAATAGGCAGCAGTGTGAGCTGACAGGGAAGAAAATATGAGGTTTCTAATGCCTACAAGGAAGTCAGGCTTCTCCCAAAGCTTATTGAAGCCAGTGGACTGAGTCCTCCAGGCTTCGCTGGGGTTGAAGATCAAGTCTTCACCCTCCTCACAACAGGAACAAGTTCTGGGTCAGCTCGTCCCATCCCAGAACACTTTATCCTATAATAATATTCCAGCCTCCCACTTATTAGACGCTGAAATCTGTTTATTTCCTCTAGTGTCCAAGTCTCTCTCAGTGTCTCCTTTTGAAACCCCCAGGGCAGCCGAAGCGGGAATTTTAATTTTATTGCGCTATTTGTCAAACATTTTTTCCTTTTTTTTTTTTTTCTCAAACACTGTTTACACAGAGCAGCCTTCCTCCCTGATCCCCTCTGGTTTGTCTTTTGCTTCTCAGGCATTTCCTAGCTGCTGTGCCTGGGCTCCACCTTGTCATGTAAATCCAATTTAATTTGCACAGTTCTGCTTGACTGGGGCTGTTTTCTAATAAATTCAAGCTCCGTGAAAAATTCCAACCAGGTGATACACTCAAAGGCAGCAGCTCCTAACGCAGTATGTGGGAAGGATCTTCAAAACACACTCTAAGAGGAGGCAGGTGGCTTTTGGGGCTGATTGCCCTTTTACTTCTAATATTAACTTTTAATTACCAGCAGCTAAACCTTGTTTTCCCATATGATCCATTGCTGCCTCAAAGTCCGTTTTGTCCTGGGGTTATTGACACAGTTGGAAAATTCACTGTGTTTACTCTTTTTGAGAAAACAGTTTAGTTTTTGTGCATTAATTTCAAACCAAGTCTGTGTCCATGCTCATGGTGCAATCTCTAATTCTGCTCTTCTTCATCCCCTCTCATTAGCAGGGAGTTTTCTTCAGAAACCTCTAGTGCACAGATGAACACAAGGATGGAAAATAAGCTTTATTTTATGGGTTTATGGTTTTAATACTTCTGCCATTCAGTGGGTGAAATTTGGGGAATAGTCATCAGACTAAAGAGCAAAAATGCTCTTTGCAAAAGGGGCACGATGGAGTCTGTAAGCCCCAGTCCAACACCCTGAGAGACCAAAGCAGGGTCAGAACTGGGTGGTGAGAGAAACAAGTGAGCTCTGCACCCTGCCCAGCCTAACATGGGCCAGGAAATCAGAGCCCAGAAATCCCCTTCTGCCACAAGCAGGGTCAGAGAGGCTTCTGAGCAGTGCCTACAAAAAAGCCCTTTTTTTCATGCCCCACACCTCAGTGCAGGCAGGTGCCTCCCCACTGACCCGTTTTTGGCTGCAGGCTCAGCCCCAGCACAGGTTGGGTGATGCTCGTGGCTTTGTCTGCCAAGCAACCACTGCACCCCTCCCCTCCGAGCTGGGCTTGATCCCCTGTGAAGCACCTCCAAAAACAGCAGCGTTACACACCTCAGGTACAAGAGGCCAGCTCGAGGTTTAGGTGGCATTTCTCTACTCTCCTGTGCAAAGGAAATCCCCCAAAATTCCCAAGAAATCCACAGAACAAAGAATCTCAGCTTTTGTTCCACTTGGTCAATAAAACCAAAAAATACTCCTCTAACAGCTTTGTAAATAAATACAGCGCACCACGACAGTGCAGGTGATTTATTGGCACTTAACATTATGGGGGTGGCAGAAAGCACTGCAATAGTCAAGTGCCATGGCCATTATAAACATTTTTTTTAAAAGAGGTTTATTACAGAGCTGTAAAAGTCAGCTCGAGGCTAGAAGTTGGCATGAGAGTTCTCTCTACCTTTGAAGTATTTGTTAACAGTAGAAATTTGGAACGGAAAAAAAAATCAATTTGGAAACCATGGTTTCATCAGGCTTTGAATAAAAAAAGTGTAAAAAGGAAAGGAGATAAGAAAGGGGGGGAAGAAGAGAGGGAGCAGTGCTGTGAGGATGGATAACATCCAGCAAATCTTTTGCCAGGGAGATCTTTTGGGTTCACCTTTTTCCACCCGTAAGCGACTCACAAAGCAGTGGTTTCTACAAAGTTCCTCACGTCTTTCAAAATATTTGCCCAGCCATTTCCATGCAGTTATTGGTGTGTAATTTACAGCTTTTCACAGCGGGGAATGCAAGTCGCCCTGGGGTAATAGATGCCATTGAGAGCTGCTGGGAGAGCTGCTGCTCTGTGGCTCCCTGCTTTCACCGAGGAGAGGAGGAGGAGGAATTTGTGTCCCCTGGGATCAGCCCTGCCAGGTTACACATTGGCAGGAGCGAGGGGTAAATCCCACCTGGCCCGATTCTCCAGCCAGTGCTGGAGCTTCAGAAGTCTGGTCCAGGCAGAGGGGCTGCTTTTCCATTCCTGCGAGCACTTGCCAAATGCAGGTACCTCTCAGATTTCAAATCCAGAAGGGACCACTGTGAGCTTCTCACACAGGAAAGGCAGTCCCATTTTTTGGTTAAATGTCACCCAGCTCTGCTCCTGTTCACCAGTCACCTGCACAGCACCACTGTACCACGAATTGGGCACACCAGAGCATCCCTGGGAAGCCCTGTGCTTAGGGGGACCTTTAAAGCTGATTTTAGGAAAAGGTTGCACAGAAAACACTTGAGAATGGGTTCACCACCCAGGAGGGACAGTGAGGGAGCATTAACTCCTCACTGGCACCATCCAGGGGTGCTCTCTGAGCATGGTGCAGCTCAGCATCCCATTTTGATGCCTTGTGTGTGCCCATTTGCACTTGGTGCATCACCGAGCTCCAAGCAGCGAGACAAGAATTAGTCCATGAATTGTTTGGCTCCTCCAGGAGAAACCCCACAGTGAGACCTACTTGGATGGGAGAAATGAGCTGGAAAATCAGCCTGGAACATCTCAAAGCAAGCCAGTGAGGTTTGGTGAAGATGAACCACACCTCGAGCAGGCAGAGCAGGAGAGGAGACACGCTGCTTAACACCCACCAGCAGCCTGGCCTGACTCCCTGCCTGGGAAGATGATGCTATTGGTGTCTGCCCTTTTCATAGCCACATTCACCACTGAAACCCTGCCACATGCTGAATTATGGGCTGGATGGATCATTCCAGTGTGGAGCAGATGTTTATCTCATTTGCTTCCACATTTTTTTTAAATGTTTCACGTGTAGGAAAACGATAAAAGTGAGAAGATTAAAACATGGATGCCCAAAGTCTAATTAACATCCCCCCTGGTAAGCTGGGTGTGTTTTATCTTTAAAACAGAGTGACTCCAGCTTCCTGTGTAATATGCATGAATCCCAGGGGGAGCAATCAGGAATAACACAATGATGTTGTTAAGAATCATTTATTACTATTATTATTACTGTGAGCCTGGGTGAATCAACTCAGTAAGACCAACACAACCTCTGTGAATAAGTTAAACTCTATTTTAAGGTCTTGAATAAGACTTTGATGGGACTGAGTGTAAAAACCTACATATGGGTGAGATGCAATTATGGAATTTTGACAAGGGCATTTGACCAACCCCAAAAAATCCATGCATCAAACTGTCATCATCACCAAATGTGCATGCCTCAGATTTTCCAGTTCAGCAAGGTTATAGAACATTACAGCTTTTTATGTATTTAAAAGTGAGAGTTAAAATATAATTATAGTATAAAAACATTATAAAATAAAAAAGCTTACTTTTTATAAGCTCGCCACACTGGAAAATTTGAGGCACAATAATCTTCTCTATAGCAGTCTCAATATTATGGTTCCAAGCTCCTCACACCTTGTAACATAATTAGGCGTCCTCCCGAACGCTTTGTCGCACTTTGATTTTTGGGGAATATCGCCAGGAATGGTTGGGCAGGCTCCACTCTCTCCAACCATCCTGACACTTGGAAAGAGACTGCTCCAAGAGCAAGCAGGAGAACTGAGCCCTAGGGGTAGCTTTGGCTCTACAAACTGACTGCACACGGGGAAAGAGAGCGGTCAAAAACATTTTCTTCCCAGAGGCAAATGTGCAAGCAGGTGCCAAAGGCTTCTCACTACATGGCTTTATTTAGCTTGGTGACAAAATAAATCCTCATGTAGGAAGATAAAGTAGTTTAAAGCAGTAGGTGAGGAGTTTCTTTTTAAGCAGAGACTAAATAAGTTCTTTATCAGAGGGAACAGCATTAATATATAAATATTCTTTAATGAAATGTTGGCCCTGAGGTCATGTGTCTGAACTGCTTTCTTGTGTTCTATCAGTGCTTTCAGATGTCCATACCCTGCAGCTGTGGTTCCCACGTGAGCTTGGTCCATGATGGCAAAGGGATATTAACACCTCGTGGCCACTTGTTGGAAATTGGTTATTCCTTGGCTCCAAGGCTCGTGCATCTTGGACCAGCTGGGCTGGAGAGGTTTGTGAAGTAAATCAAAACAAGCCACAGGAAATTCTAGGCATGGTAAAGGTTCCTTGGCTGAATGATTGATTCACAGATTGCAAGAAGTGCTGTGCTGGTTTTGGCTGGGGTGGAGTTAATTTTATTCGTGGTAGCTGGTGTGGGGCTGTGTTTTTGATTTGTGCTGAAAACAGGAGACAGAATGTTTGGAGCGATGTTGTTTGTCATCCCCAGTCACTGTTACACAGAACGAAGCCCTTTTTTCCTGGGGATTGTGAATACTTTCCTGCCCATAGGAATGAATTCCTTGGTTTGGTTTGCTTGCACACATGACTTTTGCTTTACCTATTAAACCATCTTTGTTTTAGCCCACGAGCTTTCTCACCTTTCCAATTCTCTTCCCCATCCCACCGTGGGGAGCAGGCAAGGAGCTGCGTGGGGTTTAGTTGCCAGCTGGGCTTAAACAACAGGGGTCTTGCACCCAAAAATCTCTCCAGTTATGAGCCCAGGGCTTTACAAAAGGGCCTTGGAGGATGTTTGGAGTATGGATGAGACCATTCTGAACCATAAGGACACCACATCCTCCCAATTTATTTGTCATTCTCTCAGCTCTGTGGATGGGATTATGCAAGCAGAGCACAGCTACCTCTCAGGATTCAGGGTCTACAGCTGTGATGAAGTCATATCTTGAATTCTCAGGGACTGTGATGTTGACCTGGGAACCAAGAGATGGAGTGGAGAAAGGAACAGAAAGGCTATGCTGTCCTACCCAAATAAGGAGATGAAATGGGTCTGATTGTGAGGGCAGGCAACATGCCCCAGTCCTGCTCCCCAGATAAAACCCTGACTCCATGCTATTCTTCCACAGAGTCTGGGGTTTTTTGTAAAGAGATTCAGAAGCGGTCACAGAAGAGCTACAAGAGACCCCATTTTGCCCCAGATTCTGGATGATGTGATGTGCATTGGCTGTTTCCCTTCTGATTCAGGCCCAGCTGATCCTGGGACAGGAGAAACCACAAGGGTAAGGACCATACCTGGTACATCTCTTGGGAGATCTCACTGGGGGTGGACACAACCCTACAAAACTGGGCATACTGCAACAACTTAGGATGGATAAAAATAATCTGCAGCGTGTCCAGAACTGACTCTTAGGTGTTAGGGAGGGCCATAAGGAACGATACTCCGATTTTGGAAGGCTGAGTGGAACGTTCCAGTTCTTCCCAAAATATACAGTGGAAATATTTGGGCTCAGAGAGAACAGCTACAGCCAGGGCAGCAAGAGAAGCAGTGCTGGCAGTGCTGGAGGAGCTGAGAGCTGACTCAGAAGGAGGATTGTCTTTCATGCTGCTGATCACAGCGTCCTCGTCCTCGCCTGGCCTTTGGGGCTGCACCTCACCCGTGCTCCGAAAGCCAAATCCCTGGGGATTCCAGCCAAAAAATGGGCTGGAACGTGGGGCAGCTGGCACCAGGAGAGTTTCTCCAGACACTGACTGAGGGCCAGAGGTGAGCTGATCCCTGATTGTTATTGCAGAGGTGTGGTGAGCTTGGCAGCTGCTCTTTCCATCCTCATGGGCTGGATGGGGGAAAGTGGGGAGGTGAATCCATCCAGGACACTGTCTCCAGCTGCCCGTGGGCCTGTCCCTGGCCTTCTAAACAAATAAACCTCCCAGTGGGACAGTCCTACCTGGTTCTTTGTCTCTTTGCAGGAAAGGTCACCAGTTATTGATGGAGTATTTCTCACAAGGACATTACAATGCCAAAAATCACAGGACAGAACAATTTCTTTTTTGGTTTGCTTATTCTTTCCTACCCCAAAACGTGATAGGGAGTTTCTTTGTGTTTTGTTCAAAAGCTTGGACCAAAGACAGTGAACTGCTTCCAGGCTGGCCTGCAGCTCTGCACATTTCAGGTGTCACCATAAAACAATTAGCCGCTAAAAACCAAGTTATTAGCAACTAATAATCAGTTAAACTAACAGATTACAACTGGCATCTGATCAAGGTGCCACCAACTTCCTGGGCACCAAGACCAAGCACTTTCTCAGACATGGACACATATAAGACCAGTAGCATGAGACTACAGAAGTTATTCCTTCAATCTTTGGGAATTTATTCCAGGCAGCAGCCAGAAGAACACCTGTTCTTTTCTTTCTGGCCTTTACCATATCTAAATATGGGTTAGAAAGAAGAACTTCAGACAACTTGTTACAAAAGGAGCATGTCCCACTCATCTCATCAACAAGCAATCAACTGAAGAAGGACCAGAGCTGATTTTAGGGCCGTGCATCCTAATTCTCCTCCCATGGCAACCAGTCACAAAATGGAAAACAGAGCCAAACATCCAGGGAGCACACCCGAGTCCTGCTGTGTGGGCATCACCATGGGCTTACTCCAAAGAGATGTGCTGGTAATGCTATTTATGAAACTGATTTCTCCCCACCCTTACTGTTGCATTTTACTATTTTTGATCATCGGGCAGGAAAGCATAAATAAAATCCTCTTAATGTCGTAGTCATTTTTCAAGCAGGAAGTGACACAGGTTGACACCCAACCATTAATTTGACATGGGGTAGTAAAATCATTTGATTCTGCTAGCAGAATTTCATAGGAATTAACCAGCTTGAAGATTTATGGTCAACATGTTGCTGTGAAGGCTGGTATGAAAAAAACCAAAATGGACCATTATCATTACTTATTGTAAAGGGACTTTTTGACTATGGAAGCAGAGTAACTTAAGGAATCTTTACTTTCTATAAACATCCTCTCCTCAGTTTTATTCTAATTAAAAAAAAAAAATCACAAAAGGGTATTTTAGGAAAAGTAGATAGTGTAAAGAGACAGAGATATGGATGGGGTTTACTGGGATGTGAATTTTGCTCCCCCCACACAAAGGAGCACATGTGCTACAGCCAAAGGAACAATGGCCATAGCTCAAGTCTTCAAGAATTTGGGTTTTTCCACTTATCCAATGAAACCTTCAGAGCTCAGGGAGGCCTTTGGACCTGATAAACACCTTCAGCCAGGCCAGGGAGAAGAAAGAACTGAAAAGGCCATAGTCTACGTGTCATGCCCTAATCCCACAGCTCCCTTAGCACAGCCACCAGGGGCAGGGAAGGACTCTGGTGCACCCAGACTCTGGATTGCATCCTCCTGGTCCCGTTCTGCAGAGCACACACCCTTTTCCTTCAGCTAAACACAGCTAGGTCTCTCTCCCCAAGTAAGAGTTTGCAGCTCACGCTCTCGGCGTGGGCGTGTTAGAATAACAAACGTGGTGTGCAGGGGCGGGGGGAGCTCTGCCAGGCAGCAATCCAGCACATTTCCCTCTGCAGGAGGCTCCAGCCCCGGATGGCAGAGGAGAGGAGTTGTGCTGTCCCCCACCCTCCTGCTGGCCACCACCCTGAGGTTTTCCCTCCAGCTGGGGGGAAGATGGAGGGCAGGAGGAAGCACGTGGAGATGCTTATCAGGCTGCAGTCAGCAGCAGCACGTCAGGAGTGTGCCTGACGTGTGGTACCACCCTCCTGAGAGGAGCCACCTGAGCCAAGCCTGTGCTCCCTGTGCCAGCTCCCCTCGGGGTGTCACTGAGTGCAGGGAGCATCCTCCCATCACCCTTCATGCTCCTTCAGGCTCAGCCATGGTCTTGTTCACTCAGCCCTAATACCTGTATTCCCATATTCCCATATTCCATATTCCCACATTCCTTGTATTATTTAAAACCCTGCAGGGAGATCTTTCCAGCAGCTCCAGATAGGAATGAAACCTGGATGCTTGCACAGCCGGTCTGACTGAGAGGTGGCTGAAGCACTGATGATCAGCAGATGAAGGATGATGCTGGACTCCCTGGGAAGGGATAGGCTGCCAGAAAAGGAGGGCAGATCCCACGACAGCCATCCTTGTTCCTTCGGCTGTCACCTTCAGTGCAAGGAGCACCACGACCACCGCGTCCAAATCTGATTGCTGCAGCGCCTGCGCCAATAAGGTGAGAGCCGATCTCTATTATTTTGGGCACAGCTGAGCATTAAAAAGCTCTGGTGACTCCTGGCTCACATCCCATCACCTTGGAGCAGGGCGGGGCCGGTCCTGGATCCGCAGGCAGAGCCAAAAGCCAATTGCTGCTCTGGTGGGTGTCTGCACTGCCTCTGCGACGCCTCACGCCGAAATCCTGCACGAACCGACCCACAGCGAGAGGGCCTCTGAACCAGGGAGATTTATAAGCTCAACAGCAGGAGATTTTGGGGGAGCAGATGTAGAGAGAGAGGGTCGAACAAGGTCACGTTGGAAATATATGGCAGCAGCAAGAGCTTAGCCCAGCTGAAGTGAATTCTTGCTCAATGGCAAAACCATGAGACCATTCTTCCTCTTAAGAGTTTTTCCATGCCCTAACAAGCCTGGTGAGAAACTTAATGACATCTGCGTGTTCTTGCCTGAGAGAGGACCTCATGATTTGGCTGGACGCCATGAAAAAAAAGATGTCCAGAAGTTATGAAAATAAAGGTATTTATCTTCATTGTTAGGAAAAAAAAAAAAAAGGCTGAGCCTTTTATTTCCCTCTCTTGGAGGATTAAGCTCACAGATTTACAAAGAACTGGTTGATTACCAAAATAAATACATCGCCATGCCAATTTATAGGACACAAATGTAGGAAACCCATCCAACCAAATCAGGCGAAGTGTAATTCATGTGAGAGCCCTCAGCATGTGCAAAGGGCACGGTGCATGTGGAACAAAGTACATGGGGAAAGCATGCTAGAGAAACCTCTATCTGCAGGAACAATTCCCAGCGCAGCGCACAATGGAGCTATAAAATAAATGGTTTGGCTCTCCACTGGAAGCAAAGCCCAACTGTTCTCAATGAGAAGGAGGATCATGTATCTTTATAATGAGAATTCAGTCATTTTTAAATGTTGGCTTTGCTCGTATCACCACCAAATCTGTCTGCGGAGCTGACAGGCTGCAGACTTCATTTGGGTTTCTAACTGTGATTACACATGGCAGTGATGGATACCACAGGGTTTTCCAGGGCTTAGGGTTTGGGGCTGGCTTTTGTTTTTCAGTTGTTTGGGGCTTGGGATTGAGAGAGCTGGAGGGGGTATTTTTAGTGTCACTGTCCAAGGAGGCTTAAAGGGCTCTTTCCTTATTTTAGTAGCTCTGATAATGCACAGAGATGAAAGCAGCCCCTGAACAAGTTCTTCTTTATATTGGCAAAGCCGCCCCTTCTGCGCTGAAACCCAAGAGCAGTTTCTGCTTTCAGTGCTCAGTGAGATGGAGCAGAACATGTTTACTGAGCCTGAACATACCATTGCCCTCAGAGGTGTAAGCACCACCCTCTGCAGCAAAGGTGATCCTCAGAGCACTAAAACATCTGCTTGCTCAGTGGAAAAACAACCCCACAATCATGTTAACATTCATGAGCATGGCATATTCAGGAGTTAAGGGAAGTTCCTTTCCCCTCTGTTATTTCTTACAAGGCAGAATCACTTTCTGTAGCTGACAGCACACACAGGAGTGATGCATTTCACAGCCAGATCAGCTCCTTTCACAGTCCAACCTGAAGAAACCTGAAGTTGTCCATTAGAAATGAGGCAGCCTTCACTCAAGGCTTAAAGCCCCATTTGGAAGCTCTTTTTTCCCAGTCTAACCTCAGGCTGTAAGGTTACAGACAAGCAAAGCACTGGTATTAGAGGGGATGCAAAGCACCTACAGCAGCCCAGAGCAGTGATGTCCAAGCCTTGACAATAAACTGGCACAGGGAGGGTATCTGCAATCTAAAAACTCAATTTTTGCAGGTCTTTGCTCCTACTATTAGGACTAAAGAGCAGAAGGTCATCTGGTTACTTCTGGGGAAATAAAGCCAATGTTACGATCCATAAGGATTGCAGTCTGGACTAAAATGGGAAAGCCAAGTGGGATAATTTGGACTTGTACAAGGCAGTTCTCTACATAACCTGAGGGAAACATCCCTGAACTTGTGACATGAGGCATTTGGAAGCAGCAGTTTGTGTATTTAGCCTGACTGGGGGCACTATTAGGCAGATTGGAGCTTTGATACACATGAGAAAAGTGTCTGAGCTGACTTTTGGGGCAGTGGAGACACTGAGCTGAGGACATGCACGGAGTTCTCAGCATGTTCTTTACAAGTGGACATGAAGCAGCCCATAAAAGTGGTTCAGATCAGCTGCCAAGATCAAATGTTCTCAGCTGAGCTGATCTGGCCCTCCATGGGGCCGGGTCTCATCAAAGAGGATCTCTCTCTACTTCAGAGCATTGTATGGTCAGAGTCATTCCAGCTCTGCACAGGAGCTGGGTAACGCCTTGGGTTCCAGCCTGCTGTGGCCTTCAGAGCAGCAGTGCATGGCCAGGGAGCACAAAAGCAGCTCAGGAACACCTAGAGCACATCACAGTCCTTGTGGAATCATAGAATCATTGAGCCTGCAGAAGATCTCCGAGACCATCCTGTCCAACCATTAACCCTGATGCTGTTTGTTCTTCGTGCAAGAATAGAAGGCTGGTGACAAAGTTCCTGGGACTCCCATCCCTGCAGTGAAAATCCTCCTGCCACTACCCTGGTGGAAATTTTGGAGGTGATAATCACCAGTCCACCCTTCAAATCAAACAAAAACACAGCAGCACACAGCTGAGTGCTGCTGTGCCACTGACCAGCTGCAAGTTCAACAAAGGGCACAGCAAAGCCAAGTCGAGCTCAGATTCTCCTCAGCAGCATGCCAACTGCTTCATCCCAGCACTTCTTCCCCAGCTTTAGCCATCCGTGCACAGGCCTCGAGGCCAAAATGAGAGGAGCCTTCCCAGTTGCAACTTTTGGAGGGGGCCAACCTCTCTGTACATCGTGAGTTGTGAAATACATGAACTCCCAGGCTTCACATGAGCCTCACTCTTCTGTGCAATATCACACAGGCTTTTGGATTTGCCTGCCCTGTCCACCTCTCCCATGTGTTTCCAATAATCGCTTACACATGGAGGGGTTTCTTTTGTTTGCCCTGAGAAGGGACACGCTGCTGTTCCCCCTTCCCAGATGGGGCTGCAGACGTACACATCACTTTTATTGGGGGATTTTATTGCCCCTGCTCCTTTACAGCACACGGTCTCCCCAGCCTTCCCTTTCAGGCCACTGTTTACCCTTGCCCCTGTTAGGTGTCCTCACTCCCCATCCTCTCTCTCAGTCAAAACTGAGGGGGCCCCTAATTAAGAGAATGCCTTATAAATCTCTCCTCATCCAAATAGGATCCAGAGCCTGGCTGGGGAGACGGCTCTGGAGACAGCGGGTAGGTCTGGCATTCCTCACGCTGCACACAGGCTCTCCTTGGGATCACTGCTTGGCATGGGAGCTCTGGTCCCAGCACTGACAGCCAGTGCCAGCACCCAGCTCTTGTGCCCATCATGCATGCAGATACCAGAGGAACAGGCTGGAGAGCACCCACTTGGACCCAAACCCTTGGTTATGCAGAGCAAAGCCCCAAATTGGGATGCTGACCCTGCAGGAGAGGCAGCCACATCACCTCAGGATTCCCTGCAGGACCCCGTGGTGTGCAGTGGTAGGAGAGGGGGGTAGCAATCTCTCCCCCAAAAAGCTGGGGGATTCTGCTCCCCCAGAGATGTGGTCAGCAGACCCTTGGCTCAGGAGGTGAGCTGTGTTCAAAGCTTGTTATTCCTCTCTTAGGGCACATCCTACCCTCAACACCCCCAAAAACAACCCAAAAACCAGGATGGAGGGTCCTGCTACCAAGCCCTGCCTGGGTATGAGTCTGTGCCCAGTTTCACACTGACTGGTGCCTGTGATGCCTAAAGAGGCCAACCTAGAAACAGAGACTGGACAGGAGTAAGGGAATAAAGGTGGATATTTATTTGAAAGGCCTTCAGAGGCACACCCTGGGCAGGCCAAAGGCTACACCCAAGATGAACCCCGAGTCACGAGTTCTTCACACTTTTATAGCTTTGGGCCATTTGCATCTCAACCCAATTTCACCAATTAAACTTTAGCTAATGATGGAATTTCCCCTCAGCTTGCCCCCCTTCTCAAGATGCTGGGTTACACATTTTGGGCCTAGGCCGGGCTGGGTGTCCTTGGAGAGCAGCCTGGAGAGGCTTTGTTCTGTCTGTCTCAGCATGAGAGAGCAGCAGCTCACAGGCTGCAGGACACTGCAGAGTTACACACTGGGAATGCAGGATTCGAAAAAGATAAAAGCTAAAATTTAAGGCATCACATGCAAGGCCCAGCTCAGCACATCCATCACCCAAGCCCCCATGGAAACACCCAAGATTAGGGCCCCTGAGTGGCTCAGCTCTTTCCATCAATCCTGTTTGTGCAGGGAGCACAGGTCTAAACCCAGGCAGGATGACCCTGCTGAGACCTCACCACTGCATCACCCAAATTCTGTGTGTTTAATGCAGAAGGTGCAAGTACCACCCTCAAAACTCCCAGTAACACCAGGAACCTTGCTGAAAACCTGCTCCTTGTGGGACAGTGGGGTTGGAGGCCTAGAACTCAAAAAACACAAAGGATGAGAGCGGCCTGAGACAGAGAAAACCCACCCCACTGTGTCACCACATTACTTTGTCCGTGCTTGCTCGCAGTCCTGACTTTTGATCAACACTGTGCCTGCCCAGGGGCTAAAGCCCAGCCTGCAGTGGTGTCTCTGCATCACACTCACACACAATAATTTCCTCAGCGTGCACATCCTTGGAAACGCAGCCGGTGCCAGAATTCCCTGATACCAAATCCCTGCTTGGGCGGGTGCCCAGTGCTCTGAAAAGGCCATCAACATCTGGAAGCAGTGACACTGCACATCTGCATCAGGATGGGGAGAGAACCACCTACAGGATCAGTTCTGTTGATAATTAAATCCTAAATAGGAGGGCTGTAGATGTGCTCACCTTCCCTAACACCATAACACTCATACACGATGCTGCTGCTGCTGCAAACAGCCCTTGGAGGAGAAGTAAATGGACATTTTTCTTGCCCTTGTAACAGAGGTGCAGCTGGGGAGGCTGAGCAGATAAATCTAAAGGATTAAATCTTAGGATAAATCTAAAGAAAACACCTCTAATTACCAAGGGAGTGATTTTGACTCTTATTCACGTGGAGAATAACAAAGCAGATTGTTGCACTGGTTATCAGTGTGACTCAGGGGCCTGGGCCCAGGCTCTAAACACAGCCAGAACCTCGAGGACCAAACCAGGATCATACAGCCAGGCTTCCCACAAACTTGTGGCACTCATTTTCTCCTCAGACTTCACTGGACCTGCCTTTTCTACCATACCAGCTACCTTCCTGCTTCCAACACACTGCTTTTCTGGCTGCCTGCTATGGAGGAGCACAGAATACCCTATATATTCCCTATTTAGGCTTCTGGCATCATTTATACCTCAACATACGAGATACCTTTCTCCAAGCCGCATGACACCATATTTAATGTTTATTTGGGTTTGTTTGGTGTTTCTTTTTGTTTTTTTTTTTATTTAAGTCATTTAGGTTTTTACTACTAATGAAGTCCTGATTTCCTGGCAGTGGGGTCAGATTTATCAGCATGGAAGAGAGGGCAAGAGGGAGTGTGAGCCCTCCGTGTGATTCCCCTCAGTGAGGCTGACCAAGCTCCCTGTTTGCTGCACTAAAGTGCCTGGGATGGGTGGCAGGAGTTTTACCAAAAGTCAGAGAAGCCAGGAGAATTTACAAAAGGATTACTTCAGCTGCTGTATTTGTGTACTGACACCTCCCGCTCGGCCCCAGGACTATGAAATTTCAAAGAGGCATTACTTAATTTATGTATATTTTTCTATTATTTTTACATTTTTTTAAAATGTGAAACTCCCCCTTTGATAGCCAAGATCAGGGATCTCGAGCACCCCAGCTACCCTGGGAGCTTGAAGAAATGTTTTTCCATGGTGATTCTGAACAGAGGAGACATCCAGACCAGCAACCCACTGCTGCCACGGGCTGTAAAGTAGCAGGAGCCACCTGCACACCCCGCAGGAGCCACGCTCTGGGCACAGCACAGGCAGACAACACTTTGCACAAAGAAAAACATTTGCAGCCGTGATTAAACTCCAGGTAATGAGGCTTCCTGATGCTTATCTCTGATCTGAGAATTAGGCTCATTCCGCTTGAGTTCTAAGGCATCACAGATAAAAACTGCTTTGCATTCCCAATGACCCCAATCCAAAGCTTTTCCAAAACCAGGAGCTCTCAGGACAGCAGTGCAGTAGCCTTCAGGAGTATGTTTTGGAGAGGGTGGGGCAGATGTTTTTTTTTTTTTGCTCTTTTCCTAGTGAATAAACCCATTCTGTGGACACCCAGCATCCAAACGATGAGAGATCTGGGTTCAAAAAAGGTTTTTGTTTCGCTGTAAATCCTATTTATGGCTTAGAGTGCAGCTGATACGCCGTTAGCTTTTATTTCATTGATAATTCTGTGATTGTAGTTGAAACCTTGCAACTTAATGAGCTGATGTTATTACTCATACTGTGTGGCCATCTGGAACCAGTTTGGCCAGAGAGCCCAAAGCACCACCAGCCACCTGTAATGCATTAAGCCTCAGCCCAGTACCAGCCCCGTGGATTGGAAAAGCCAGGCCTGCATAAATACTAACCTGTGAGAATGTAATTGGAGAAGTGATATTTAAGAACTTAGAGTTTGCCAGAAACGCTCGTTCTCAGGGGAATGCAGGCAGAGGCTTAAAGTTTAAAGCCAAGTGGTTTTTAGTTTCAGCATTGTGAATCAAGGAAAATCATTGCATATGGATGTCGTCGGAGTGTCCAAACCGCTGGCTCTATCCAAACAGGCCAGGCTGTGCCAGGGCTTCCCAAAACCAAGGTTCCCTCCTCACACCTGAGCCTCACACTGCACATGGTGCTCATTTACTGAGGCACTATCTCCAGACACAGCACTAAAGAAAGGAGTCAATGCTCCAGAATGCCCTGCAGAACACGCTGCCACGATCCTCAGAAACCAAAAAAAAAAAAAAAATCACAGCAGCTAACACCCAACAATTTGGAAAGGCACAAAACCAGCATCTGAATGTCCCAGCAAAATGTTCTGCTGGATGTTGTGAGCAGAGGTGAGCAGCCTCTGGGTCGGAAAAGAGGAGGAGCAGCAGCCTTACCTGGAATTCTGTGCTGTGTCCTGGGCACATCCAGCCTCGGTGGCCTCCTGGGAGAGCCCCTGAGCTGGAGTTACTGGTGAGCAAAAAAGCTGGCTGTGTTGGCAGAGACATAAATTAACATGGTTAATTAGCACGGCTCATTAGCATGGTTCATTAGCATGGCTGCTCTCTGCTCATTGCTGATTGGCACCACCTGGGGGTACGAGTCACTACTCAGATTTCAGAGATTTGGGTAAAACACAATTCAAGTTAAACTCTTTTTTTTTTTTTTCCGTTTGATTTTTCCAGATCTTTTTGGCATTTCAGTGGTAAAATACATACTGGGGATTGCTCTCCACACTTTCCTCATGCAAACACTGGTGGCTGCAACTCAGTCTGTGACACTGACTAAAAGCAGCTTTCCTGGTTGTTTTCCAGTGGCTCAAGGACAATGGTTTCTCCTGCTCATGCTTGATGGATTTGGGCTGGATGATCCTTCAGGGTCCCATCCAGCTTGAAATATTCTATGATTCCAAAGCCCTTGGTTCAGTTAAAGACACACAAAACTCTGATGCTTCCAGGTAGGAATGCAAATCCAAAGAAAGACGGGTGTGCAGCCCTTGCAAGGGTTTCCATTTCTTTCCTTCCCCTGTTTGTCCTGCACAAGGGAACTTTGCAGAGCAGATAATCAGGGTGCCCAGTAAATACAGGCCTGTATGAAGACACAACTTGAGCATTTTGTCTTAGAAGACACACTTAAATGTTTCACTAGTTCCGTGTAAACGTACAAACATGGCATTTGTGTGAAAATCACATTTTGTTCAGCATCATGTGCATTTCACACACTCAGGATACATCACGAGGGCTCAGCATGGCCAGCATCACCCAAAGTTCAACCATCACCTCCATATGCCTTGCCTGGATCTAGTTTGTGTTTTATTTATTTATATTTTTAACGCACTTTGGTGACAGAAATGAATCCATTTTAGATGAAGGCTGCAAGTACCTTTTTCTTTTCCCCCTGCCTAATCCTGAAGTGCTTTGAAATTCACACAGAGTCATAAAAAAGAAAAAAAGAATGGGCCAAGGAGAATTTTTTCTGCTCTGGTTTTGATATAAGTGATGCAGTGCAATATAAAAGAGTGTCTACAGAAAGCCCACGATAACAGCGAAAAGGTGAAGAGGTTTCATTTAAACCCCAAAATTTCATTTTAAACCCCAAAGTGTGGGGGATGTGTTGGGTACGAGCTGGGGGCAGGTCATGCATTCCTCACCCACAGAGGCTTTCCAACCCCATCCCTGCCTGGAAAACACTCTGAATCTTTTCCTGCCCATCCCCATGGCCAGGTGGGAGCTGCAGTGGAGGGGGCACAGGGCAGGGGCCACGTCCTTGGAGAAAACATTGTCCCCTGGCCACGGTGACCAAAGCTCCTGAGACCCACAGCAGAACACGGAGAACAAAAACAAACCCCGAAAGAAGAGCCAAATTTCCATGTGGATGTGCAGAAAATGGATCCAGTGCCTCTTTTCATTTATTTTCTTTATTATGTGTCAGAATATATTATGATACAAATCTTTTTGGCTTGCAGTCTATTTTTCATGCTTTCATTTCTTCATCATCCTTCAGACACTTCTTTTTTTTCCCCAAATTTCAGCAGATTTTTCAATATTTTGCGGTGGGGTTTTGAGTAATTCCATGCATAAAACTGTCCAAGGAATTTTTTTTGTAATAGTTCTTCGTGGGTTGACTTCCTGCAAACAGACTTGAGTGGGAGCTCCATCAAAAATGCTGGTGTCTCTTAAGTTGGGTGAAGATTAGGGCTGGAGGATAAAAACCCACAAAAATTTTGAAGCTTTCACAAAAACGTTTAGAAAAGTTACTGAAAGTTCCCCATATTTTCTGGGAAATTATTACTTTAAAAAAAAACCAGCGATGTTCCACCTTTTCCCTGAAATGTTATTTGTGTCTTGGACTGTGATAAAAATCCCCTCTTGCCAAATTTTTTTAATCTGAGCATCCATAACTCCATTTGGGTTGGAAAAAGGTGATCTCTAAGGTCCCTTCCAACCCAAACCATTCTGTGTTTCCATGACCATCCCCTTACATTTTGTAAACCTGGGGCTTCTACCCTAAATTTTCACCTCCAGATAAGCCCTACTTCTTCCCTACTTTTTATTTCGAGTCCCTTTATCCAAGGTGTGCATCCCACACATCTCTTTGCCATTTTCCTGAGTGTGTCCCCATCCTCCCAACCCCCTCTCTTGCTGTTCCACTGATGTTTCTTTGAGATATAAGATCTCTGAGGCTGGGACGGAAAGATATTTTTATTCCAAATTTCTTTCACACTTAATCAACCTCAGGGAAAAAAAAAAAAGAGAGAAATAGAAAAAAAAAAAAAAAAAAAGAAAGAGAAGAAAAAAAAAGAAAGAAAAGAAAAACAAAAGCAGGATTCTTGGGAACCTCTGTTTGGAAAACATAATTCACAACACCCTGAAATCCTCCTTTTTGCTGATAAATATGGCAGTGGACAGTGCCACCAGCTCACAGTGACATCCCCACGGTGACAGCAGGGACAGAGCTCAGTTCAATGACCTTCAAACCTGGGTCCTTGAGCACAGGGATGCCCAAGCACCACCTCCAGCAGATGTGGTCCCACTCAGCCAGGAGCCGCCCCAGACGGGCTCCAAGTGAAGGTGCTGTGTGCTTTGCCAGGGTATCTCATCTGAACCGCTTGGATTTGCTCTAGGAATAACAAAAATGCTCTGCTGCTCTGCAGATTTTTCACTCCCAGCTCGGATTTCCCGGAGCTCAGGAGTGTGGGCACGCAGGAGCTGCTTTAGGCAGCCCAGCATTTGGCTGTCAGGATAAAATTCAACCTACACTCAGTGCCTACGAGGAAAGAAAAATAAGGAAACCCATCTAGATTAAGTGGCTCACCTCGGGTCCCACAAGTTTTCATTCACAGCTTTCCCTGCCAGCCCTGAATGGTTCAAAGCTTTGTTCTTCCAGAGGATTTTCCCTTCATATAAACCCCAGGTTATTGCCCTGCATCCCCGTGGCACCGTGCCAGCCAGGACTGCACATCTGCACACACCACAGCCAGAAACTCGCTCGTGCCTGCCCAAAAAAAGGGGGGAAAGGTTCCTGCATGGATCACACAGTGTTTAGTGGAGGTGCAAGGGCTGTATCTGTCCTGGATGCCTGCTCAGGGTCATCTCCAAGCCTCAGCAGCCTCTGGGCCGTCTGACTTAGCTCAAATCTGTCCTGTGGTTTTCCCCAGCTGTCCCAAAAGCAAAAACATCCCCCACTACACACACAAGTGTCTTTCCCATTGGCAAAACCAAATTTCTGGGCTTGGGTTTCTACAGAGAAACCAAATCTGGCTCAGCTTTTCCCAGCAGCTGCCTTCTCCTGTTGTATGACTTGCACCTTGCTCCCGTCCCCTTATGTGGTGAATGAAAAACCTAAAAAACAAACCTGTAGTGATTTATAAATAATGTGGGGAAAAGAAACAAACAACAAACCAAAGCAGAGAGCTTGATGACACATCCCATCCATGGCTTAGCCAATCATTTTGGCAGCACCTTACATCTTCAGGTGTCTCTGACCACGGGAGGAGACTTGGAACAAGATGATCTTTAAGGTCCCTTCTGACCCAAACCATTTAGGATTTTATGATTTAGATTCTAAATCACCCTCTGTGTAAATCACCCAACAAATCAAGTTGCCTGTGCAGCCCAGCTCCAGAAAATGGGGGCTAGGGCAGGGATCCCCACCCTCCTTCCATCAGCACGTAAACCACTTGATTTGTGATAAAAAGAAATACAAAATAACTGATAAAAAGCAATAAAAAATAACTGACAAAAAGCAATACAAAATCACCTTCCCTGTGTAAGAAAAACCAAGCACCAATGCTGCAGATCCATGATCATTTATCCCATTCTTGCTCTGGGCTTACTGCTGCCACACTCTGTCCTTCATCTCCCAGCCACCTCCACTCCCACTTGAGCAGAACAGCACAACACTGAGGAAAAAGGCAGCATGGAAAAAAGCAGCAGAAAAATGCACAAACACATGTTTCTCTGTAAATATTTGGAGAACACGCGAATCCTCCAGAGAGCGGGGCAAAGCAGCGAGAGCATCAGCAGTGGTTCTCATTGCCTCCCAAACCCCAAACACGAGCAGCTATGGCCTTTCTCCGTGTCTTTCCTGCAAGGAGGGTTTATTCTTGCCCCCTTTGTTGTGGTGTGGGGATGTTGGGCTCCACCTGACACTTTATGGGACTTTTAAACAGCAGGTGTGCACGATGCAACCTCGGGTCAGCCAGTGGGGATGAGAGGCTCCATCCCGTCAAAGGGAACAGAACAAAATAAAACAAAACAAAACAAAATAAAACCACTGCTTTTCATGTGAGGGGGCTGGGTGCTGGAGCCCCACCAGGGCTGCCGGGGTGTCCCAGAAACACGAGGGGAGCTCTGCCCACCTCTGTCTCCATGGAAGTGCTTATCGAGTGGAAGGAAGTCATAATAAAATTTACTGCAGTTCCACAAAGCACCGCTGTTTGTGTGTTATTAATCACTCAGGCAGGTCCTGGAGGGAGTGGCAGTGATGGATGTGCTGTTTGGATAACCTGAGCTCCGTGCCCGGGCTGTTGTCTGCCAGGGGTGCCCCTTCCCCAAACCCCCACTGTCCCCTCGGCCTCTCCCTCTCACCTTCAAAGCCACCGTGGGCCTTATCAGGGCCAAAGCAGCATTTTCCAGAGGCATCCAAAGGCAGCAGCTTTTCCCATCGCTGAGATCAAACAATCCTCCTGCCTGCAAACAAAAACCTGGCTGGGAAACAAAGTGCCTGTCCCCTGCCTCGAGTCCTGAGGGATGCCCAGAGCAGGCACACAGCAAAGCTGCTGCCAGCACAGGTCCCACCTCTGTCCCATCACAGGACAATCCCACTGGGATGTTCCTTTTGAAGGGATAGAATGGTTAATGAAAGATGTCAGTGTCCTGTCAGAAAAAGAGCGACATTTATATCATTTATGTTTTGAAAAAACTGTTTTATTTTAGATTATGACTTTGGTGAGCCTGGGGTGGGTTCTGTTTGGTCTCACATGGCAGAGCAGCCACTGAGCAATGCAGGGGAGGATGGCACTGAAGGGACCAGGAAAGGGGCCCTGCTGCCCCCTGGCACTGAGACCCAGTGACCACATCGCCCTTTTCTCTTCCCAGTCATTCCTCCAGCAAAGCTCTTCCCACTCACCATCCTCCACCCTGCATTTGGGGGGCTCTGACTGCTGCTCCGTGCTCCTCCAGGATGAGATCTTGCACAAGAAAGGACTCACAGAGTCAACCCTGCCCTCTCTGGGATGGATGTGGCTCATTCTTTCTCCAAAAAGCTGCAAGGTTTAGGTTTCTTTTCTTTCCCCCCACCTTGCCTTCTCCCTTTGGTAACTTCAGACCAGCAGCAAGGCCCAATTTCATTCATTCAGCGTGTACCAAAACATTCTTCTGCCCAGGAAAGCCCTCAAATCTCTCTTTGTATCCTGAATTTTTTCCCCCTGTGATGTGGAAGTTTACATATCCTTGAAAAATCCACGTCCCTGTTTCTGAGAGAGCCTAGAGGAAGCAGTTCAGGGGATTGGGCTGCAGAGTGGCTCGTCTCAGCTGCAGTAAAAGGGTTGTTTTTCTTGCCCCTAATCTCTTCTGTGTATTGCATTTCCTATCCGTTTCATAAATGAGCAAATTTACTGTAGTCATTAGAGTTTTACCTCAAAATTAAAGGCAGGCTAATACAAGACTGCGCACATATTAACTTTGACTTTGCTTTTGTTAAGTCAGATGTTTCTTAATCAGAACCACATTTTATGCAAAGTCTGGTAATTTTAGGCACCTTAAAAAAAAAAAAAAAAGGAAAGAAAAGGAGTTAACCTTCCATTAAATATCAACCCCTCTTCGTTGCAAACAACTCAGCTCCGGATCAATGGTGTGACATTTGCTTTCCCAAATGCAAGTGTTTGTTTCCATCTTTTTATAAATGATGATGTCTCCATGGCCTTTCCATTTCAGTTGATGCTGAGGAATGGAGCACAAAGACAGAGCCCAGACTGCTCTGGCTGCAGAGCTGGCTCTCTTGGAGAGGCTCAGAGTCCCGTGCTAAGGGTGGCTCTGAGCTTCAAGCAGAGCTCCATGGATTAGAGTGCTTGAAATCCAGAAACTCCCTCAGCAGTTCATTTGGAACCCCAGCGCTGATATTTTGGCCTCTGCATCCTTCCAGCTGGGGATGCAGAAACGCTGCCACGTGCAGGCTGCAGCCAAGCCCCAGGCAAGCTCGGGACCCAGGAGCAAGCATTCTGTGGGGCATCAGCCTGGATGATAAAAAACAGGATTTCCAAGAAGCAGCAGAGGCTGGAGACAAATATTGGAGAGAAAAGGCCACCCTGGCTTGCAAGGGGCTGCTCCCTGTGTGCAGTGCAGGTCTCCCTTCCTTCCCACATTCCACCTTCCAGTCCCATGGGGAAGGCTTGGGTGCCATCAGAGATTTAAACAATATTATATGCCTGTGTTCATCTGAAACAATCCCTTATTTTCCCCGGATTTGCAGCCTGCATCAGGCCTTCCCTTTACAAGGTCCTGCTGAAAACCTCAGTTGTTTCTGCATCTTTCGGGGCCCCAGTGCCTTTCCAAAACAGGAGCCCATGCAGAGACAAGGGCAGATCCCCTCAGACCTCACAGCAGGACTTGTCTTTAAGCCTGGCAGCCTCCAGAAAACATTTCCCCAAAGCTGTGGCCTCGGTGGAATCAGTGCTGTTTCACTCTCCTCCTCTGGAAGCACCGAGGTTCCCCAAACAGGACAATCAGCCCTCCTGTTCAGGATCAGGTCTGAGCACACACATTCCTTTTTAGGAGCAAGTGCTGTGTTTGCTGGAGCTGCTTTTGCCCTGCTCAGGTCACAGGAAAGGGAAGAGAAGCACTGCAAGGTGGAATGTGTCCTCACAGGGGTCAGGTCCAGCAGAAACAGGGTCAACGTGCAAGTACAGGAAGATGCCAGCACTAAGTGAAAGGTTGTCTTCCCATTTCCCCCAAAGCCTGCTGAAAAAGCTTCCAGTTGTGTGCATTTCATGATTCTCAAATTTAGGGTTTGCACCTGAGGCTGTTGATGCCAATCCCACTTTTCCCATTTTTCCCCACTGTTCCATGCTGGAGCTCTGAGCTGCTGCCTGACACAGGTATTTAAACTGCCAGAGAAAAGATTTAGCAGCCCAGGAGACCTCATCCAGCCATTGCATCCCTCTCTCTGCTTCAGCCACAGGCTCCCACACTGGCCACAGGGCTAAAAATAAATCAGTAGTGTTTAAATCAAGATGTGCTTTTTCTCTCACCCTGCAGGTTCGAGTAGTCACAGCAGAAATAACAGATTTGTTTTGTTTTTTCCCTCAGCTTATTTCAATCCTCACGTGGATAGTTATGGAATTGTGGTAGCACATTTATTGACTCAAAGTATTCTCTCAGAAGCTGCAGACCACTGAAACCCACAGTTTTAGTCAAGAAACAATCCCTTTCCAAACAGAAGCCCCAGTTTCATCCTCATAAATAATAACAGTAGAGAAAGAAGAAAAGTCTAAATAAGACAGAGAGGGGGTTCAATAACAACCACAGCTCGCTTTTCAAAACAGCCTCACAAAAATGCTGTTTGTACCACAGGTCTCAGCTGGACAATATGAGGAATGTGAGGAATCTGATTTCTAGAGACCAGTCTTTGGGGAGAAGGCAGTTTTTAGGACATACTTGATGATACGATCCTGAAAACAGTTCTATAAATCACAGCTGGCTCAGCCCAGCACACAGCTTCTTTGGAGCTCCAGAGCCATGGCAAGGGATGTGCACTTCTCTGTTACTTTGGATCTGTGTCTCTCACAGGGAAGTTTATTCCAAGATCCAAGTGCTTTATGAGTGCCTTAACTCTTCCAGCCAACAGGAGGAAGGTGTTTGTGCTGAGCTCGTGTGTCCGTGGGTTCTTTTGGCTGGTGCACCAGAAACGAGAGAAAAATAACATTTTTGTGGTAGCAGCTCTAACTTATTTACACCAATGTGGAAAATATTTACTTCCAGCACAAATTACCTGCTCGTGGTGATGTGAGTGATTCGTGGCTTGCCAGTGTCCTCAGCAGCAGCAGTTTGATCCCGTGCTGAATTGGCATTTCTAGGATGCTTTATGGGCTTGAAAGCCATCTCTGAAGGTGAGGAAAGTGGGAGGTTTGTCCCCAGCCTGCACCCTCCTGAAGGAATTAGGAGCTCTCATCTGCTAAGCTGACATGACCCAGCAATGATTTCTCCCCCAGCTTTCCTTCTTGCTTTTATCTCCCCACTTCATTTTCCTCCTCAGCACACGAAATCGCTGCTTTTCCTCCCTGTCTCATCACCACAGTCCCGTGGGGCAGCAGCCAGCAGGGTCCCACCTTCACCAGCATCACTGACAGCCAGGGGAGGGCAGAAACTGCAGGAATTCAGCCCAATTTCCCCCGTGGCACTTCCTAATTGGCAGCACCGAGAGGCAGAGGTGCAAAGGCATCTCCTGCCCATGTGAACTCCCCATCCCAGGGGTCAGCCGTGTCAGCAAGGCATGGAAAGAGACATCCAGAGTGAATCCAAGAGCTGCTGGATGAGAACCTGTGTTCATTATGTCCCTGTGACACAGAGCAGAGAGGTGATAGAGGAGCTTCCTGAGGATGGATGGAATAAATAACACGCTGACTGTCCCCTGGGCATGCCAGTGTCAGGGGAGGTGACCCTGGGAGCCCCATCTCCTTCCTGGAGGAGAGGATGTGATGGACACAGAGCCAAGGGTTCTGCAGGCTGGGCTATTGGCCTTCCCCATTTCCCCAAGCAGGGAAAATGAAACAGCACCAATAAAAACTGAATGAGGCTGAGTGCTGGGAGATGTCCCCCTCAGGTGTGGCCTGTGCAGGAGGGGCATCACACCACAGCTCTGAGACCTTCCCTCTCCAGAGCCTGCCCCACACCTTCTGCAACAGAGCAGGGAGCAGAGGCTGCTTCCAGTGGACAGACTCCCATTCCCAGGGGATCAGGGCTCCACAGGAAAAACCAGCGTGTTCTCCAGAATGCCACAGAGCTGCTCCCTTGCTCCCTCATTAACTCTGTGGGAACACCCTCCCCATCCCCTTTGATGGTACCCAAGATCATCCTCCCAAGATCATCCTCCCCACACCAAAGCTGCAGGACATCGGGAGCCTTCACTGGTGCTGCCTCATATCCTCAGCCATATCCTGCTGTCCCCAGTGCCAGTGGCTGAATTCCCCTCATCCAGTGCTGCCCTGAGTGATGAACCACCCCTACACCACCCTACAGAGGACCAGCTGGATGCGTGACTTGAAAGCAGCTTTGCTCCTGATGTGCCTGGGCTTCTCCTGGTGAGATCGAAGGGCGAAGCTAAAAACATAACTCACCAGAGAGCACATTTTTGCATTTCAAAGAAAAAACAATTTTACTTGCTAATAAATGATTTGTTTGTTTACCCTCTCCTCCCAGAGAATGGTTTCATGGCTGCAAGTCCAGATAACTTATGCTTCTCTTTAACCCGCCCGTGACTCGGGGGTCACCCATTTGGGGAAGTGTAGTATTTCTTACCCTGGTAGGCAGCAAAAATAGGCTGGACTCCTGCCAGATGGGAAGCTTGCTGGAGACACCCAAGTGGCAGTCTGGCTGGTGGCCATGCAGAGCGGGGAGGTTGGGGGCCATCCATCAGGTTGGGTCCTTTCTGGGTGAGCAGGCTGGAGTAAATAAGTAGTTAAGCTGCCTGCTCCATCCCTGGAATTGGAAAAGCCATTGGGAGTGGTGCTGCGAGCACAGCACAAACTGTCAGCCCCGTTTGTTTTGTTTGCTAATGTAGCCCAACAAGAGGCTGGTGGGTGAATGCAATCGGCTGGAGAACACACAGTTCCTGGACAGGTTTTGAGAGGTGCCCAGCAGTGATCCCGTTTCCCTGGGCTGCCGTGAGGGCTGGGGTTTCGGTTTGTTTGCTTCCCCTCTGCTTTGTTTCTAACGCAGAGCAGACCTCATTTATTGTAACAGGAAAACCGAGGGCTCTATTAAAGTCATGATTATGCGGCTGCCAAGTATTCGGGGTGTTTGAGTTGGGATTTTTTTCCTACAAGAAAAATCCCCCTGCTCCCCTTCACAGGTAAACCTATTAAACACTTTTCAAAGGTCAGTTTTTCCTCCCATCCCCCTTGAGCCAGCAACAATTCCTTTGTACTTTGGTAATTTTGAGGTGAAAACAGTAACATCTCAGCAATTCGGAACCGAAGCGCCCCTATTCAGGTTCTCAATGGAAAACAGAATTTCCCAGCGAGACATTCCAGTTTCTCCAGCAGCTCCAGCCATCACCCAAGGAAAAGGCTGCAGGGCTCTGGATGCCCTCTGATTAATCCTCCTTGCACCCTCGGTGTGCAGAGGGTATTAACCTCAATTTACAGATCAGGAAAATGAGAGAGGAGGGAGATGAGTGACAGCTGTAATGAACACACCGCTCCGCTCAGCCAAGGATTACAACCCATGGACCCCCAGCTCCCAATTCCCTAATTAGTAAATGGCATGGCTCCTCCAATGGACCAGAAATGAGCTTTTTTGGGATAAAGCAAAATATTTCCCTTCAGATGCTTGGGTTCCTGCAAAATGCCTTGCTGCTGATGGTGATTACAAGCCCTGCCTCTGCCACGATCACCTCTCCTGGTTTTGTTAGTGACAAATTCATCTTCGGGGAGGAAATATCTGCTGTCACACCACGTCATAGGAGGAAGCATTACAGAAATGCAGCTACTCAGCACTCCTGGGGGATCTGGCTGTGCCGGGGGCTGTTCCTCCCAGGCTGATTACGGCTCCCATGCTGGTTTATTTGCTGAGTGTTTAGGTCTTGGTGCCAATGGAAACCCAGTTTCATCAACCGTTTTTTTCTGGCATGAAAGCATAAATTTGATTAAAAATTAATTCAAGTCACCTCAGCAACATTCGAGAATTTTGTATAACTCTGGCAAGTGCAAACCAACACTTCTCAGTGGATGGGATGGTTTTGTGCATATGTTGCATGCAAACGGCGTGTCTTGGTGCAGGCAGCAATCCCAGCCAAGAAAATCCCAGTGACCCCAAGGCATTGCCTGTGACAGCTGATTTCACTGTTGCATCTTTTCTAGTAGTCCAGAGGAACAGATCACAGAGCCACAGCAAAGCCTGAGTATTTATGGCCACATCCTACCCATATCCATTAAATATTTCTTATCTATGCACATTTAAGTGTCAGACTTCCATAGACATTTTGGGTTTAGCAGAGTGGTTGGCACATTTTCCAAAAGAAAGTTGTTTGCTGGTTATTTTGCTGTTTTGTTTTGGCTTTTTTTCCCCAGAAAAAAGAATAATATTCTATAAAAATCTATAAGTTTTACAAAATTTATATCAAAAAGAAGCCCCCTCTACAAAATGCATTCTGATTTTCCTGCAACAGAAGGGTTGACATTACACTGGCTGACACATTTCATCTTTCTCTTTCATTTGCAATACAATGATGTAATCTTAGAGAAGGAAAAAACACTTTTATTGGTGAAAAAAAAAATCAGTTTATTTTTGGGTTTGAGATTTTCTTCCCCTCTGGAAAAACGTTTTCTTTCCTGTAATTTCAGAACGTGTTTTCTCTAATTTCAGATTTTTTCCATAAATAACAAATCTGGTTCCTGCCCTGCTCTATTGCATCCTTTATGCAGGATCCTCCCAGGAATGGCATGCCTCAAGGATTAAAGAGATGTAATGTTTGGAGAGAGATAAAGATTAAGTTCACTCGGTTCCTAGACCTCATGCCGGCTCCGAGCACAAGGCTGAATTTCACTTTGTATGAGTTATCACAACTGAAACTGCTCTTCGGTGGAAACCACTCTGCAACCATCCATTTGCAGTTGTAAAAGTCAATATATTTAAGCCTGCGGTGCATAACAATGACCCCTAAGGATCCTCCAACGTTTTTCTTGGATCTGTGCAAGCCTGTTTTTAATATATTACTCATCTAAATTGTTCCTGGGACTTGATTATTTGCTGGAGTTAAATATCCAATCTTTAAAGATTTTTAAGCATGTGCACGCTGAATTCCCCGCTGCAACAAGCTTCATTTAGCTCAACTAAAACTGCCTTGCCATAAAAAAATGCTTTAAAAAAATCCCAAACTAACTGCTCTCCTGGTTGGTGGGAGCTCCCCAGGCAGGATTCCTTAGTGATGATAATCTCTGGTTTTGGCTGGCTCTGTTCGGTCCCTGGAAGAATAAAAAATCCAGTTTTCACTGAGCTGCACATGGAGAGGGCACAGCCACCCTCTCTCCCCTGCAAAGTCCTTCCCCATCCTGCACGGATACTGGAAAAACCCAAAAAAAAAAAAAAAAAAAAAAAAAAAAAAGAAAAGAAAAACAAACCAAAAAACGTGGCAAGCCAAGCGATCTACAAAACAATATTGATTTATGCTGTGTCTCTGAAAAGAGGATGAAATCAGCCTGGTTTGTCGGAGCCAGGGCTCGCTGCATTCCTGCCGGTCACCCCGGCCCTGCAGAGCCCTCCCCGCTATTCAAAGGCAAATCCCCGCACACCCAGCGCAGCGCCGGGTCCCTCCTTTTGTCCCCATCGGCTCCCGGGGCACAGCCCATTCTAAATTCTAAAGCCCATCCTAAATTCTAAAGCCCATCAAAGGCTGCTCAGCCTTTGCCTGCTTTGCTTCCCAAGCCCCAGCTCCTTTTCATCGTGCTGGTGCAAATTAGGGACCAGCCTATTGAAGGAGATGAGGCTGTAGCAGAAAAGAGCCGGGCCAAGAAAATAACCCCAAATCCGCCGCTCGGATTTCAGTTCTTTCTCTGTTTCTTCCACGAAGAAGGAGAACTGGGTCATCCTGAAAATAACTGTACAAAGCCTGGCATTTTTTCCCCCTCCTCTCCCATATGGAAGGGCAATTGGGCAATCATGTGGAAAACTGCATAAAGTTCAGCAAAATGTGGGGGGTTTTTCTTCCCCTCCTCCTCCTCCTCCTCATCTGAATAATCTCCCCTTTTGCTCCGCAGCAATGAATACTAACAAGGTGATTCCGATGTGCTTTCAGAGCAAGTGCCAAACATTTATTTCCAAAACTTGAAGTTTTGCAAATTGTTCGCCTTTGTGACTTTGAAGTCTGGGGGGGGAAACACCCTAATTTATGTGCCTTTGATTGATTTTTGTGGAAATGCTGAACGTCTTTATCTCAACCGTACAGCCAGATTTCTGTGGTTTTGACCACAGAGCCTCCCTACAGTTTCAACAGCTTGATATCCAGAATTAATAAACCTGATATGTACATGCTTTCACAACCCCCTCGTCTTATTCCCCCAGGGAAAAATATCATCTGCCCTATTGTTGGCTGCTCGGATTTACCCCCACAGTATCTCTCCCATCAACATGTGATTAATCACCCTAATCCAGCAGGCACCTCTCAGGAACTCAAGACCTTTTACAAGCCCTAATTAAGCCTTGCAACATCCCCGTAAAATAGGTTGAAGCCAGGGTTAAATGATTTGCCTGAGGTGACAGAGTAAATCAGAAGCAGGGATAGAAATGAGACGGAAAGCCGCTGCTCCTGAAGCACGTGCACAGCTCCCAGGATCGATGCAAGATACCAAAATCTTTATATTTCTCTTTGAAGATAAGATACAAAAGCCATGCTCTGAGGCTTCCTCAGCTCGCAGGAATCTTCCTGCATCCCTTCAGCCCGAGCATCACCTGCGAGTCCAACACCTCTCTTTGCCCATGGTCCGTGTCTGTGCTTCCCCATCCTGCTCCTTGTGACTGCCGGGAGCTGAGCCCTGCCCCAGAGATGTCCCTCATGAGCCACCTCTCCCCATTTGACACCCAAATTGGAGTCAGCCCCTTGTCACTTGGCACATCGTCAATTCTAGGGGCAGGGAATCAGAGCCAGGTGTGAGGATGTTGGGGTCTGGGATTCTCTCCCCCCCGTCCTCTGGAGGGGAAAATCACATCAAGAAAGGTGAATCCAGTAACACATTCTGGGAGGCAAAGGCAGCAAAGAGGAGGGAAAATCCATAACTTTTTTTCATGGCCTGGGAGGTCCTGTTACCTTGCCAGGGGTCTTTTTGTGGGATCGTTTATTTTCTAGATTCAGAATTAGTCTCATGCAGGTGGTCAGGAGGGCTGTCCATGTGCTCTCTTCTTCCTCTCCACAGAGTTATGAAATACAGTGTGGGTTTCTGGGGCTGATTTTCTTTCTTCCCAAGAAAGATCTTTCCTTTGTTTTTTGTTAATTTGCCCCAGATTTTCACATCAGAGTCCAACACTAAACAAACAAACCAGCGAGATGAGCTCAGTTGGTTACAGCATGGTGCTGATGGTGCTAATAACTCCAAGGGTGTGGGTTTGATCCCTGTTTGGGCCATTTACTTAAGAGCTGGACTCAATGATCCTTATGGGTCCCTTCCAAATCAGAATATTCTGTGATCCTGTAAACTCAAAATCAATGCTCCCTCAGCTGGTTTAGTGGTTTCCTCAATGACCCAGCAGCAAAAACAAACTGGCAGGGGTAGGCAGATCTCCCAGTTGTAGCCACTAAAGTTCTGTTGGGAAGTTTAAATGCCCACAGCTCCAGGAAAGCATCCCTTTTCCAGGGTAAACAGCTTCCCTTATCCTTCTCCCCACCACTCGTGTACATCCTTCAATGTACTCCTAAAGGTCATCCAAGGAGACATCATTCCTAGAAAGCTCTTCCTCCCCCAGACCTCTGCATCTCCTCTCACAACCTTTACACAGCTTGACATAACATTGAATAAATAAAACATGACCTAATTTACGAGGAAATGATGGTCTGAGGCCCTTGAGCATCCTCTGCCACTCGGGAGGGTGGCAGTGCTGGATGCCAGGTCAGGAGTGGTGGGAAGGAGCGAGAGAATCATCCCTGGGTGGCACTACTGAAAGCTTTAATGAGAGCAAGGAAAGCCAGCAGATCCCCACCTCTGATGGCACCTGGCTCAGCTGTTTTCTGGAAGGTCAGATAAGATCTTTGGGATTCTGTTTTCTCGAAGGTCAGCTCGGATCTTTGGGATTCTATTTTCTCAGGGGCCAGCTCGGATCTTTGGGATTCTATTTTCTCAGGGGCCAGCTCGGATCTTTGGCATATATTTAAGCTGAGGGACATCCCAGGGATATCTTGCCAAAGAGATAAATTATTCATACATTACCAACTGCTGTGACCCCCTGGGCACAAAGCACCTCTCCAGCCTGGTCCACCCCTGTCCCTGGCTGCCAGCTGATGGGGAGAGGAGGCTGGTGGAGCTGGTGGCCCCACGTGGCATCCCTGGGGACAGCCTGGCGTGCCTGCCCATGTCTCTGCTGCCAGGAACAGCTTGTGTGCAGGTGTGCTGTGCTCCCAGAACATCTGGGTGAGTGGCACACCGCAGCTCTCAGCCATCCCTGCCTCCAGAAATCTCCCGGGAGCTGCAACAAAAATCCCCCTCCTCCTCCTCGCCTGCTGCTCTGCAGTGGCAGCAGCCACCCCATCACACACAGGCTGTGCACAATCAGCACAGGAATTCAGCAATTCCAGAGGCTCAGACCGTCCCTGTCCCATGCTCCGGGTCTGGAAGCAGTTAATACTCAAGGTGCCAGGAAATGAGGCTAAAAATATGCTGCATGTTTGCTCCGTGGAACATGCCATGCTTTCCACACAGCTTTTTCAGTGGGATTCTTCAAACCAGCCCTTACAGGCCATGGGATTTTATTTTTTTTTTTCCTGCACCTATTTCAACATCCCAAACAGAGCCACAGGCAACGGGTGGGTTCTTCCCTATCCTCCTGCAAGGCCAGTGTTCCCAGCTCTCTCACTCCTTCTGGTAGGTTTTGCAACATTTGGCTATTTTGAAACCCCAAGATAAATTTCCAGACCCATGTTTACAGCAAAAGGCTTGAAAGCACAGATCCCAAACCCCGGAAGGCCAATAGACACAACTCTAATTGCAATGTTATTCTAATTCCAACTATTTTAATTAAGCACTTGAGTTGGAGATAAGATCGTGCTTTTTTCCCCCTGCCTTTTGGAAATATTTCAAGAAATATGAATAGTCTCAACAGCTGGGCAGGAAAATCGGAAATCAAAAGTGTGCAGAAAATGCTAATTAAAACGGAACCAAATTGCGGAAAGCTCAGCATTTTCCATGCCATGCTTTCCTGCCTGGCTTGGCTGTTCTAAATTCACCTCTCCACAATGCAGCAGGAGCTGGGCTGGCAGCATCCTAGGGCTGAGTCTTTGGGAACACAGACTATTCCCCTTTCAAAGACACAGGTCAGGAATTGCCTCCTGCATGGATCTGATGGCTGGGGTACAGCCCTTTCCTTAAGCCAGCCTTGGAAGTGTTGCTATTATCAATGGAGCAAAATAGCACTTGTTCCGCAAAAAGCAGCCGGGAAACAGTTAATCCCAATTAGCCCAAACCAGCAGATATCATTCTTTGTATTTTGGCAGTCCTCGTTTCGAAGGAAAAAATATGTTTGTGTTCTTGGAGTCATCCTGAACAATAAAATCAGATGCCAATTTTCTGGTCTAAATTAGGTGAAAGACCAGACTTTTTATCATATGTGTGTGTCTGTGTGTGCTGTTGGGTTACATGTTTATTTTGCTGCTCTGTGTATTCAGCACTGAAATCACGGCCTGCCCTGCACATGGCTCAGCCTGGTTCATTCACTGGGGCTGGAAATCCAACCTGGCACCAGGAAAACCCCAGGCACTATCAATGGCAGGAGGAGATATTGCCAAAAGATAAACATAATAAAGTCAGACATTGCCAGCATATCAAGCTGAAGCCTTTCCAGGGTGGATGAATGAGGGGTTTAAACTTTTGCACTGGTTAAAGTGTTTTCATGTCCTATTTCAGTGGGAGCTGAAAGACGTCCAAGCCCTGGGCTTCAAAGAGGCTAAAAATCAAAAGGATTAATGAGTGGTAAAATACCATGGGAAAAGAAGTGAAGCTGGCACATCTTCCATGGGACATTGTCCATTGTGAGCACCGAGCCGAGGTGCAGGCAGCACTGCCCCCATCAAAGGGGAGGCAGAGGAGAAGGCAAGGAAAATAAGCACGTTTTCAGCTCCCTTCCACACGCTGTTCCCATCTGCTGGATCAGCTGTGGGAGCCTGACCGGGGGGGACAATGCCATGTCACCACCTCTCTGTGGAGCAAGCCTTGGGCCCTGCAGACATCAGCTGGCACGTTTTGAGAGGGGCACAGCCCAACCTGTGTGACCCATGGGAAGCCTCAAACACCCGTACTTTTCCTTTCCACACGAGAGCGAGCTTCCCCTAATCTTGTTTTCATCACTGCCTCTCTTCAGATGTCACTAATTTCCAGGACGGGTGGGAGGATGCCAGACTCGCAGCCAGCACAGACGCCGGCACGCAAGGGAGCAGCCATCCCTGCAGCAGAGCAGGAGATCCAGCACAGCCCAGCCAAAATGGGCCTGATTCCTCAGCCAAACCAGCCAGCAGCAGCTCTGCTCACAGCACGGTGCTCCCCATCCAGAGATCCTCCAATCCCTGTCCTCTGGCCATCCCTGGATCTTGCTGGAGTCTGTTTGCTGCTCGCTCAGCCGGGAGAGCACCTTGGGCATCGAGTCACTGGCACCCCCTTTAACTTCTTTTCCAAGTGTTCTCACAACACTAGAGGGAGACAGGATTCAAATCAGGCTTTGCAATCAGAAATCTGTATTTATCCATGACAGAAGCCATCCCGAAATCCTCACTGAGCCCAGTGCACCCAGGAGAACGTAGGTGCCAGCTCTGAGTACAGGCCACGTGCAGAGCAGACCCTTTGCAAAAGAGGATTCGATATTATTTTGGGAACAGAGAGTATTTTGCTCAAGAAATGCGCATAAAACAGACAAAAATTGAGCACAGGCTTACATTTAAGCACATGCTGAAGATCTTGCTGGCACAAGGGCTCAAGCAAGGATTAAGAGCCACACACCACATTACTTTTAATTGAGCTACTGTCTTCCCATATGGTTTTCCTTGGGAGACCAGTGGCTGGCTTGTGAGTTCAAGTAACAACATCGGTTAAAAGAGCATTCGAACAATTGTGGTTGGCAGTTCCCTGAATAATATGAATGTTATGGAGTGTCAGAAAATGTCGTATCATCAATTTTCTGGTTTCCTGCACTCATTGCTTTTGATCTCCACTAAAAGATTTATTGAATGGCTTTCATTTTTACATTAACCTTGTCCAAATCACACCGATTGAGAGCTAGGGGTTTTTTTAATTTTTTTTTTTTTTTTAACATAATCAGCTTTTTAAAGCTGAGGTTTTCCATTCCTCCCAGTTTTTATTGTTTGAAGCAAAGGGCTGTTCTGGCAGGTTTATGAGATGGAGTCTGTTTTGCTGACAGACATGCCTGATAGATTGCTTGTCCGTGTTTTATTTTTGGAGCCATTGCTGCGTTATCTGCATTCGAAAAACAATTCCATTTGATTAAAATTTAAATCAAATATATGGTAATATCAGCCTTGCTTACCACCAGATCTTACATCTCTCCTGTGGAGCCTCTTGCCCTTACTGTGAATGAAGTGTAATGCAGAAGAAAGTGATTCCTTCCCCTCCAGCAATGGCCACGTTTGGTCATTATTGCTCACAAACGCGAAATAATTCCCCCCCATGAACCATGTGATGTCTTGAAAGGTGAATAAAGACACTTCTTGTGCTGCCTGGCTAACCTAGACATGCCACTGATGAGTGTGAAATTAAAACATTCCTCAAAAAATAAAGTTATAGCAGCCAGGACATTTGGCTTGGATGATTTCCTGCGGCAGTGAATTTTAGAGTGACCACAGTGTGCACAATTAATGATGGACTGTATGTGATTGGAAGTGAAGGACTATAAAGATTATTACCTTTAATTTGCCCCACGTATTTAATCATTTGTAGCTTTTAAGCTCTGCCTTGGGATCACATCTCAAGAATTTGTTGTTGTTTAACAAGACTATTTTCACTAATCTGCACCACACCAGAAGTTTGAGGTGACTTAGAGAAATAAAACTGAGAACTTTTAGTGCCAACACTTCCCTGCAAGGCAGCAAGACGGTGAATCACAGAGTATCCTGGGTTGGAAGAGACCCACAAGAATCATGGAATCCCACCCTGTGCCTGAGAGCGTTGTCCAGTGCTCTTCCTTCAGGTTTAAATAATACCTGTTATCATTTTGGGAGGTCTGACAAGCCCATTTTATTCTCTGTTTAAAGAAGAGAAAAATGGATCTTTCATTTAAGTTGTATAAAACAGAGGTGCCTCCTGCAACACAGTGAGACCTTCAGCGGCAGTTGTGGAAAAAAGAAAAATGGAAAAAACCAAACCAAACAAAACAAAAAAAAAGACCCCATTTTCTTCCACTGTTCTTTGCTTTTAGACAGCCCAGACATGTTAATTTGATGAGCCAAGTTCACGCCCTCAAAGTCCATGTGTGACAGCACGGATGAGCTTGGCCTTGCTGATGCTTCTTGAAATAGCCTCCAGCCCCAGAATAACCCTGCACACACACCAGCACCACTTCCTGAGTGGGAATCACAGGGATGGGGCAGGCAGGGAAATCTGGGCAGCCCAGGACTGAACAAGAGTTGAGGACGGTCCAATTTTCTCCAAACACGGCTAAACAAGGCAGAGTGCCCCTCCTCTCCCTCTCAGCATTCCTGTTTTCCCCTCTCCTATCTCAGCCGAATTTTCCTACCAGCTTCCTGAAGACACTTCCCGATTTCACACCATAAACATCCTCCACTTTTATTTGGCCAACGCTTCCTACGCTTCAAGCCCTTCCTCCCGGCTCCTCCAGAGCTGCTTCTATGCTTCCCCTATCCTTGATATCTCAGCAATAAATGAAAAACCACCTTTCCTGTGCTGGGCACTGGAATGCTCCAGGCATTTTTATTCCTCCCCTGCTAAGTGGTGAGTGCGGGTCACTCCACACCGGGGTTACCCAACAGCTGCTTTACAAGAGGTAGCAATGGTGGTGGAAGGACTTATTGATCCCAAATCAAAGCTGGGAAGGGCATCACACTCAGAGGGAGCTGATGTGGTGCTGGGGGTTGCTCCTGTGCTGTGAGGCTCCTTCCAGCCCCACATCAGTGGGGGCACATGAGGAATGGGGTTGTCCCCTGGTAGGAGGTCGCAGCCACCCTGGTCTCCACAAGGAGCATTCCCTTCCAGCCACTGACGCCTAAAGAGGCCAGCCTAGAAACTGAGACTGGACAGGAGTAAGGGAATAAAGGTGGATATTTATTAGAAAGGCCTTCAGAGGCACACCCTGGGCAGGCCAAAGGCTGCACCCAAGATGGACCCCGAGTCACGAGTTCTTCACACTTTTATAGCTTTGGGCCATTTGCATCTCAACCCAATTTCACCAATTAAACTTTAGCTAATGATGGAATTTCCCCTCAGCTTGCCCCCCTTCTCAAGATGCTGGGTTACACATTTTGGGCCTAGGCCGGGCTGGGTGTCCTTGGAGAGCAGCCTGGAGAGGCTTTGTTCTGTCTGTCTCAGCATGAGAGAGCAGCAGCTCCCAGGCTGCAGGACACTGCAGAGTTACACACTGGGAATACAGAATTTGAAAAATATAAAAGCTAAAACGTAAAGCATCACCACAGGCCACTGTCCTTGGATCACCTCCGCTGGGAACTCCCAGAGCTCAAGCCAAGGCCAGCTGGAGGTGAGGGATGTTGTGGTGACCACACAAGGTTTCCTAGCAGAAGAGTTTCCTGGAGAGCCAGCACCGATGGACACAGGGATGCGCTTCTGTGGGAGACACTGCTGCCAGCCAGGTAAGGTACAACCTTCATGCTGCTTCTTCCTCCTCTGGAGAGCTTTAGCCACTGCTGGAGAGCAACCATGCCCTATCATATTATTGCCCTTTTTCAGCTTTTTATTTTGCTCAGTAACACATGAGCTCCCAGAACCCTGTGTACGACGCTTTGTGGAGCCGTGAGCGAGCAAAAAAGAGAAAGGGCACATCCTCCACTGCAGGAAGCAGAGAATCATAGAATCACTTAGGCTGGAAAAGATCGTTGAGTCCATCCATTAACCCTGCACTAAACCATATCCCCAAGTGCCACATCTACATTTCTTTTAAATCCCTCCAGGGGTGTGGACTCCACCATTGCCCTGGACATCAGGGTTTGACAACCTGTTTGGTGAAGAAACTTTTCCTGATATCACACCCCTTTGGTCACCTGGGGTCAGCTGTCCTGGCTGTGTCTCCTCCCAGCTTCTTGTGCCTCTCAGCCCCCTCACTCCTGAACTCCCAGGACCCATTTTTTGGGCTGATGGGCACAGACTGGGGCTGGCAGAGCAGTGTTCACCCGTGCTAGGAGTCAGCCCAACACCAGGGCTATGGTAAGACATTAATGTCCAGTGTGTGACTCAGCACTTGGGTGCTTTGGTGGCCTGGCAGGTGACCTGCAGCAGGCAGAAAGGGCCTGATTTTTGGAAACAGCATCACGTGGAAGGCAGACACACTCCAAACAGTTCAGCTCTGATTTAAGGAGAGGCCTGTGTAACCTCAGCTTCTGCAAAAGTCTTTACAGAGGCATTTGGCGCTTCAGTAGCAGCTTTGGGAAGGTCTTCTGACACATGAGAAAGCAAAAGATTTTGCCAGGAAAACTAGGCTGAGGAGCAGCAAGGCTTATTTATGGAGAGCCTGCAAACGGGCTGTCTTTATTCCCCACGATTGTATTGGAGCCACTGATGGACAAACGCCCTGCTTCTGATGTAAAAATACGAAAGCGAGCGTTGCTTTGAGAACTTTATATCTTGTTTCAGCCACATTTTGTTAGTATCAGATGCAGTTAGGGTATAATATCCCACCTCAGAGCAGCCAAAGATAACAGGCAAAGCTTTGCTAGAAAGGATGGCTGTGAAAGATGAGCGAGTGGTGGGGAGGATGCCACATCCTGCGTTTAACCAGCAGCAGACAGGCACAAAATCCCTGTCCCCCCACCTGTCACCCACTGTCTCTCCCCTCAGGAAGACGTATTTTTGCCACCCTGTTATTCATAAGTAACTTTTGTGTTTAGATATCATTTGAGTGCATACAGCGTTGTGTCTTTTAAAAAACTTCGGGCAGAAGCCGAGAGCATCCTTTGCTTGTGGAACATTTTTGTGTTTGTAATCAGGGGGGCAGAAGCTTCTCTGACTGTTCACATAACACAGGAAAACTGGCAAGGAAAGTCTGATGGCTTTAGGTGCAGCACTCCTGCATCTATTATGGCAGATAAAGCACACTGTTGAGAAGAGTTTAGAGCTGAGAAAGCCCCAGGATGCAGAAGAAAATACTGACAATTTTTGTGCTTTACACTACTGCTTTTTACTTAAAGGGAAAGGACAATGTTCTCTTCAGGCAGAATCTTAATCCACCTTGCACCACTATGAAAAACGGATTGGTGAGCAGAAAAAAAAGTAGCAAAGGGGGTAGTTCCATAATTCTAACATTTCTTCAGCATTGGAGCATGATAAGGAAAATCTAAGCTGTCCTTGTTTAATACTTAAGAGAGTTATGGAGACATTCAGGAGCTAGGACAGCTGCTTGCCCACTGTCCCATCATGGAATTTACGTGCACACTGCTGGAGGCTTCCTTTGCTTGGAAGAGCCACAGATGGATGCAGGTGACAATTCCTCTTTAATACGTCACGTTTGAAGCTCAGGAAGCCTGAACTGAAGCCACAACACTGACTCCATCTTAACCATGTCCCTCATGGCAGGGAAAAGCAAGATAACACATGGCATTTGTCAGCAAGCCCAGCCAGAAACACAGAAACTGTCAGAAACACAGAAACTGTCCCAAGCACAGCCCAACACAGCTGGACAGAGGGCTCCAGGTGAACAGGAGCACACACTGGATGAGCCTTGCTCAGCTCACGTCGATTCTGACAATTCTGTGCCTCTATCACATGAGCAAAGAGCTTCAAGGAGGGACTTCTGGAGGGACATCAAGGAACTTGTGCTCACTGAGCAAGTTCTTGGGGTGGGCAGCTGCCAAAAGCAGCTTGGAGGTCACCTGGAGACCCACACCCTGACAGAGGAGAGGCTGCTCTGGGTCTCCCAGCACCACACCAGAGATGACAGCAATGTGAAGCTCAGCCTCAAAGAGCCTCACAAGAAAAAAAACAACTCTAAATCCTTTTTTCCTCCAGTAAATCTTTCCTTGCAGTGAGAATCATTGGAGAGTTTAGCTATTTTTTCCGACACGCAGAACGCAACCGTCCAGCCCAACGCCTGGGTCGTATTTACAAGAACAAAACAAATGAGGGACAAAATTAAAGCTGAGCAGCCCCAGGAATGGGCTGCAGGAATCCTTGGGAACAACACGCTGCCACACACGGTAGGCCAGGAGAATCCTGCCAATGAAAAAACAAGGAACACCATCCGTGACAAAATACTGAAGACTCCACCCCTTCAGTATCAGTGCTGTGTTCAGTACGCAGCACACCTCAAGGGCTGGTTAAAAACAAGTTATTGACACCTCAAAACAGGCAAGCAAGACTTTTTTAAGAAAAGAGAACGATTGGAACTAAAAAACTAAAAGAGTCCAGAAAGAGTCAACAGGTCATGGATTAAAAAAACCAAACCAATCTGTATTTTCCAGCTTGTCCCTTTGGGCCAAAGCTTTCCAGGCGCTGCATGAACCAACTAAATTTATGCCTTGAAAATGCTCAGAGGCTACATTTTATTTCCTCCAGGAGATGATGATGCCCACCAGATGATGTTGTCCATCAGAGCTGTAATGGGTGGTGGATGTCCTTCCCTCCCAAAATGTCCAAGCCCACCAGGCTGAGCATATTTGTCCCAGTGCAGCTTTTTGGTTCCCAGCAGCTTTGCTGTGTTATTAAAATAACACCCTTTTGTCATCCGGGCCCTAAACACCTCTCTGGAGCATTTATGAGAGGACTGAACACCCAAGGGCTTCTTCGAGGAAAGAAGAGCTCACCCTTCTCACAGGAGCTGGGCTGAGGAGTCTGATAATCATCTTGTGATCACAAATTACTTTTCACAAGGTCCATTTATGAGGTAACAGTTGGCGTGCGGAAAGCATTTCATTTCGCCAGCAGCTCGCTGAAAACGAACCATCGTGAACCCTAAAAAGAAACCCTGAATCAAAGGCTGCATTCTTCTCTCCCACAGTGACCCCTTTGTTTGGATCTGCCCAAAAGTTTCATTACGAAAGTCTGATACAGGAGCCTTATTAAATTGTGATTAAATGACGTGTCCGTGTAGCCGCCTGCTCGCTCTGCTGTTGATGTGGGCTGGATTTCTTAGACTTTTAAAACATACAAGCTCATGAAATAGCTGTAATATCTTTTCCCATGATTTCTAGGGAAAGGAGGGTCTTTTCTCCTGCTCTAGCCGTACCTGGCCTGGCTCCAGAGGATAACATTTTCATTAAAAGTGCATTAGGTGCACAGTTCACCAAGCAGCCGTCCTGACAAAGAGTTGACCTGGCTCAGAAGCCTTAACGGGCTTTGGTGAACTTTGCTGGCCTCTGTAAAAACAGAATCACCCATCACTGGATTGACTTCAAGCTGTTTTTACCATCATTTGGATCCAGTTTGTTCCCACCGCTTCCACCTAACTCTGTCTGTGTTTGGGGATTTCAAAGAAGGAGCACAAGCTGATTCATGGCTCAAGCCAGATAGTGGCTGATTACTGGAGCAGCAGGGCTGACACTGGGACACCTTAGAAAGGGTTAAACAGGAGAAATTCAAACCCAAAGACCTCCGAAACGTCTCTGAGCAAGTGTGAGCTCTGAGCCGCCAGCGAGCTCGCAGCAGTGATGCATCTTTCCCTTCAGATGAGTCACTGTAAATAGAGCCCGGTGATTTACGCACAGAGAAATGCATTTAACACGGAAATGCACAAATTCGTACGTTTTGAGGCCAGAGGAGCCGTCACAAATGTTCAGTCTGGTTCTCTGGAGAGTGCAGCCTCACCCAGCAGCTCCTGCCCCACACGCACGGCTTCCGCTGGAGTGAAAGCATCCACAGAGGAATGCTGGAAATACTTTCTCCTAATATTTGTCAGAAGGGATGTTGTAAAAACAGAATCGAAGAATCTTAGAATGGTTTGGGTTGGAAGGGACCTTAAAGATCATCCTGTTCCACCCTCTCCCATGGGCAGGGACAGCTTCCACTATCCCAGGTTGCTCCCAGCCCCATCCAACGTGGCCTTGGATACTTCCAGGGATGGGGCAGCCACAGCTTCTCTGGGTAACCTGTGCCAGGGCCTCACAGGGACCAATTTTTTCCTAATATCCCAGCTAATTTGAAGCCATTCTTCCTTTTCCTGTCACTACAAGTCCTTATAACAGCAGCTCTGTGCTCATTGAGCAGACAGCAGATCAAGCTGCTCAGAAAGGTGGCAGAAGCTTTGATGGGAATGGGGGTGATTTCTGGGAGATGCTGGCAGCCTTCTGCCTGAATCAGCAGGAATCCTCCATGGGACACATGTCCCAGGCTGGCCCCTTCACAACCCCGGGACCAGAGGGTTGGATCACAGAGGCACGGCCTCAGTTGTCCAGCAAAGGCCATTTAAATCATGCCTTACAAAGTACAAATGTGTGTAAATATTTGTGCAAGATAAGATCGGCGAGTGGCCCAGCAATATTTCAAAGAGCCGAGTGAGGGCAAACAACAATTTATATGTACTGCTCCAGAAAAATAAAATTAGGAAATGCAGCAATGTGTTTATGTTAGGGTAACATTTGCTCTGGAGTGGGTTTCTGTCAGTGGATGTCCCACACATGGGACAGGCAGTGGAAATACGAGGGTAGGGCATGAAAAGAGATTTATCTGAAGAGCAGTCCTGGGTCTCCTGAGGGACTCCTAATCAACCAGCCACAGGACATCAAAAGGCTTTTGGGAAAGGTTGGTGGATCTGTCAGATTCACACACACAGGCACAGGCAGCTGGTTGCTAAGTTGTGTTTTATTCAGAGCAAACACTCAGTGAACATGAGATAATCTGAGATAATCAATCTTTCTTTATTCAGGAGACAAAGTGTGTTATCTAAAGTAGCTGCAATGCTCTCTGACAAGGATACATTCCAGATTTGCTCCTTTCAAATGAGTATTTTCCATTAATACTTCTAGCCCAGAGTCACAATCCTGTGGGCACCATCAAGAACCATCCTGGACTGGAGGTTCAGAGGTGCTGTCCCACCTTGCCTCCCTCAGCAGGCAAACACTGCTACTGCTGACCTGGGGTGCTGTGAGACAAAAGCAGAATCTACTCACGGAGAAGACAGGAGAAAATCTGCATAGTTTATAGGTGGGAAGAAGACACTGCCAGTCTTTCAAATGGCTTAGCCCAGAGAAGGAATAGCAACTCTCAGCTTTCCCTAAAACCCGCCAGGGATGACCACACTGCAGTATCAGGTGACCATGAAAAGCAGTACACCATTTTCATCAAGACTTTGTGCACCTCAGCTGCATTTTGTATCACAAACCACGTTCTCAGCACCCCCTAATCTCTCTAACATTTTAACTACAGAAGTCAATGGAGCTGCTTCTGCCACAGCCACCCACACCTTCCCACAAGGAGCCAAACCCCACCACCGTCCCCATCACACGGTGTTCAAGCCATGCACAGACAACAGGAGCTGGTGGGTAATCACAGTGCAGTGATTTCAGCTTTGAACTGTAGACATCAGGTGTGAAAACATCAGGCTGCATGAGCTGGGCAAGGAACGAGAGAGTTGAGCGAGCCACTGTCCCTCTCCCTCCTTTCACAGCCTACCTTCCTTCTTCCAGATGCTTTGCATTTCCCCCCTTCTTCCACCAGGTGTTTTCAGCACATCAGTGCTAAAAATTTCAGCGTGTCCTAGGATTCCAGCCGGCTTTTAACTATACTGCCACAGCTCTGTCTCCACGGAAGGTGTTTCTTGCCAGAAATATTATCTAATTTGTAAGCATTTTATGATTTTCTAAGAGTCATAAAATACAGTATTAGGAAACAAATGGGCAACGGAAAAGATCCCTTCTGGTAGCCAAAGTGACCACATAATTGGTTTTTATGAACAGCATCTGAAGAAATGAGTCACAACCCATATGGCTGTTTTGGAATCCAGATATACACCGTGTTTTAAGCCTCTCAGAAGATTTATCCAAGTTTTTCTCATATAATCAATGGTCATTAGACAAGGACATGAATCATTACAGCTCCTCAGGCTGAGCACATGTTGGAAGGGTGAAGGCTTCACACATTCTCGCTCTATAAATACCCATCCAAGGTTGTCCAGAGCATGAGCAGCTCAGATGGCAGAAAGTAAAAAGGTATCACAGAACAAACTGCAGACTCATTACAGGGCCGAGGCCTCCTCCCTCCGATGTTGTTAGCTTAGGACATGGTTCAAACTCCAGCTGAAGTCAGATGGAAAAACTTTACCTCTGAGTTGGGCTGTGTATCCTCTTTCTCCATGGCTTTAGCCATTTTCTCACAGCTCGGCCCCAGCCGGTGACGAGGTTGGGTTACGGCTTTGCTCGCTCAGCTGTGATGCTGCACAGATAACACCCACACAGCTCACACGTGCACATTTCCCATCACATCTGGGCTGTGCAGAGGTGCAGAAACATCCCTCCTGTGGGCCCACATGTGCACAGCCACACACAACACACCACATTTACTCCTGGGTGCCTCGTGCAGCTCTTCCATGTCAGTCCACACTCCCTTCTGCAGTGCCAGAGGATTCACATCCACCCAGTGCTGGCACAGGACTGCATCCTGCATCTTCTGAGAGATGCTGAGAGCCCTGTTTGCAATGGCTCCAGACTTTTGCCTTCCAGCTGATCCAGCACCAGTGTGAGAGTTTTGTTTACAAGGACAGTAGATGCAACAGGTACAAGACCCTGGGCAACTCAATCTCTGCAAATGGAATTGTTAAATTGAATCACTTCACATTCCAGCCACAGGTGCTGGTCCCAATACCCTTCCTCATGACATGCAGCACAGGAACATTTATGTATCACACACTGTGCCAGCTTTCAAGGACTCCCAGAGACAAAAACGTCTCCTGGTACAAAACAACCCTCTTGTTCCCATGGAAATCACAGCCAAATAAATATTTAGCAAGTTCGTTTGCTGCAGAAGAAATAAGTCAGGGCTTAGGCACAATGCTTCAGACACAACACCTCCAGTGCATTTCATTCATCCATCAGGCTTCCATGCAGCTACCTGAGGAACAGCTGAGGTGTTTGGCCGAAATTGCACATTTTTACCTTTGACAGAATTGTAGAACCAGAAGGGAATGTTTTAGTCCCATCCAGCGCCCTGTGAAACACAAACCCAGCAGTCTCAGCTGATAATTTCTGCATCAAGCCCTGTGGCTTCCACGGACACATTCCCAATGTGCTACAGGCACTCTGTTATGTACCTCACAGTTCTGTGCTCCTCCAGGTAAAGCCAAGGAGAGAAGGGACCTGCAGCTCCTCTCGCTGCCTTTTTGCCCTGATAAATGAGGAAACCAACTGAGTGCCAACAGCATTTTTGGAAGCTGTCTGGTCCTGGAGGCGAGTAAAGCCCCTGCATTCCTCGGGAACTGATGATGGGGTGATGGAGAGAGGACCAGAGTCTGTAATCTGTTGCACAGGTTCCACTCCACAACACCAGCACACATCCAGAGCCCGCTCTGAAGGGAAGCTGAAGGATTAACATCGGCTCCCAGACTGCTCCTGTTGTAACAAAACCCCTGCCTGCAGCTCCACAGAGGCACTGACGGGGTCTTTGATGACGACTGCCAAGGGAAGGCTCCAAGACAGACGAAAATTTTGAGGTTAAAATTTGAAAGGCAGTCAATCTTACCCTCATATTCGTGTTACAGCACATGATAAACTGTTCCAGAGGGAATTCCTACCAGGATGCTAAAAGAAATTTTATGAAGAACTAGAGTCATTCATCCGAAATGAGGATGAAAGACTGACATGTTACCTAGGAGGAAACAAAGAAAGGCAATATTTTGCCCTCAATTTTATTGTGTTTCTAAGGCAGTTCAGTCAGATACAATTTGGAAAGACATCTGAAGATGAAAAGGCCTGTACAAAAAATCAGATCCAGAGGATCGTAATTTAAGGAAATATTATGCCAGTTGTAGCAAAAGTAGAAGTTTTCATATTTAAGTTATTTCATATTATTATGAAAGATACCAAGACTAGCATTCTTCCACCAGGAGATCTCCCAGATTTCCCACCCACATAGAGTCTGAAATCTCTCTATAAGGAGTTGTTCCCCACTTCCCTGATCAAAGCAACCATCCCCATGCTGCCAGCCCAGCTGGAAATAGGGCTGACATGCAGTTTTGCATCCTTAGCCTTGACTTTAGTAGACAAACAAATCTTTCTGAGCACATGGAGGATGGTTTTACTCTTTGAATATTGGGAGCATTTATCTGGTTGGTTATCAGAGATGATTAAATCATCTCTCCAACACGGGTCAGTGCTGATGTGGGGCTGGGGGGTTCTGTCCCCTCTGGTGCAGCAGGAATCTCTGTGCTGCCAAGCAGCCATGAGCACACAGCCAAACCCAGGCTCATGGCCTTGGAACTGCTCCCACGCCAAGAACAACAGTAAATAACCTGCTCTCAAGCAAGAAGCATGAGCATTTCCAAGCTTAGCTGGGGCCTCTTCCCCTTTTTTTCTTTTTTTTTTTCCCCTGAGAAAAGTCAAAACACTCCGGGATGCCTTGAAAATACAGAACAGCAAGTGCTGCTGAAGGGGATATTTGCAAGGAGCCCTGCCATGACCTCAGCTTTTAAATCATTTCAATCACAACGACTCAGAAGTCATGCCAACGCCAAATTATCCCCATGCAACACAAGAAAGGAAGCTAATCCCTGCTCCTTGATGATAATTGGCACAATGAGAAACACCTTTCTGACACGATTCAGCTCAGAGCCAAAACCCAGGCTGTCTCAGGAGAAAACCTCTTCCAAGGAGCAGACGATGACAAAGTCTTGAGTGGTGCCTTGCCCCACACCAGAGGTGTTCAATGAAACAGAACACCTGGCCTTGCTGGCTCATCCCTGCAGCTGGCCACCAGCCATGGCTCACCTCCCCGTGGTTTTGGATACAGGGAGGAATTCCTTCTCCTTCCCAGTGGCCAGACACACTTGATTTTCCAGCTATTCCACCGAGGAAATAATCCCCCAGGTGATTATGTGCTACGAGGGTCTGCACAGCCCTTGTGTGACTCAGCCCTTGTGGCTTTCAGTGGAGCCGACTTCACAGGAAGATTTTTAGGGGGGAAAAGAAATAATTCTTAATTAACTTGACAGTGAATAGATGTGGTGGTGAAACTCCAGGCAGATGCAGGTTTTACTCCCAGGTGACTTTCCATGCACCTACCCTCATGCCCAGACCTGAACTGGCTCTTTTTAAGGGAAAAGAAATAACATTTTCCACATAATTCAGAGGGCTGGACTGAAGTTTTGTCACTGGCACCCACAAGATGACAGGTGGAGGTTTCAGCCAGAGCGCTGCCAAGCAATACTGGAGAGAGGATTACAACAGAACAGAACCACCTCAACCTCAAAATCTCATTGCTGCTGTTTTTCAGATGGTCTGAGTCTGGGAATCCAGAGCTCCTTCAGCACCAGCCCTTTCCAGCCATGCCCCAAGGTATGGGGCAGGGGAAGGATGCATTTCCACTCTGGTGACCTGATCACCTCTAACCCACTAAACTGGTAAAGAGCAGCAAGAACAGAAGATTTAGAAGGTCCTGGCAAGACCTTGGAATGCTTTTTTCATGTGGAAAAAGCCCCATGCATTGGTTGTGATGCAACCACACATGTCACCTGCCCCCAAAGGCAGAGAAAGGGATGCATCTTTAGCCCTGTTTTCCCAGCATAAGCAATGAGCAGGGGGCACTTGCATAGAAATTTAGAAAACAAAAACCATACCAAAACCCACCCCCAAACTTAACTGAATCCTGTTCAGAACCAGTTCTCCTCTGGGAGAGATAAGATGAGAACGAGCAAATAACTTGTGACAGATGACAAGGCTGGTGGGGAATGCACTAATGGGAAGCACACACATCCCAGGAGGATGAAAGCAGTATAAAACCTTATAAAACAACCAACTGCATGTCTCATTGGGCTGCTCACTGTGGTTCTTTTTACAAAAGATATATTCATTTAAAGGCAAATCTTGCTTTCTGCCATGAGCCCGGTATTACACCAGGGCTGTGAACTGGTATTAGAGGTACAGTAAATCTATGTACACCCACACGTATTTTGGGCCCAGATTTATACAGCCTGGAGAAGAGAAGGCTCCAGGGAGACCTCAGAGCCCCTTCCAGTGCCTAAAGGGCTCCAAGAGAGCTGGAGAGGGACTTTGGACAAGGGCATGGAGTGACAGGACACAGGGAATGGCTTCACACTGACAGAGGGCAGGGTTAGATGGGATATTGGGAAGAAAGTCTCTCCTGTGAGGGTGGTGAGACCCTGGCACAGAGTGCCCAGAGCAGCTGTGGCTGCCCCATCCCTGGAAGTGTCCAAGGCCAGGTTGGGCAGGGCTTGGAGCAACCTGGGATAGTGGAAGGTGTCCCTGCCATAGCAGGGGATGGAACTGGATGATCTTTAAGGTCCCTTCCAACCCAAACCATTCTGCAATTTATTGTTTGTATCTTGTGACACAAACACCCCCAGCACCTGCTCCCAGGATGTGCAGGCACCCCAGCAGGCTGTGAGATACCAAAATCCATCAAGGAATACTGCATGGGGAAAACTGCATTCCAGCCCTTAGCTGTTTAAAGGACTGATTTAATTTCCAAGATGCAGCCCACTGCTTTCCAACAGCACACGCTGCTTTTATGAGATGGTCCAGAGGAAAACACCCAGAACACTTATCAGCTGAAACCACAGGTAGCACACAGGGAAGCAGATTAAGGGAATAACATGTTTTCCACATGGCAGCCGTGCCCCATGCACACACAGAAAGCCCAGGGGACACTTAACCCTGAGTGCAGCTGTTGGGTTTAGCACTACAGACCCACGGAAAGATTTATCTCTAACTCTCAAACAGGCAGGAGTTTGGGAGGGATTCAAGGAAAACAGTAGTGGATCCTCTTTCATTTAGCATCCTGAGGAAGTCTGCGCAGAGGACAAATTTTAGCATGAAACAGGCACAGGTAAGAGCTGCTAATTTCTTGAATGAAGCTCAGACCATGGCAGGTCAGTAGCAAACCTTGCCCGTCAGCCCCTCCATGACCTGTGCAAACCAGCTCAGAGTGCTCAGGAATCCTGGGACACCAGAACCAAAAGGATTTGCATTATTGGAGTCAGAAGGTGACGGAACCACCTTCCACTCTGGGAATTGGAGCTAAGAGAACGTAAACAGCTTTTAAAATGGGTCTTGACCAATTTACGAGAAAAGATCCGAGATGTGGACTTCTCCAGCAGCAGAGGACACTGCCCCACCACATCTCTCAATCCAAACATCCAAACATTTGTGCTACTCACAGCAAAACCTTTTGGGGTCGGATATTTGCTGGACCAGCTGCAAACTGTCATCCTAAACAATTTTCAGTGAGTCTCCGCTATAACGTGTTGCTCGTTTTCATTACATCCCGGTTCTCCATCTCTGGGTGTGCCTTACCAGGGTGAAATCTGACTCTGGCACTTAATTAATACCATCACTGCAGCCTGTGACTGCCTGCCCTGTGCCGAGCACCATCCCCACGCTCCAAGGTATTTGTTGCCGCGACAAGGGAATACAAAGCTTTACACGCAGGAGATGGAAAAGGTTAAAGTCAATATTTTGGCTGGTGGAAGTATTTATGGAAAGAACCCGTGAATTAGTGAGCTGTATTCATTCCACTGACATTTCCTAACTGCGTTAACCTTTTATATTTCTTGTGGTTGGCTCCTGTTTAATATGTACTAATTATACGAGAACCAGGAAGCAAATGAACGGCTGAGATTAAAGTTAAACAACAGCCATAAATACTGCAGGACAGATTCTAAGCTCTGAGCCTGTAGATTTAAGCTTCTGAGTTCAATGCTGAGCAGATGAGACACATAAGGACATCAGACACATGTGCAGAGCTCATAGTTTCTTGCCCACTCACTCATTTGAGGGCAGAACTCGTCCCTTTGATGGCACCATGCTGATGTTTCATCGCGCAGGGAGCGAAGCACATCAGCTCATTCCAAGAGGGTTCACAAAGGACGCATAACTCCTGCAAAAATCACCATTTCCTCTGGCCTTCCTACCACGAGAAAGGCGGGAAAGGACAAAAATGGATTCAGAATGATTCAGTGATGATGGGCAGATGCTCTCAGAGGCTTCAGCCAGCCCTCACTCAGCACTGATCAGGTAAAACTGATGCGCTGAGTGCAGTGACGGCGATCCCACCTCACACGGGGGCAGGCAGTCCCTCAGCAGAGACCCACCAGCACAGCAATATCTGCTACAAAGCACACAAGATCTGAGTAACTTTCTCCCAGCAGACCCTGACATCACAGGCAAATGCAGACAGTTGCAAAACTCAGCTCCACGTGGGGCAGCTGTCCCAATTCCGCCCGACGCACGGAAATGCCAGATGGCCACTGTGCCTCTTGCCGCCTCGGAAAGGGATGGAGGAGGTTCCTGTGTGCAAGTTGTCCCTTTTAACAGAACACAGCTGAAACTGGTGAGCAAGGGAGCACCAGCAATTTGCTGACACGGCCACAAACTCACACAGTTAAAGCTGGCCAGACTTGCTGACCTGTGGAGAAGTTGCACCTCTGCTGGAGAATTACTTCGGAGGGAGACATTCCACCATCACCTCTGCTTTGGGGGTTAAGAATGGCACCCCCAGCTCCACCAACACTCACACAAGGCCAGGGTGCTCTCAGCCTGCAGTCCTGACCCCACTGCCATCCACACCTGCACGTCAGCTTCCTTTGACCACCGTGGGATAGAACGGCTCCGATGGGATTGAGTGTTCCACTTCTCATGCACCAGCCTCCTGTCTCCTCACAGACAAAGCAACAAGGGAAAAGGGCATCATCTTTCATCTCTTTGGCCTGTGTAATGTCCTCCCAGCTCCTTCTTCCCCTCTCTATCCATGGTGCATAGGATTGCTGGATATGCCTAATTGCTGTCTTGTATCACAGCTTCCGATACGACGCAGCATCAAAGGAGCTCGTGCATGTGGTTAAAATTAAATCCATGCTTAAACACTTTGCTGAACCCAGGCATTCATTGAACTGCAATTGTTCCTGAGGTACGGACCATCTTTCCCCATAAGATGCCTCACACAGACAATTTGACCCCAGTTGGCCTTATCTACCCCACTATAATGAAAACAAATATCTGGGAGTAATGATAATAAACGGTGTCACCCTGGTAAAAATTTATTTCTTCTGTGTTCCCAAGAATGGTAGAGAACCTTCAGGGAAGGATGTTGCTGTCTCCTGCCATCAACAATGCCAAAAATAAACAGAAATTAAGTTAAAGAGTCACGTTTCAAGAGGTACAAACTCAACCACAGCAAATATTTTGTGTGGATGTGGTATAGTTTAGACTCCAATGTGTTTCCTTATGGTCTATCTGCTTCCTCTAAAAATATCAACCATAATCACTCCAGCTAAGCCTAACACAGAATAGCAATTCAATAAACATCTCCATTCCCCTGTTGCTTAGGGGGCAAAAGGAATCCTAGTAGGTCTGTAAGGGACTTTTGGGAGCAAATCTCTTGGCTGATCTGTTAAAAATCCCAGTGTTTGTCTTGCATAGCACTAGCAGAATCTGTTCATAGCCCAGACAGTCTCTGCTTTATTTGCAATAACGCTGGTTCCCTCCACAGTGCTTAAAAAAAAAAAAAAAAAAAAAAAAAAAAACTTTTTAATATAGTGATCCTCAGTATTTTATGTGCATCTGAGAAAGCCTCTGCCTCTCGTCACAGTTTGCCCGTTTGTAAAGCTGGTGTCATTAGAGACTTAAAAGGCTTAATGCTTTAACACACTTTGGGATAAATAGTGTTACATTAGCACAGGTGCAAATAGCTTTCCAATTATTATTAATTTAATAATACGGCGCTGCTGGCACACGCTAATTAGATCCACGTTGTCCTCTGTGAGGGGAACAACACCAGAAATTTCCACAGCTGTCAGCTGCTGTCTTCTCTCAATTGCTATGGAAAGCAAACAAACCATGAAGGCAATTCATAATTACTACAAACACTCCCTAACCTAAACCACGTTGACATTTCTAAATCAGAGCTGCTCGCTTGCTCTTGTCTGTGGTGCCAGAAAGGGATCGGAGCCAGCTGAAGAAGGACAACCAGCTATCAGATAATTTGAGGGCCAAGCAATTAGTTTGGTTTTAACGAGCTCTTTTTAAGTGCAGAAAGAGCTTCCCCTTTCAGTCTGACCAACCCATCCCACCTCTCCTTCCATCATGACATAAGACAACATTTGGCTTTCAGTATTTTCTGGAGTTTTCCTGCAAGGTAAGTTCTGCCTTGTTTGGAAAAGGCTTTGCCATTGATATCCATTGGGATTCCTTCCCCCCAGCCAGAAAAAAGGAAGGAGAGCTGCAGTTTCCCCTGCCTGCTGCTGAGTCCCTCCGGGTTTTTCTCATAAACTCATTCCAAGAACATGGCTTAAGCTCTTAAGTGATATTCAAAGCCCTCAGCATGAGGTTTATGGCTCTCAGCGTCTGCTGAGAATATAGTTATAACTGACAAGTTCTGAGGCAGGTATTTGGATGCTCTTCCGCAAATACATCCCTATAAAACAGATCTCAACTCTGACATTGACCAAGACTTAATTTAAAGTGGTTTAGTAGAAGCAGCTGACAGATAAAAAAAAAGGTCTACATGCAGAGAAAAGCCTACAGGGCTGAATCTGCAGCTGAATGCCTCTCTGCCAGAACCAGGACACTCTGACTCTCCTTTGAACTGCATATCACTTGCTGATTTTGACTTTTTAAATTTAAATTGCCAGTTCTGCCATAAAAGAGAGGAAATCCCTGTTTGCTATTTCTCTCTTATTATGGTTTCATTTAGATTTCATTACAATAATTTGGGTTTTGATTTGAGGCACTTCCTGAATGAATTCTTTGTCTTCTGTGAAAGCCCCAGAGCACAGTCAGGGCTGAGGAGCTCAGGCCATGGGGTCAGCCAAATTTGGGGTGCCCCTGTTTGTCATCCCCACCAAAGGGCACTGCAGAGGACTCCTCAATTTCAGCAGCATGAGAGGGAGGAGTGGAACCAGAGCAAGGTGTCTCAAGAGAAATCAAGTCCAAGCAAGGACTCTGTTTACTCACGCATTCCCAACCCTCCCTTCTGCAGAGAGAAAAAATTACGTGCAAAAGAAGCCCAGGCTCACTTAGAACCTTTTTGGCTAAAGTATAGTTCTAAACCCCAGGGAGTGCACTCTGACTTAAAACAAGATATTCATAATCTTCAAACCATCATTGAATTATGACAGCAAGAGTCATAGAATGGTTTGGGTTGGAAAGGACCTTAAAAACCATCTCATTCCACCCCCCTGCCATGGGCAGGGACACCTTCCACTCGATCAAGTCACTCAGAGCTCCATCCAGCCTGGCTTTTTAGGTGCAATAAATTATTCCAAAGTCAGACACACTTTATACCGAGGTGCTCTAAGAGAAGCCGAGAAGCACCAGAGCCCTTTTGCATGGGGAGTGATGGAGCCTCCCAGCCTTGAGGAGATGATGCTTTGATCAGCTGGGAATGCCAGCCTGGAAGTGATTGATGGAAACTTTCCCTGGAGTCAGGGCAAGAATTTATTGGCGTTTTCCAATTAGTACAATACCCTTAGACCTCCTGCACACCACCGAGCGTGCAGGCTGAAAAGCAAAATAAACTGCCTCGTTCAGAAACTTTCCTCTCTTTTATACTGCACTGGGAAGTTTGTAAGGTTTTGTTCAAGACCTCCCACGAGTGTGAGGTGTGCTGAGAAAGAGCATTTCCTCCCCACAGGCTGATTCCCACTTTGAACCAAAAACAAAATGTAACACACTTTACCTGGGAAATGGGATATGGACACTCTGCTCACACTTTTACTGGGTCTCCACACGACCATACAGGCTTGGCTTTCTAGCCAAGACCAGGTGGGAAAGTCCTGCTGTGAAAACACCAACAGGAAGCTGTGGGGTCATTCAACATCCCTACCCTCAAATAAAAGCTCCTCTTCCACTGACATGCAGCTGAGGGCTCTTGCTTGTCTTTCCCAACCACAAAACTGGCCTGGACGTTAATTTGAAATGGAAAATGTACCCAAATGTGACGACAGTCTATTAAAAAATAAAATAACCTTAATGTAGTAAACTCTTTCTGAGCACAAGAACCGCATGGTATAAACACTGTGGGCACTCATAAACCTCCAGTTGGTTTTAACAGCTTTTCTTCCAGCCCAGTTTACCCTCAGCAATGGGGTTTTTTGGTTCATTGTGATCACAGTGAAACATCTTTCTTTACCAGTTCCGAAAATTAAAAACAAAAAAAATAAAAATCATGTCTTGATTATATGTATCTTACACTCTTCCTTCAAAAACTCTGCTTACCCAAGCTGACATGGTGCCTTTGGGAGCCCAAAATCTTCCCCTCCAGCCTTTGCATGAGCCAGGGCTCCTCTCCAACAATGTGCCTGGTGCTGTCCTGCATCCTGGGAAATAAGGTGGGGAACAGCTGAAGCCATCACTGCTGCAGCTCCCACAAGCCTGGCAGGGAGCAGGCAGTGCCTCTAGAGTGGGTTTAAGGAAAAGAAAGAGATATTCCCAAACAAAATTTGTTTCAGAACTGTATGTCCTGTCTCAAAATTGATTTTTCTTTACCTGCCATAGAGTGGAGTCAAAAATTCACACCACACAGAGATGTTGCTGAGCTTTTTTAACCCTGGTTTAGAAACTGGCAACAAACAAAGTTCAGCTGCAGTTTATTGGGCTGGAGGATTTAGATCTTCTGTTTAATATGAGAATATTTATAACTGGAACATAACTGCTACAGAAGAGCCCCTTCATTTCAGTGTTTCACATCACCTGCTCGTACTGGGCTAAACAATCCTTCTTAAATCAAAACATGGCAGGAGTAAAACGGAGAGAAATGATGCTGAGCAACATTCTCCTGCCAGGGACGGATCATTTTGGGATAGGGTAATTAATCACCCATAGCCTAAATGGCTTCTGTCTTAAAGGGCTTCCTTCTCCTCCTGACATATTCTCAGTGGGTCAGAAATGCCAGTGCAATATTATCATTCTGTCTCTGCATTTGAAATGCCAGCTACCGTGTTGATGAAACAGACCTTTATTGAACTTCAAAGGCCCATAATTATATATCCTTTCCTTGAGCTTTGATATTTTAATATTCAGCTGGTGAAATTATTATCTATTCCAGCCACAAAGCGTTTATTTATTTTGCTAGCTTTATCTCTGTTATTTCTGCGGTGGTAAGAGGCTGAGGAAGAAGCCCCCCTGCTTATTGGCAGCAGCAGAAAGTGGGAATTGAATGTACCAGGACTTTTATCTCCAGCAGCTGAAGAACGAAGCGTTTGAACTCCTCCTCGAGCCCTCAGAAACCTCTCCCCACAGCCAGTTCCTCTCATTTATGCTTTTCAAGAGCCAGCCAAATTTCTTTATATAGGTTTCCCTATGCCATGAGGGAGCACAGGAGTCCAGGAGACACCAGTCAGCACTAACGATGGCATGAATTTTACATCTGAAAAAGGCACTCTGTTTTTTTGGAAGCAGCAGAAAGAAATCTCCTCAGCTCCGGCCTCACCAAGGTGGAAGAACGTGCAGCAGGGGCAAAGATATTTTATGTATACATCCAGCCCAAACATAAATACACACAGGTAGAGCACAGCTCCCTTGCTGGCTGACAAAACAAGGGGGTGTTTCATGGCTCTGCATCCCTCCCTCACCAGAGAAAGCCCCTGTGAATATTTTGTGCCCTTCTCCTCGGGTGTCTCAGCAACAGGACTGAGCTGCAAAATTCAGAGCAAAACCTGGATTTTCCGAGCTCAACTCTCAGACCTGGCCCAAACCTCCAACAAAACTAAGTGAAAAGTGTGTTTACATCACCGAGAGACTTCAAAATTTGGTAACCTCCCTGACATTTTCAGAGATCTCTGCACCTCATTGACACAGAGCTGTAGCCAGGAGGTGCTGGAAATCACACCGGAATGATGTTACCGAGGCATTGCAGAGCCATTTCTGAACTAAATCCCCTCAGATACGCCTGGATCTCTCTCCTGGTGAAAAGGATGATGGTTGATCCTGTGCAGGCATTTCTCAGGAGTCCTCACAAGCCTTCCCTCTCTCCATTGGGTCATTTCCAAACAATCCTGAAATCAAACCTGTGTTAGATGAGCCCAACACCAGCATATGGCTTTCATCAGGTGATTCCCATGCTCTTCAGGAACGTGACTTAATTGCCCTTCACAGCAGCCCCTGATGGGATTCAGCAGCTTTTGCTCTGCCTTGATGAGCTGGAAACCGAGAAAAAGGGTCTCTGTCACCCTTCCAAACTTGCAATGTGAAACAGCAGAAGTGATAGAAATGCCATCGAGAGGTCTGAGCTCCTTGTCTCACACTTCCTGGGACAGGCTTCCCAAAATCCAGCTCCATTAAGAAAGTATTTCCCCACAAGGGAGACAGAAAAAGCTGGCCAGTTGGAGTAGGACATTAACATCAAGATGTTGCATAAAATTGCAATCCTTCCGTTAAAAAAAAAGAGAAAAAAAAGTTAAAAAATGAAATGATGGACGCTCACCATGGGTTTTCCCAGCATTTAAGCTGAAGTTCCTGCTGTAACATATGGGGTGGGTGTCCAGGCCAGAAACCCTTCTCCTTCAGCCCTGGGGGTCCAACCTGATGAAAAGGGGGAGGTATTGAGGAAGAGGTTGGAAAAACTCTTGGAGAGCTGCAGGTTTCCTACATCCAGCCTCACACTGGCTCTGCACGAGGCTGAGTTGGCCACCTCTGGACATCTCCTGAGAGCATCCAAACCTGCACCAGGGAATGCAGGTGAACATGGGCATGTCCCCTTCCTACAGGCCGTGTCCTGCCCTCACAGGGAACCTTCCAGAAGTGCAGGCAAATGGCCAGAAGCTGCTTCCTGAGCAGCAGACAGGGCTTGTGGTGCACAGCCCAGTGACAGGAGTCATCCAAGTCCAGACTATTTCATGCCCCAAACCTTGGCATCACACCTTCAAAACCCCCCTAACGTCTCATTTCCCATTTTTCTTTTGCCATAATTTACCCAGCACTTCCCAGCCTCTGGGGAGCATATTCCTGCTCGGCTGCAGGAGCCTGCTGTCTCTTTCCAGGATTAAGTTGTTTATCTTCTTACATGGGCCTTTGGGAAAGCTCTGATCCTGTTTATGTCACAGTCAGTGTTACCATATCCCAGAAACGTTAATGCCTGGAAAAAATAAAGGCACCATCTGGGAGAACGAGGACATTATTGAAGCTGAGAGGTGACCAGGAGCCAAAGCTCCTCTTCGTTGAGCAATGGTTTGGCTTGGTTCTCCAGCTCCCAGGGATGCTCAGCACAGGAAAGGCACAAAATCCTCTTAAAAGCCAAATTGGGTAATTACATATTTACCAGGAATTCGGGAAGAAGGAACAGGCAGAACCTCATAGGGCTCATTCCTTTTTTTGCCAGTGAAAGAACTTCGGTTTCTAGTACTCCTACAAAATCTTGGGGGGTTTATTTGCAAATTTTCATACAAAAATGACTTTGTATTCGGAAATGTTAGCGCCTGAATTTCAGCCCCTGAAAAGATGCAAAGGAAATGGAAATCTAAACGAGTAGCATATGCCATCCCCTTGGCTCCACCAAGGAAAATATTTGGCTTCCACTTACAGCTACCCCAATCAAAAAGAAGTTTGGGTTGCAGGAATGTAAGTCAAAGTGAATGTTAAATTTACATTAGGCATTTGTTAATTAGCCAGCAAATGAATCACCCCCGTGGACTGGCATGGCCCACACAATTTTAAAGCAAACACTGTTGTGTCAGGTTTAACTGTTGCCCCGGAGTTGACTAAGCAGAAACATTCCAAAATGGAATTATTAATAAGATTTTCTTGTATTATTAAAAACACCATGATTAAAATACCACGGGTGGATATTTACAGGCGGGGAAGTAGGAGGGAGGCTCAGTAGGTGTTTATTAAATCCATTTCCACATATACCTCCAGCCTGAGCGTGCTCTCCCTTCCCCTGCAAGCAAAAACCCTCTTTTACCTGGCATTGATCCCTGTGGGTACCTCTGGTTATTGCAGCCTGGTCAGCATGATTTGTTGGCTTAATCAATATTCAGGTTAAACACTAATTTCTTTTAGCAGGCAGGAACTCTGCCACCCTTCTCGGTGTGTCGTGTGAGCACATTAAGGGACCAAAATATTTTCCTGGAGTGTTTCAGGAACGTTTCTGAGGCTGTGCCTCAGCGGGGACTGGAATAATGCTTAGAGCTGCTGGGTTGGTAGCACACACAAATCTCGGCTACTCCGTCTTCCTCTTCCTCCTGAAATTGCTGACACCTTAGGAATGGCTTTGGTAGGTGTAGGACTAAGGAACCACTGTGGCCTCAGTTCCTGATCCCACACAGTTTCTGGGCTGGGTTTTGTCCCCATTGAACATGCAAACAACCCAAATAAATCTCTCGGGGATCTGGCTTTTCTATCAACACCAGGACCCTGCTAAACTTTCTTGTACACCAACATCTGAGACTCGAGTGCCCCAAGACCTTCAGAAAAGGATATCACTCTTTTTCTTTTTTTTTTTTTTTCACTTCCTTTGAGCTTAGGCCAAAAGCCAAAGTCATAAATGGAAACAGTTATTCTGGGCTCAATATCACCTTTTGTGCAATGACAAAAATAATGTGTTGTTGAACTGTTTGGCACGGCTGCCCCAGCATGTGACAAGAAGCTAATTGCTTTTGAAGCCAAATCCACTCGAGAAAACAAGAATCCAACTTATAGCAACTCATATTTTGCCAGTTTTTCTGCTCCAAACGCATATTCTCTTCCGTTTTTCCTCTCGTGACATCCTTTCCATGCTTTTTTAAAGCACTAGAGCACAGTTTGCAGCTGAACTTGCAGAGAGCCTCTGCTGCCCCTCTCTCAGCCCTGCTCAACCCGTGATAACCAAATCCATCCTGCAGAGCTGAGCTCTTTTTCTACCATCACACACTACATTAATTCACTCAACACATTTGTTTGCAGCTGTCTTCCATCACCAACCCGACACCCAGCTGGCCCCTCACAGCAGAGGGAGAACTTAATTTTCCACTAATGAAGGTATAAAGCAGGTAATTTTTTTCGTCCTTTGGTCGCCCCTCCCAGAAAAAAATTTGCTTTATTTTAACTGGGAAAACAAAAAAAAGTGCAATGAAATGCTTGAGCTGCTAGTTTTGGTCATAAGGTGGGTGAGCAACTCTGAGCCTCTTCAGGGAAGGAGCAGATTTCAGATTTTTAAGGAAATTTAGCCAAACCAAACAGTGTCTTCATAGCACAGGCTGGTCATTCCTGCAGATGTGTGGTTCTTCTGGGGAAGGCACAGCTATGGATTTATTATGAATTATTACGTGGCTTCTTCTACTACTCCCCCCAAACCATTCCCTTGCTTGCTTTCACATATAAATGCTGAAGAAAAACAACAACATCAACAACCACAAAACAAACCCAAACAAAACCCCAACAAACGAACAGTCAACAAAATCTGGGACTCAGAAATTTGCAAAAAGACTTCCTTTAAGAGATTTCTCCAAATCTGATGCTGCAAACACAGTGTGGGGTTTTCCGTCCCAGGAAATTTGCTTTGCACCTGATATTTGGGAGGCGTTTTCCTTTTTTCTCTCTCACTCTTCAGCTCTTAGTTCTAATGTCAAACACAGGCAGTAGCTTTGAAGATTTTTCCAAATGAAAATGCCAGAAGAGTCCTGGTTTTCCAGTCAGCCTGCCAACTCCAGCAATCATTAATTTTATGTGCTAATTTTAAAGTTGATTAGTTTTGTGTCTCTGACTTCAAAGGCAACTCCAGTGTAAAACCTAAAATCTACTTAAAAAGGTAGAAATAATTTTGTAAAAACACCTTTCTTGCAAAAAAATTCCATTATTTTTCTTTCAAGGAACACAACTTTCCTTCCTATGGCCTGCATAAACGTTGCTGAAGATCTCCATACCAAATATTTGGTTTATTCCAAAGAAGTCTTAAAAAATTTAGAGGAGTTAAATAAATCAGACTGAAAGTGTTTTCATTTGTTCCACTGGTGGCACTGTGGATGTTGTTAGTGAAGTGTGCATGTAACATATGTGCACAGCAATTATGTTTTGCAGTTACAAAACGCTATTCATTAGATTAAATAAAATGACAGAGATTTTGGTCTGGTTCTGCCCTCAGATATTACACAGCCACTTGACTGGAGTACAATTTTGACTGTTTTCCCAGCTCATCAGCACATTAAAACCAGCTGTGGCTCTCGATAAATTGTTTCAGCAGAACCCACTGAAAATATCCGTATTTTCCTTCCTCCCAGCCCAACAAATGAAACTCGGGGGTCATTATGGTAATTTTAATTATGATTTGGTGGGGATGGCCTTCAATGAAATCTGTAGTTCCATAAACAACATGCTTCTTCTGTCATATTAGATTTCTGTATTTCAATTGTAAAGTCACAAAACCATGTGCTTCCTATTTTAGCTCCTGGACCCCCTGCTAAATTTATACACATGAAGGAGTGGTAGCACAGGGAGAGCAGCAGCCAGGAGTGTCCAGGGCCTTATTCCTGCTTGTGAAAAGATGTTTATTCATTCTGCAAACAACAAAAAGAGAAAAGAAAAGAAAATAATGGGGAAAAAAAAAAAAAAAACAAAAAAAAAAAAACACCAGAGGGGGGTTAAAAGAAAAAGAAGAAAACCAAAGCAGAACTCAACAAAGTGGGAGCAAAGCGAGGCGGGTGCAAAGGCAGAGCCCCAGAGTGACAGAGGTTTGTAAATGGATAACAACTGCCTGAGCTGCGAGCTCGTACACGGCTCCAAAGTGGAACCAGCTGCCAGCCCCTGGCTCGCCCCAGAAGCTCTGGGACACGTCACAGAAAAGTTCCCCAGCGCTGCAAACAATTACCCTGGGCTCTTATTTGTTCCATTTTATCAGAGGCTCTGGGCTGGAGGAGACAAAAGAGAGGAAAGGAGAAATTGGGAGGGAAATGAGAACAAAATAGTGAAGAAGGGCTTCGCCCAGGTTTGGTCTCACTGGGGTTATCCAAGCAGAGGTTCCCATATCCCACTCCCACATCTCTCTGCTAGGTAAAATTCAAGTCCCTCCTAAATCTGCAGTAGCATTTAGGTTGTATTTTAACAGAGCCCTTAAGCAAGTGGCTAATTTTAAGCACCTGATTTATTCTATTCACTGCAAGCTGAGTGTGCCAGTGGGTGATGCAAAATGTAGATAAACACTGATCTGACTTTACTCAATACCTCAAACAATCCAGTGCACGTAATATAAAGATGTCATTGTACCAGTTTATTGTTTCTGCCACGTGTTTCAGCATCCTGGACACAACCAAGCAGTTAAAGTGCTGCTGGGAGAGGCATTTCCCATGAGGGGAACACTGGAAAAACATATTGACAAACAATTGTCTTGAACAAAGCCCAAGCGTTCCCTTTGACAATGTGCATTGCATTTGTAAGATGAATTTTGGCTGGAAAGGGGGCATTTTGGCTGGAAAAGGGGCATTTTGGCCAGGGATTAAGTATATATGTGAAAGAAAAGTTCCTCTTGAAACCCGAGGAGCTGGGTTTGCACTGAGGAGCTCACACCATTGGCTCGACCTCGTCCTGATTCCAAATAATTCCACACAAACACTTAAATTCTCTCATCACAGACTGGAAGTCACGTAATGAGGGAAGCATTTGTATCTGCCCCACCGTGGAGTGTCACTTGTGATAATGAATTTCATGTTTGTTGCAGGAAGAGTTTATGGAACCAAATTTAAGTTTGGGAAGTATCTCAAAAAGTCAAATTTCTCCGTGGGCAAACAAGTTTGTGAAAATCAAAACCAGGAAAGAACAAAACTAGTGGAAATTCCAGTTGAAATTGTTAGACTGGTTCCCTGCCTTTTGTTGACAGTCGGATTTTGGAAAAGAACAATTAGTGTAATGGGTTCTGGGAGCTACTGAGCCAGAAACCGGGAAAAAATGGAAACCAAGAGAAACAGCTGAAATATCTTCTCATTCCCATTTAGGTTGTGGTTGGAGCAGTTGAATGGCTTCTTTTTCTGGTCCACTTGTGTAATACTGAAAACTGGGGAGGGGAGGAATTGTCCCAAGTCGACCTCATGGAACAAAGGAGGAAAACCGTGGGACAAAGAGAAAAAGAGAGAGAAAAAAAGAAAGATTTTCTTTGGAGAACTGAGAAGCATGCAGCTTTTTCTGCTGAGATGAATCAATGGTTTTGCTCAGCCCAAAATTAGATTATATATTTTTTCTTTGCAGACTGTTTTTAGACGGGAGACAGGAAAGATACACTTGGTTGTATTAGGAAAATTGAAAGATATTCCAGGAAAAAAAAAACCAAAACCAAACAAAAAGTTTGGATTCAAAAGCAGATTTTTTCAGAGGATTTTTAAAGAGATGTTTCAAATAAAACAGAAGAGAAAGCTTTCTGATTCAAACTTGTTGAAATTCAGCTTCTTTTTTTTTTTTTTTTTTTTACAATTCTGTTTTCACAGGGTAAAAATGAAGGTGTTTGACGTAAATTTGCAAAACAACCAAATTAACCTTTTTTTGAAGGGAAGAAAGGAGAAAGCACTATGGTTACATGCACACTTCATGCTTGGGGCACAGGGTGGGCTGTGAGCCCCAGCACATCATGTTCAATCTTCCCTGGAGCCAGGATCAGCCCCAGGGCTGAGACCCACTTCCACCTGGAAGTGTGGGATCCAAGGTCTGTGCCAGCAGGAGCACAATGCCACCAGCCTGAGGCAAGAGAAAGTAAACATCCATGGGGAGCTGCAGGTGGTGAGAAATGTAGGATCTGCAGGGTGGGGATGAGACCTGAGTGAGATCAGTCTCTGGATCCCTCCAAAGAGCCAGGAGAGGAAAGGAAAACACAAACCCACTCCAACAAGCCAGGTGCTGGTGCCACAAAGGCAAGAAATTACAATATTCACCTCTGAAAGCAAAGAGATTTGTCACCTGCCTTCTTGATGGATGCCTGCACTCCTATTTTGGGGTACCCAGGCATACTTAAACTATAAAACCCTTCTAGACCATCCTGGCTCCAAGAGTATTGCTCAAAAGTGGTTTGGGGATTGGGCTGTATCTTTCTAGTATTGGTTTCCCACAGGACAGGGTTGTCTTGTTGTAGGGTCAGGCATCCAAAAGAAATCAGAGTTTAATCTAGACTAGTTGTAATTGATGTCCATGAGTGTAGAATCTGGTCAAGGACTCACAGTCTGAGTCCTTGATGCTCTCATCCCTTGGGAGCTCAGTTTAGCACCATCCCAAGTGTCCCTGTAGCCCCATGGAAAGACTGGGAGCAGAGCAAAAGGTTCACCACCCCCCAAACATTTCACCCCAGAAGTCTTTTACTACATCCTCCAAGACGATGCCCCTGTGCCTTGTACTTTATTGTAGGGCTGAGACTCCCCTACGACCTGAGGGACTTTCACACACAGACCCCATGGGAGCTGGTAGCTTGGTGTCAGGCAGGCAAAGAGTCTCAGAGCTTAATTCCAAGGGAAAATGGTGCCTAAATTCCCTTAAAAAAACCCTGAACTTATTTGAACAAGTTCCAAAAGCCCCACTGGTGCATTATTGATCAAGCAGAAGGACTTATTCACATCAGGGCAGTGCTGGAAAAACCTTACAGGAGAGGGCAGAGTCCTCCCCTCTGCAGAAACCCCAGCTGGCTCCAGGGGCACTAAAAATATCTTTTGTGGCACGAGGAGAGGAATCCAGATCCAATCCTTTGCTCCTGACTAAAAGGCATTACATTCTAACATGTTTTCACACGGAGGTTCCCACGAGCTGCTAAAACTGTCGTGGATAAGAGCAGCAGTGAGGGCCCACAGGTGACACCAGGGACACAGTTATGGGGCCACCCCTCCCTGCAGCTGCTGCTGCCCCCCATCCCAGCCTCGGGACACCTGTAACTTCAGCCCTCCTTGCTTCAAAGAGGGACTTTTCAGTGGAGAAGAGCCAAAGCAGGACCTTCCCAGCGCTCACAAATGGAGAATTCAGCCCCTCTCTGGTTCTCACGGTGGGGTCAGACACAGCTGTGCTCAGCCCGGATCCTGGGCCAAGGGCTTTAAAGCTGTTTGGATATGTTGGCCTTCCTGCATCTTTGAAAACGTTGTCAAGGCGTTCTGTGAAACAGCTGAAAAGATTTATTAAATTGGGCAGAAAGCTCCAGAATTTCAAACAGGGCTATTTCATGTGTATTAAATGGTTCTGTCACTGATTTTCCCTGCACTCAATCCCAGCTGACAGCGCTGAGGTCTAACATGAGGAGATGCCTTTACAGGCTGCACTGAAATCTCCATCAAATCATCCATTGCTGATTCAGCTGTACATTTATTCCTCGTTACATCCCTAAGACACAAACCCCAGCCAACCATCCTGATTGCCCAGTTGTCTTATGAGGCCATCACTTAAATAATTGTGACATCACCATTTGGTGAAGCCCAAACAGAGGCAGAGTCACTCACTCAGGACCGATTTTCTTCTTTCATGTGGAGGAGGGAGACCCACAGAGCTGAGAAATCACAGGTGCCTTCCAAAACTGAACAGTGATGGTGGAGGAGGCAGGGAAGGGGTCCATGGGTTGAGGAGGAAGGGATGAGGTTGTTCCCATTCCCTGCTTCAACGCCCTGCCAGGAGCAGCTGGTGCCGTGCTTGGGAACATCACCCTCGAAGCAGCTTCCCACCCCCTCTCCCCAGCTGTGCAGAGGGTCAGATATGGACCCCCAGCTGGTGCAGAACTGGATGTGCCAAACCAGGAAATGTCCCAAATGCTTGGCTACACGCTCCCCATAATATTTGCCCCACCTCAGCTCCGTGGGATCTCTGCCCTTTGGCAGGAAGCTGTGCCGAGGGGCTGAGAGCCACCAGCTTTCTCCAGCCACATGCACAGGAGACGTGCCCTTGCTTTGACTCTTAGAAGACCAAAAACCAACGAGGCCAAAGACTGAAGGTGCAAAATACATACACAGAGCTGCCCCTGCCCCAACAGGAATTGAAGGCCAATTCCTACAACTGCAAAACAAGGGAATCTAAGTTGTGAGGATAGCTCGAGAGCCAGGGTTATAAAACAAAATCAAGCATTAAATATTCTTAACAAAGGCAATCTGGGCTCACTGTGTTCTGTTTTTGTTATGTTTTCCCCGTTTTATGCTGCCTTAACCTTCGGTTGTTGCTGTTGGAATCCTCTTTGCACTGTTCCACTTGTCATTCTTCTTATTTTTATTAGAGACACTTTGGCAGAAGACTTATCAAAATGCGCTGAGCTTGTCAACAAACGTCATTAGCAACGAGCCGAGGCAGACAGTGTAAGCAAGGAAAGAGCATGGGAAAATATGCAATATAAAATAATTTCATATCTCCAAGAAATGCAGCAGAATAATAATGGCAAAAGCCTCGCTGTAAATTATTTGTGTTGTTAGAGGAGCAAATTCCCACTGTTAAGTGATTTCTAGCCAGGCTTCAAGGGATCAGATGCTCTTCTGGAAGAGAACGGTGTGGCTTCCTCGAAATGAAGGGCCTGGCCACTCTTTGTGCAATGTAATCAGGTTGAGACACACTACACCCCACACTGGATAACTTTAAAATCTCAGCTGACAAATTATGAACTTGGTCTCCTTCTCTGGAAACCAAAATCAGTCCACTGGCAAAAGTGCAGCTGTACCAACCTGTGCCAGAATCATGCTTTCTTCTGGGCTAGAATTACACCCTGCCACGTCCAAGACACCCACAGATCCAGCACCGTGCTGGGGTTCAACCTCAACATGCCAAGCTGTTCGTTCCAGGGCTAAAAATCTGCCCTGCTCTCAATCCCCTGCTTTGAAGTTGCCTCAAAGACATTTGCTTACTTAAGCACACGCAAGAGAAGGTGAAGCCTGACCCCACCATCCACGGGTGGTGTCCACTTTCATGAGGGTATGAGAAGAAAAAATAAATCACTGCAGAACGAACGTAAGCGAAGCCGTGCGCTGTGCTTACCCGAATTAGGCCCGGGGTTATGCTGCAGGTTGCACNAGCAGCAAGCAGGAAAGTGCTCTCCTGGTGTCCCAAAGCACAGGGAAGACACTTGAGCCCCTGAGGTTCAGTCCTGATTAGTGCTGATGGCAGCTCTTTGGAGAGCAGCTTCTCCTCAGTGAAGAGGTCAGGTTGCTCCTGGCCAAGGGGGTTATTTAACCCCTTCCACGGGGCACCAGGGTGATGGAGGGGTGCTCCCAAGGGTGGCTGAGCATGGGTGGGCACAGCCACAGGGACACAGGGGGAGCCCCAAGGAGCCCAAACGGCCACAAGGCTGATCCAGCACTGGCCCTG
>VWZT01002868.1:302857-315049 GCA_013397055.1 Pachycephala philippinensis
AAAGAGGTTAATCATTTGCTTGTTTGGGTTTTAGTAGAGACTCAGCAGGTGATTGAAAGAAAGGAGTTGTCAGGAGGGACTTTGATTAATCAGAGACTTGATCGTTTGATTAATCGTCCCAGAAAGAGCTGACTGCAGCAGAAGTGCCCCAGCCAACGTGTAAACACATCGAGAGAACATTTTCAAAATACGTAAAGACAAATTGCAGTTCAAAGCTACTCTTACTGGCCTGTTGATTTGACTGCTAGAAACAAAAGCCCTTCTGCCTGGCTGATAGAAACCAGACGTTCCACGGGAGGAAACAATCGGCTTCAGGTCCTTTCAAATTCTGAGTAAAAAGAGCTTGACGTTTTCTTTTTTAATTGATTTTTTTTTTTGTCCTCTCATTCTTGTTTACAGTAATAAATTACAGCCCTTAGTCTTTTTATAAGGAAAGTTAAGTTTCCTCTCATTTTCAAGCAATTTATAACATATGTTTACGGCCTTCAGTTTTGCAGAACGTCCCAGCAAAGCATAAATTATCACAGCGAGGTAGCAAACAAAACATCGTGCTATGCTTCGCCCAACCACCACCACATTTTACCTGCCACTTAATGGCACCCAGTAGGAAACCTTGAGCTGGAAAAACACTCCAAAAGCCTGCCTGCTTGCCTAGCAATCCCACCATGTAGGGGGGAGAAAAAATGAGATTTGCGAATTCAGCTGGTTCCCAAGTGATTTGAGGTCATGAAAACCCTTTCTTGTCATGGAAACACACTGAGAGCTGGCTGTCGTGAGCTGCAGGGTGCTCATAAGCCCTTGGTAATGTTTCTCCTCAAGTTCAGGCAAGCTCATGGACATGCTGAAGGCCAGTCCTGTTCAGAACGGCTCTTGAGGAAAGCCAGTAAAAAGCAGAATTAGTATTTTGGGGAGGGCAGGGAACAATTTCCTTCCTGGAGCAAAAAATAAAACTTTCCTACAGATTGTGCAAATCAGAGCATATGGGCAGAAAATTGGATGTTTCCAATGTTGAAGCCAGCAGAAATGGGTTTGGTCTTCAAGCCACACTACCTGGGGACATCCCTGGTTTTTGGGTGCTGTACCCTCGCTGGGCTGCCCTGGCATCTTCCACCAGCCCAATTCCTTCATAATCCAATTACTGCAAAGGGCTTCACTACTCCTTCAGTCATGGGCATCAGCCCAGGGCGAGCCAGGGTTTTCCTGTCGTCAGCAACTCAAGAAATAATCGGAAATTTGGTTCAAGTCAAACCAAAATGGAGATTCTGCTTTTGCCCAGCAATAAACCTGAGTCAACCAAAAGCATCTGACCGCCTCAAAAAGGTGCAGATTTACATGGAATGAGACAGGTTTTTCAGGCCAAAAAGAAACCTATAAAGAAAATACAGTTATTTAGCACCTGCTTTAAAACAAATGTGAATTGATAGACTAAACAAATCAACGAAAGTTAAAATAATTCCTATGCAAAGTTCTGAATAAATACTTTGACACTTCCCAAGTGTTTCATTTTTCAAAATTATGAAATATTGCATCTTGCCTTCTACATTCTTTCCAATGGCCACCATCCATCGTTTTGAGGTCCAAGACTTGATTTTGAAGTAGAATTTGTCTTTCTCAAGCTGTAATTTCTAATACATTTACTATTCCAGCTGCAAGTGTCACAGCTACTTGATCTCATTTCAGCATAGCAAGTGGGGTATGAGTTGGGTAAATTGTCTTGACAGTGCAACAGCACAGAGGAGAAATTTTGGTGAAAGCATTAAGGAAAATCTGTGCAACCAATTTGAAAAGAGTCTGCACACTGATAGTACTCAGCTGAGTTATCTGTAATAGTGCTTATTAATATTTGCTGAAATATGAACAAACAAAAAACCCTATTCCCAAATGTTTTGCTAAAAAACGGGGGATACACTAAAATATAGTGGATGCTTTTGTAACAATTGATTTGGAATATATATTTTTGCTTTAGTTTGCTTTATTTTGCTACATCTTATCTTCACCATGTTTTATTTATCATTAATTAACCCAGCTTTTTCAAAGACCTTGAATCTCAACCCTGAATTCTAGCAAAGCACCACAGAGAGCTAAAATTACCATCCTCTCCTCCCTTCAGCTACAGAGCCAAGAGATGAAGATCTACATTACCTCTTACAACTTCCTTAGTGGCAACAGGAATCCAGAGAATATTCCTCCCTTTTTGTATACATCGCTCATAAGTCCTTTGTCTTCGTTCTCATTCCCTATCCAGCCGTATTTTAATTAATGAAATCAAAAGACCATCTAGCAAAATAAACCAGATTTAACGAGGGAAGAAAGTCAAAACAAACAGGCACTGTTTACTTCCTCTGTGCTGATTTGCCAAGAAATGAGCTCCACATCTCAGATTATCGATTCCTGTCAGCAATATTAACCTCTCACAGCAGCATGAAAAGGAGCATCTGGATCAGAGGGATGAGAGGGGACAGGCGTGCAGTGAAATGAAAGCAAAGAGATTTTTCTGCACGCCTTGGTGGAGGACTTCACCCCCACAGGTAATGTTTGGTCCTGCCCATCAATCCTGCAGCTGGAAACGTGACGTCCAAGGTCTCACATTTGGCTGTGGCTCCGGCTCCCTGTGGAGCAGGGATGGGCACAGCCATGTGTTTCTTGTGTCCTCCAGAAAGTGCTGCTCACTCCACATCTGGAGTTCCTGGCTGCTCACATGGAAAGATGTGGTGCTATGTGAGCAGAAATCCTGCATTTCAGCTGTCACCTCCTGCTGACCACCTCCTTGGTGGGAAAGGGTTTGGATTTGGTGGCCATCGCAGGCAAAACACGCCAGCCTTTCATGGGACTGAGTTTGTAAGGAAAGGAGGTGTCAGACTGTCCTCAGAGCAGGTGAAATCATGCAGAAACATCTGTCCAATCTGAGAGTCACCATTAGTTACAGCACTACACACAAACACCTCCAGCCTTTTGGAATATTTTATGTGAAACGTTTTGTTGCTGAAAAAGCGGGTTTCCCAAAATGAAAAGATTCAGTCCAAAAGCATCATTTCCAATCATTAGATCTTTTCTTTCACAGAGAAGGATTTTAAACCAAAAACAAACTAGGGTTTACGTAAGCTTTGGGTTTTGGAAAATTGAAGTGTTACAAGCTTTTTCCTCATTTCCTTAATTGATGGCTGATCCTCTTTCATCCCTGCCCCATCTTCCTTTCACCACTGAATGCACTGACAGGCTGTTTGTCTGGGGGGTTCTCTTTTTCCTTTTCCTTTGACATCTCCACAGTATCTCTCTGACTTCTGCAATACACAGAGCAACCATGAGAACCCCTCCAGGACACACCTTCAGCTATGGTACCACCCTGGGAAACAGAAGAAACACGAAGATCTGCAGTTTTTCTTCATAAAACCCTATTTTCCTCCTTTTCAACTGGCTCTGCAACCACTACACACAGATCTTGCCACACTGCTGGATTTCAGCAGCGCCCTTTGTTATCCCCCCTGTTTGCCTACAAACAAAGAGGGAGCTGGATGGTTTCTGCAGGCTGGAGTGGGATGTTGGCTCCCCACTCACTGCCTCAGATCTGAAGCTGCTAACAATGAACAATGGTGACACACTGGCTCCCCGTGGCTTCTGTGCTCCATGCGGTGTGAGAATGGGGCCAAGGGCATGGACATGCCACTGGTACAGGGTATTTTGGTTTCCTGCCTTTTTTGTCCGGCACAGAGCAGGAGCCAGAGCATCCACAGGGGTATTCCCTCACTGCACTTGGTGGCATCTGCCCCTCAGGGGCTGTTTTGTCGCTGAGAATAGAAGGAGCATTAAACAGAGGCCGGGGAAGAGAGCGATGTGCAGATGTCCCATTAACTCCATCCCACACGGCCAGCTCCCTTCTGCTGACAAACAGCAGCTCAGAGCCACTCCTGCAGCATCTCAGCCTCTGCACCTCGTGCTCTGGGAGCCACAACCGACCAGAGAATGGTCCTGGCCCCTGGGCATGGACTCAGTGACCTCAGTGCTGCTTCTGGAAGTAAATATCCTGTCAGCCAAAGCGCCGGCAGCTCCTCAGTGTCCAAATGAGCAGCCAGGCGCTGCGGCGGCAGACTTAGAGGTGGCCTTGTCACTCGGGGCTAAAGCCTATTGTCAGCCTGAACCTCTGCAGCCCCGTGGATAAACACAGGACTGCCTGGAGCCAAGCATTAAATCCACGCTCACATGCAGAATAAATAAAGAATTAAACGCGGTGCATAAATAAACACAAACGTTAAACGGAGCGGAACCTGACACAGCCTCTCTGTGTCCTCCCTCTGGAGGGGCCTCGGAGCAGGAGCCCGGCCTGTCCCAGCTCCGTGCCAGGCCACTGCCATCAAAATCCAAATGCCAACCTGCTCTTTAATCCCCTTTTTCTCAGATCTGGTCCCTAAACTCTCACTTTACACAGCTCAAACAGTGCAGAGCCAGGTGTGATGTGTTTGAGCAGAAGCAAAGCCAACTAGGACAGTCCTCTCATTTAATTAGCCCAATGTGTTGCTAAAATCACAAGGAAAAATGCTGACTCCCTCACCCTGACACCCTGATTTTTATTCCAGACTATAAGACACATAGCGATTTCCCTGAGTTTCTTATCCGTACTCACAGAGACATTTATTTCTTCACTCTTCTCATTTTTTTTTTCCATTTTTCTTTTCACTCCCTTGACTCCAGCCAGGATGTCAGCTACAAATTATATACATATATTTTAAAATGTATATAACGCGTGTGTATATATACATATATAAAATGTATATAACATGTGTGTATGTATATAAAGATCAATGTATATATCTTTTCAGTGATGCCTTTCAAACAGTACTGTCCTCCCAATCCCAAAAATTAAGCAAGCAAGGAGCTGGACTTTCTGGTCCTGGTACAGAATGGGGTTTCCAAGGGAGCTGGATGTGAAATTGTCCTCTAGTCCTGTGCAAATATGTCCCTTACACTCTGTTCATGGCACAGAATCCCCAAAGGCAATAGGGCTGAGAGTAACCCTCCAACAAACTCTGCAAATGCCCCATGGCCAGGAGAGCCAGAGGTGCCTTTGGATGGGCAGTGTAGGGTCTCTGGAGTGATGGGAAATCCATGCTGCCTCTGCTGGTTCCAGCCCAGCTCCTCCAAATCCCCCCACACTGCTCCAGCACCCCCAAATCCTCACCACACAGGCGCCACGGGGGGACCTCTTCACTTCACATGAAAACGTTTGTGGACTTCAGCTGAGGAATTCTGGTTTTCAACCATTCAGAGGATGATTTTTGCAGCAATTAGCTATCAGATCTGTCTCCATTCCCCTAATTGCCTATGAATTTCACAGTGAGCAACACGAAAGCCATTAGCGGTCAGAGTCACAGCAGATTCAGAACACATTTCCTAGTGAAAGAATTATTAACTAAGATCTCTTTGGGGTGACATCCAAGCTCCACTAACCGCTTCCCAAGCACTCAGGAAGGGATTAGGTCTGTTTGGAGGCACTCAGATTTCAGGGGTGCAGCATCTCACAGTTAGGGGGGGAGATTTTTGGCCCTTCTACCAATATCTTACTCACTGACTTTAATAAAACTTGGTAACAATGGAATAAGATGAACTTCCTAGTAACTGCAAAGCAGCACACACAGACCCCAAATGCTGTCAGATCCCACGTCTCCACAGGAATAAGGAGCCTTCCCGAGGGTGCCCCATGGGCAGTGTGGGATTCCCAGAGCACCAGGCTATGATGTGCACTGCACACAACAGATGGAGGGGACTGGAAAGGCCAAACTTCCTCACTGCAGCAGGGTCCATTTAGTGATTTCATAACTCCAGCTGGACCTCTTTTGGCAGAGGAGAGGATTTTTATGAGGGAAAATGCTATAAATCTGCTGTCACTGAAAGCCATCAGACACCATGTGGCATGTTCATGATATCACCAGTGTGCACCAGTTTTAAAACAGAGGTTTTAGCCATAAAGCTGCCAACCAGGAAAATCACATACGAGAGCAAAGCTGAACTTTTAACAGCGAAACATCCCTTTGAAAACCCTTCCTCTTCCTGCTTCTTCTCAACCCCAAAGCTTTGGAGAGATAGAGAAGGGGAAAATGAAGGGTGTACACTCCAAAGTGCTGTGATAAACATCCCAGGATTAAAACAAAGCCAAACTTTGTGTCCTGCTTCTGAGAAGAAACAGCTGTCACTCAGCAAAAGCATTTGCTTAATGATGAGGGAGCCAAAAAATAAAAAACAAAAAACCAAAAAAACCAGTCCTTTAAAGAAAAGGAGTGTATCTGTTTCATAATGCTCATCTTGCCCTGCCCTAAGTTAAAAATCAGGAGGAATTGGTGCAATGTGCCAGGTAGGAGTCAGAAATGGAAATCTAGCAGGGTGAATGTGAACCACGCAGCCATAAATTGCTCGCCTTAACTGTTTGTGACAATTGGTAGCAGACAAAAGTTATATATCTGCAGCAAACGTTTCTGCAGGACACAGCTTTCCGTTCTGCTCCGGTTACCGTGGCCTTTCTCACCACCTCCTTGCAGAGTTTTTCCTTGTGTTTTAAGGAAATGCTGGAGGCTGCGAGGAGAGGGGAGCAGCCAGAGTCGGGCCAGGCCACTGAAACCCTCTGACATGGGCTATAACAAACGAAGGCAAAACATAAGGAGCCCCACGGGACTCAGAGCTCCACGAGGCAGAGATTTTGTGCATTGATACCTGCAGACAAAATCCTGATTGTAGACACCAGCTCAGTGCCAGAACACTTTTCCGCTAGGAGACTTCAAATTTATGCTTCTAGTAGGGTTGAGAAGTTCACAGAAAGGTCATATTCATCTGTTTCTTTGCACTGTAATGCAATACCTCTCCTGGTGATTTTAATTAGGACCCTAACAATTAATTTGTTTCCCCATCACATGTGTATTTCACTTCTTGTCACAAGTAGAAGAAATGCTGCTGCAGTTGCTGCCTCCCTACCAAAGGAAAAATGAAAACTCATTACTTTTGCCCACAAAAAGGGGTAATTAACCCTATTGCTTCTACACCCTGGGCTTTTTCAGGCAGGTTGAAAATAACTGCTCATTTCAGCTGGCTGCACAATGCCCAAGAATCTTAGATTTTGGAGGTTTTGCCTTGTTACCCCTCCGACTGCTATTGGAGTCCAAACCAGCTGGCTCTGTGTGTGTGCAGGGCAAACTTTGCACATGCCAAGGGGGTGGGTAGGTGGGGGAGAGCAGGAGGGAGAGGGGAGAGCAATTTTGCAATATTTATATTGTTTATGTGGTGTCACAGCTGAAAGGGACGAGCAGGGATGTTCACATTTCCCACTGAAGGGGCTGCACAGCTCAGTTTTACTCAATGCTTTTGAGTAAGATCTGGGGTATTTACAATTTGGAAGATAAAGATACTGTGATTGGGAAAATCTCTCTTAACAATGAACCACGCAGAGGGAATATATTTCCTGCCTGTTTCTTGGATGCAGGATAAGAACATTCAGCTCCTAAAATGCATTCAGGTTTCTCTCTGCTGCTACACAAACACTGTGTCTTCTAATTTGTTCACTTTTCTCAGCACATGTGTTTGTACAATGCAAATGGTTGAGGATATTGCAGAATTAGGCTTTAAAATAGCAGAAAAGATTCAAACCAGTTTTTTGATCCAGTCACAAACTTCGTTTTTTACGATGGCCCTGATGCAAAGGCCACTTGCCAATGGATTTCAAGGAGCTTTTAGATAAATCCCATGCACAGGACAAAGAGAGGGGGTTTCTGCTCTTGCCACTTTGAATGGACAGGTCACCCCTTGGGATTTAGAGACATGCCCATAAATTTGGCTGGCAATATCCAGAGGCCTCCAGCTGATATTTAGGAGCTGCCACGTAGGGGTGGTGGTCAGCCCAAGCCCTCTGTGAGCTCCCAAGGAGAGAAGGAACTTCGAATCATTTCAAATTGAGCTGATACAACATTGTCACATTACAGTTTTTCATCCCTCTGTCCTGGCCTGTAAAAGCCTTGCTCAGGTTTCTTTCCTTCTCCCAGATGAGCAATGCTGAGCTACACAGAATGCTTGGATAGCAGCTTGGGATGGGGAACGAGAAATCATCAAAATTATGTGAAGCATGATGCAAATCTCTGAAACGTGCGGGTAAAACAAATAAGCCCTTCTCTTGCTTAAGCACCAGGTTCACTCATCTGTTGAGGGCTCATAAAAGGCACGAGCTGGATGGATTTAAGGTATCTACGATGGGGATAAGCCTGTGTGAAATCATTAAGAAACTCCTCAGAGTTTTCCACGAGGTCACTTCAGAGCTGTCCTCACCGGATCAGGAGGATGTATGGATTTTAACACTGCCAGTGTGTGCCCAATCATGCTAAACATGGAACATCTTTAACCCATTCTGTAAAGAGATGTTTCTACGCTGGATAATGAAGCTAAGAATGGCCATGTCTGAGTGCTGTCACCACAAGAAGGCCAGGCATTTTTGTGTGGGACAATCCCTAAGGGTCTCAGGGGGAGAACAGACCACCTAGGGAAATTAAGTCATGGTGAACGAGGTTTTTAACACCATGTATGTCCATATTTCAGGGATCTGAGGAAGGGAAAGGGATTGAACCTTAATCAACTTCCTAATCAATCTACACAGCTTGTTGACTATCCCATCAACCTTCAGAACCATAGGATCATTGAGGTTGGAAAAGAGTGAGTCACTGAGTGACCGAGTCCAGCCATAGTTTGACCACAGTTAGAATTTGGGTGGTGCAAGGGAGCAGACTGCAGTCACTGCCCCCACAGCTCCTCCAGGACAACTGACCCCAGCTTTCCCAGCCTGAAACTGGAATTACCCAGCAGCAGAGGCAGTGAGTGCAGACATATCAGGATGAAAACTGACCCCTATTCCTTTGGACCACCTCTTGCCCATGACTGCACCTGTGTGCTCTGCTGAGTGTGTCTTCCAAGCCTTTCTCCAGCTTTGGCTCTTTTCCTGTGTCCTGCTCCAGAGGCTCTTAAAAGGCATTGGCCCAGAGAGTTATCCAGTGCCAGAAATATAACAAATTAGCAGACAGAAATTGAGGTGTCAAAGCAAAGAAGAAAAGAACCAAGGGAAACAAAAGAGAGCATTGTGACCAAAGCCAAGGCAGCCCTACCTCAAAGCAGTGGATACAAAAAGAGAGCATGTGTTGATGTTTTTACTCTTACTGATAAACATCAAAGGCCAAATACAACCACCAAGTGTCACAGAGGCTGGTTTGCAGCTCCTGGGCTGGTAAGTTCTATAGAAATAAGATCACTGTTTCAGTAGGACTTTTTTTTGTCTGTAGAGAAATATATTTTTAAACAGTTCTCTCAGTAAATATTCTTTAGAGAGGTCTGTGTTCAGTGCCTGCCAGTCGTGGCAATAAATACAATTCCTATGGATGTATTTGCTCAGGTTTGGCATCTCCTGATGGCGTGCCCATGATGGTTGTGCCACTTTCATGACAGTACCTCTCATTTCTGCAGGCCTGGACTGAGGACAAGGTGGGTGTGAGGGGCTGGAGCCTCAAGGGGTATAAGACCACTACAGAAGCAAAATAGGGTGCTCTGGCATGGAGTAAAGACAAGGAGATGGAAAGAATGTGATCATGTAAAGGAAGAGCTGTTGGAGATCAATGTTCCCAAAGGTTTGGAGGACCCAATGCCAACCATCAATCAAGACCATTTTCTTGTCCGGGTAAAACTCTGAACTCGTAACCTCCAGGCTCAGCTCATAAGCAAATGTTTGCACAAAAAGCACAATAACAATTGTTTAAAGGAAAGATGTAGCAATCTACTTTGAGAACTTTGAGTAGCAGATAAAATTTGTCCCTAACTATTTGCGGTTCACAACACTTCAGATCTATTGTAACCACTTTATGACCATGAAAAATGGCATGTTGTCACTACACTAAGCCCTGCAGTCAGATCCTAAAAGCACGATCCATCACTTGAGTTGAAGAAAAATCTCTTGTAAGCTTTGGCACTACAAGATTCATGTCACATCCTGTCTCGGAGAAGACGGTGACACACACACTCACCAGCCAGTCTACTGCAATATACCAAACAGTCTGACAAAGTATTTTAAGTCTTGCTGGTTTTCAAGTATCCAAGCCTGAAAGAGCCCCAGTTGAATGGTTCTTCTAAACTGTTTCCTCCCAGAGTAGCAGTCAAGCAACAACAGCAATGTGGCACTCTGACAAATTATATCCTGATACAATTATTTACAACAGAATCGCTCTGTGTGGCCGAAAGGTGACACTGGACAGCAAACAGGGCACTTTGCTGTGTGTGGGGAAGTGTCCAGGCAGGGTTTTACTGGTGCAATGGGAATTAAATGGCCTCTTTTAGTGCCTTCAAAAGAGTACAATTTGAGTACAGGGAAAACATGCAAAATTGGAAGGCAAATTAGTCTCTATCCAAATCTAAAATTTTTGGTGTTGGCCAAACTCTCTCTCAAGCTCATTACTGCTGATGGTGCACATTTCTTGTCTCAGAGTGTTCCAAATCATTTAGCATGGTTGCAGTAGGAGATAGCTTTATGATTTCGTAATATCACTGCTTATCTTGCATTGCCAAACTTCTCTCCTCCCTCAACCTCCATTAAAAGAACTTCCAAAAACTTATTTCCTTGAGCTCTCTTAATAGCTCTTTCCAACCAGGATGAAAATGCCAGGTTTGGGGAGCTGTTTTAAAGACCAGGTTGGGAAAAGGTTTGAGGTTCAGCATTTGACTGAAGCAAACACAGCAGCATCTCAGGTATTTATTGCTTGGATGGAGAGTTGGTTCCTCAGAAAACTCTAATTTGAACATATGCTGCTGAGCAGAAACTTTGGATACATGCCTGAAAAGATAGTGATTTCTGTCCTGGAGTGATTACCAGCACCAAAGGTCATCCAGTGAACTGGAGAATCTGCAAGTCCTTGACAGACAGCATAAAGCGGGGGGAAATGCTCCTTTTGCCTTAAAACAGATCAAATCAAGAAGCAGCAAACTTACTAGAAGGGCAACTAAGTGCCAGCCGTGTATATCCCCCTCATGGCCCAGCACTACCTGCACCCTGCACCCAGCACAACCTTTTTGGAAGAGGTGTGAGCTGATTTCTGGGTTTGGCTTTTAAACCCCACTGGCACCACAGGATAGGTCACCTTGTGCAGATCTGCAGTGACCTCTGGCTGGTCATGTCCTCTTTCCTGGAATACACCGTGCTGGAGGAGGGCACCAGCTGGAGCAAGGACATTCCCATTCTGCATGGGCTCAACATGGAATGGCCAAGCTTCTTAGGCAGCAGCTGAAAAATAACAACAAATACTGAGGTACTGCTCACAAATGTCTGCTCTAGCCTGTATCCTGCATTCAACTAAAGAAAGGCAGAGTTTAGCAGTAAAACAAGGACCGAACAATGTCGAAGCTCTCTAGTGAAATGCTTTTCTTTAAGTTGCATTACATGCATGAAAAACTAAATCAGCTCTGAATTCCTGCTCCGACTGGATACAAGGCAGGGGAGTAATTAAAACAGCATAGAACAGTAGACCATGTCAAGAGTAATCAAAATTTACAAGCTCAATAGATAAAGATTGTTTGTTTTTTTCCTAGAAGCCGAGAGTAAAACTATCAGAGCATTAGAGGATACCAACAAAAATCTCTGCATTCTCACTTCTTTTACAGAAGACAGCAGCAGAATTATTCAGAACTACCAAATGCACAGAGCTCTGCCCGACCTTCTTGGCAGATGGCCCATTCACCCTGAAAAAAAAATCACACAAAGATCTCAGTGTCCAGAGCCCAGACTGCCATGGTGTGAAGCGGGGAAGCGCCGGGGCTGAGGAACCCATGAGACCTGTGGGTCCTTGGGTCGTGTGGCAGCAAGAAAACTGCTCAGGGGTACAAATCAGAGCCCGTGAGAATGAGGAGTCTCTGCCTCCATTTAATATATTTGTTCTGAGGCTGAGTTGTACAAACTGTCCCTCTGCTGCCTCCTCGGAGGTGCTGAAGTCAGCCCAGATGAATCGAAGTAAGCAACAGGGCAAAGGGAGCATTTGGTGCCTTTATTGCTGGTTTCTATTACACAAATTAAGTCTTGTGAAAGACAGCATCATGCTGAGGATAGAAGATATCAAATGAAGCCTAAGAAACATAGTTTTCCTAAGACCAGATTTTTCACTGTTGAGTTTTAAAAGTTTTGTTTTGTTGCTTTAA
>VWZT01002868.1:315134-457132 GCA_013397055.1 Pachycephala philippinensis
GAAAAAAAAAAAAAAAAGCCCAAAATATAAACCAGAAAGAAACTGCAGTGGAAGACTACAGAGCAGATCTGTCATTTTTGTTCAGTGTTTGATACCTTGTTGTACATATTTGAGAAGAACCTCTTCCATACTCCAAGGTGAATTCAAACTAGTGGGAAGGCACAAATAGGGTTAGACATGGAGCACAAATAACCATGGAAAATAGGTGGTGTTCCTCTCCTGATGTCTTAACACTGAAAAGAAGCTTTTTGGGCATGATCCTTTTGCCAACACACCATCAGCTGGCCTCCATACCACATTCACCACTGAAATCTGGTATCTGCTACACTGAAGATGTCACCCTAGAAGGTCCAAGTTTCCATTTTAGTCCTAAACTCTATGATTGACATCTATGAATGAACCATTCGAGCAGAGTGAGATGTGAACTCACAGTTCCAGTGCCTCACCAGAGAAGCTGTGGATGCCCCATCCCTGGAAGTGTTCCAGGCTGGATGAGGCTCTGAGCAACCAGATCGAGTGGAAGGTGTCCCTGCCCAGAATGAGATTATCCTTGATGTCCCTTTCAATCAATGCTTCTTTCAATGAAGCAACACTTCACAACTCACCTTTAGTTTTAGTTCTTCCACCAACAGTTGGTGGCCAAAAGCATCATTCCCACGTGCAGTCAGTGCTCTCCCATATTTCCTCCTGAGCTGCAGGAAGTGGAGTCCCTCGTCCAAACCCTTTTCTCTGGGGTTCAGTTCCTGGGAGGGGTTGTTTGAGCCTCACCACAGCACCCAATACTCCTCTGTCATTCCCAAGGCTCACCAGGCCATCCCTCACCAGCTCAGAATGGGCATCACCAGGGGTTCAGAAACATCCCGAGCTCCATGCTGAGCTCCCAGGGCCACGATTTTGGCTGGCTCCATTTAACCATCACTGCATCTGTGTTGCAGTAGCACCTAGTGGCCAGGGCTATGAAAACACAAAGAAAAGGAAGCATTCCTGCCAAAAAAACCTAAATACTGCTGAGCTCAACCAAGGAACAACAGGTGGTCATGTGTGACTTCTGCAGCCAGCACAAGGTAACTCAAGTTGACTCTAAAGGCCTAATTCTCATGTGAAAGTGAGAGTAAAAATAATTTACATCCTGTACTTGTTGGCTCAAGAGATCTCAGTATAAATGAGAATCCAGTCCTAAATCCTCAATGGGATCCAGGCTTCAAGAAGGATTTCAGCTCAAGAAGGGGTCTGGGTTCTACTTTGCAGTGTGTGAACAGCTGAATGGGCGATTAATATTATTTTAAGAAATGTCCTGATGGGTTTGGTACGGTTTTGTTTTTTCCTTTAATAATTACACCCCACTTATTAGGCTGTAACCAGGGGACCCGTAAAGCCTGTTGAGCTAAGATCAGCACAAATCATCCCACCAGGAACACGCAGTGGAAAACTGAGAATGCAGGAGGAAGAGGTGTTGCTGAAGCGTATGAATCATGCAAGGAGAGCTACTTCTGGGAATCACACCTGTTGTATCCTTCCTAAGAAAAAGGAAAAAAAGAGAAGGTGGTTCTTTCTTACTGGCAGTACAGCTGTCTAATTCAGAAGTGCAGAGTCTGAAACCAAACGGAGCTCAAAGAGCAACAAGACAAGAAAATCTCTGATGGCTAAAATTTCCTTTGCCTTTTCACTGTTTAATTAGAACTTAGGGAAACAAATATCATGCTGAAATTCATGGAAGCAGGTCCCAGAGTTCCTTCTCTGAATTCCAAGTATCTCCTGCTGAACAGGACTGGATTGAAACATCAGGAAGTTTTCCAAGACTGTGCATGGTTCACTTGAAGCCACGAGCTCAGGCTGTGCTCTTGGGTCACATTTGGGAAACCACATTTGGGTCCAACACAGCCCAGCTGTCCACACTGCCACACTTTGCCTTCCTGTCTGGATGTTGTCTGCATTAACCAGCCTGCTCTTGGCTGGGGAATCCATGTCACTTTGACCCCATAGAAGAAAGGAACAGGAGCCACTGGCAAATCCAAGCTCAGAAACAGCTACCAAGAGAAGAAAGCTGCAGACAGGGATGAGAAAAGGCATCACTCCATGCCCTGCCTTGCATCAGCCTATAGCAGGAGGAAATATAGGAGTTATGTAAAATGGACCATCGCTGAGATACCTGGAAAATATACTCCTGAAATTATTGCAAGAATTTATTCTCTTTTGCTCTGGTTGCCTACTTCTCGTAGAAAACAAATGGAGATGGAGAAAATTCCACATTTCTAGTAGGAGCTCTTTGTTTTAAGATTTTGGGTTTTTTTAATAGGGATGAAAGGAATGATCAGAGGAAAAATGAGCTCACTTCTGTCATCTGCTGCCACCATCTGCAAACCCAGCAGCAACATCTTTGAAACAGCGGATTAAATCCACCCACTTCTCTTGTTTCTGCCTTCCCTCCCAGTGTGGTGGGTGGTATGAGCCAGTAAGGGGGAAGCTGGCCTGGAAATAAGGACCCAAAAAGGGCCAGTACAGACCCAAGCTCCCCTCCCATTGCTGTCATCAGGCTGCCCCACCAAATAAATCCATTTTCCTCCCTTTCTCCTTCCATAGTTTGGCTAAATTAACTCTTCCTCTGTGCAGGGACGTTGTGTTACTTTGGAAAGATTGGTGTCCCAGAGACTCTGGGGGGAACAGAGCACAGGATCAGAGCAGGAGCAGATCCCATCTTTCCCTGAGGATCAGTGCTTTCTGACACTTGAGCTGCTCTGCTGCTGGGTGCAGAGCTTGAGAAAGACAAGAGGGATCACATAACACCAGGAATATCCAGCCTAGGTTGAATCCTCCAGTAAAGGTTTCAAAACAAATAGTAGCAATGCAGCACATTTTTTGTGCCCCAATGGTTCCAACCAGGACGGGGACCAGATGTGCCAGTTTTCAACAAGAAAGGCTACCCGTGCTATTCTTGGCACAGCTTGAAGCAGAAAGTACCACAAATCCTATTTAATATAGTGCCTAAATGCCAGAGACCTATTTGTTCTCTTGGTTTTTCAAGCTCAGCTGGTTCTGATAACCATCTGACCTGCAGGGCCCAACTCAGGCACAACCCCGACTCCCACCCCTCACAACTGCACCCATCACTAATGTTTTCCTTCTGGAAATGGGTTTCTTCCTATGGCTGAAGATTGCCTTGCAAATAAAGTTTACGGAACAAAGCAAGGCACGTCACAATTTAAATTTCATTGCATTTTCAGTAGTGAGACACAGATTCTGTAGGGTTGGCACTCCAAATTAGCAAGAGGGGCACGGGTGCTGCTGACAGATGTTTAGAAAACTGTTCACATAGCTGGAGATAAGGGGCTTACTGCCCAAAAATATCCATGAAAACAAGAACAGATACAAGCATATCGAAGTTGCACAGAGAATTCGCCCTCCCTTGGGTTCCCACTATATGAGACTGATCTGCCGGAACTCAGATATTGAGCAAAGCAAATCCCTGTCTCACACTGAGCTCTGGATGATTACAACATCTTACCCTGCGGTCCCATTAACCAGTTCAAATGGAAAATTTGTCATTTGTGTGGCAGAGAGCCTCCTGACAGCCACCACTTTCAGTTTGAAAAAATACGAAGTACTAAATATCCCTTTTTTTTCCCCTGTCTTCACCAGTAAATCTTCCTCCTAGACCTCTGCACAAACCAGAATTGCTTGGGAAAGAAAGGGATGGCCAAAGTGGAGGAGCAACAATTTGGAGACAACACAGGATTTAAATCCATGGAGATGGATGGGTTTCACCTCAGGGTACTGAAGGAGCTGGATGATGTAAGACCAGAGTTTAATACCTGAAAAAGGTCACAGTGCTCAAGGCAAGTCCTTAATGACAGGAAAAGGCTGACCCATCTATCAGAAAGGTGGAGAAAGGATCTCAGGCAGCTGGGTTCCCTCCACCCCTGGAAGGACCATGGAACACATGGGCTGGAGTCCATTTTCACACAGGGGAGGTTCTAGAAGATAAATAGGGAATAGCCTGCACAGATCTACCTAGAGCAGATCAATTTGGTTGCCTTGTGTGATGAGAAGACTGGCCATGGAGATAAGGTGAGAGCAGTGCTGGGCTATACTTTGTTTTTAGGAAGGCTTCTGGACCCTGTTTCTCATGGTTGTGGGTTTGTAATCTGAGGAAGCATGGACTGGACAAACGGATCATTGTATGGGTGGAAAAGGGGCTGGACAGCTGGACCCAGAGCGTGGCAATCGATGATGCAGCAGTTCACGGCCAGCTGGGGGGAAAAGCCAGGGTACAGGAGCAGGGCTTGTGCAGCCTGCTGGGGAGGAGGCAAAAGGGGCAGCCTACGTGTCCAACAGCCTCCTAAAACTGTGTGAAGCGAGGTTACAGGGGTCATGGAGAAAAACACTCTAGGTAAGGAGAGGAAGGTAATAACAGGTACAACACAAATTGCCATGTGAGAAGCTAAGTGTGTGTATTACAAAAACTTTTTATGTGACTGGGTAATTCAGCTCTGGAAGGTGTTATCTAGAGGTGATCTTGCATCTGCTTCCGTGGTTGTTTCCAAGCCATGGCTCACCTGATCTAGTTTTGATGATAGTGCTGATCCAGTCGAGAGATCTCCTGCAACCAACATTTTTATAACTGTGTGATTCAGAAAAACTCCTCCTCTGAGGAGGGTGGTGAGCTAGGAAGCAAGAAAGAAAACCCTTTCTTTCAGAAGATCCTGGCTCTAGTTGTTGATCTATTGCTCAGCCCCCCATGCAGAAACAGGGAAGGCTACAGCTACTCCCAGCACCAGGGAGGATGGGACATTATCCAAGGGGAAGGTGGTCACCTGGCTGGTTAATGTTAATGAAGACACTGAGCTATTAAATCTATTTTGCCTCACTACTCCTCCCCTCGACCTCTTCCTCCCCCCAAACCTGGACTTGATCCTTTGCTGGAAAGAAACATGCGAGAGGAGCTCCACTGCTACTGACACGAGAGGAATAATTTACAAAACGGAGAGCCAAGGCCAGACCAGCTTTCATAGTAAATAAAAACAGTTCTTTGTTGTCAAAAGGAGCACTGGATCCTTGGCAGGATCTGGTGACAAAGCAAAGCTCCATATGTGGGGAGACAGCTGTAAGAGGTTGAAAGCATCTGCTCAGATATGCCTGAGAAATAACCCAGTGCTCTCCAGGAGGAGACCAGTGACCACTCAGGACAAAGCACCCCAAAGAGCACCTTGGTTTGTTGTGGGTGGAGGGACCCCTGAGAGGCAGAGTTTTGTACCCATGTGATTTCAATCCCACTTCTGGCACTCCTGTTTTGTCCTCTGCTGGCAGAGCAGTGGCTCAGGGAGCCTGGCTCTGGTTAGGGCCTCCCTTCCCACTCCCCCACCCCACATTGTTACTAAGCAGGGCTTTTCTGTTTCGTCTCACTTTACTTTTATTATGGCAAAGCCCTATAAAACTATCAAGCAGAACTGGCCGAAAAGCGGTGTTTCCAGTGCCTTGAAAATGTACGGATTTAAATATATATATATAAAATTTGNCAATTTCCAGGAAGCCAGAAGCTCCCCAGACCCTGCTGCGGCCTCCCAGTGAACCTCATGTCAGAGCTTGTCAGCCTCAGCGGGCAGCTGCAGAGCTCCCAGCATCCCTGGCCTTGGGGCAAATCCACCAGGTGCATCCGCTCGGGAGCCAGGGACTTGTGCACGCTGTGTTTCTCCTGTCCTGGAAGAGATCTGCCAGGAGTACAGGTGGGTTTCCTTAAGCTCTCTTCCTCAGCAATGGGGAAAAGTCAACTGTGCTCAGTGCAGTTCCAGCAAAATAAGCCAGGCTTAAGGAGTGATGTTTCATGGGAACGTTTCTGACCAGCTCAGTTCTCTGGGATAAACCATCAAAGAAGGAACTTGTTGGCTGAAGGAGCATTTTCTTCTCAGGGATATCTGATCCATCTGCAACCTGACTTCCCTCTCAGGAGCGTCCAGTCCCAGTGATCCTTTCTTGTTGGAGCTGGCTGCCAACAAACACAACTCCATATGGAAATGACAAGCCCACGACCACCCCACCAGTGCTAATGGTTGCTGGGGTGATGTCAGAGGAACACAATCCCAAACATCCCAACTGCTGCTTTTAAAAGCAGAAGATGCTGGTACCACTTTATGACCTCGCTGGGTGTATCTTCCCTTCACGCACTCGGGCACGGTGATGAGAACATCCGTAAATTAATAGTTTGGATTCATTTGAAACAGATTCCTCTGAGTCAGCCCATATGGATGTGACGAGCTGGTGAAGCATACAGCCTGCTACAGCTTGGCACTGTGCCTGCAGCTCCTTCCTATAAAATGGGCAGCTTTTAGACCCATTTAATTACACTTAAACAAGCTTTTTATCTCATTTGTTCTGCGTCATAACTCTCCCTCCAAACACTGTAAACCGCTGTGGCAATACCACGGGGTACAGGCCAGCCACACATTTTAGAGCCATCTGCCTGGCTCACACAGTTTGTTTAAACCAGTGTTTCATGACAAATATCTGTTTTCTGCAGATTTTTTTTTAATGCGGCTCTTTTTCCACACACAGCCCTAAGTTCATTTTCTCATGGTGAAGTCATCACCCTTTTCAGCCACCACATCCTCAGGCTGCAGGTGCAATTCCAATGCCTCCAGCTGTCTGGAAATGGTACCTACAGGAACATGTTAGGATTCCCACTGCCCAAGAGACCCCTAAACATGGCACAGATGCCTTTGTGTCATCTGCTGCTCTGCACAGAGGGTATGGGTAAGATGTAGATTGTTTTGTTTTCTGTCTTTCTTTCCATGTTCAGCCTCCCTGTGCAGCCCAAGTGTCTCAGCCCTTACATGGAGAGATTCCTGCTATTTGTTTAGATGCCATGGGTGATACACAAAATCCCCACAGCGATGAGTGCAGGGTGGGAAATACACTTCACATTGATAAGCAAACCAAGCAAGCAACTCCATGAGGATGTCTACCATGGGGGCTTCAGAAAGGGACAATGACCCAGCCACATGGGTATTTACAGGCCACCTTTCACCCTTTATTTACATTAAAAACCCCCAACAGTGGCAAAACTTCCCTTCCCCATTTGTCACGCTCTGTTTCACCCTGTGGCAAATCCCAAGAGTAAACCAGGATTAACTGGATGCCAAACCTTGCACCTGAAAGTGCCGGTTCCCTCTGTGCAACAGAAATTGCCTGTCACAGGACCTCAGGAGTTAAAATATCCTGATAAGCTTTAACCTCCTAAGTGAGAGGGAGAAAGACATCTGCTTTTTATTTTCACAGCCCGGCATCTCTGTGCTCCAGTTCTGAAAAATCTGCATTCCATATCAACAGAGAGAAGTCCTCATAATTTATGCAATGATACACCAACATATTTAAAGGGTTATATTTTACTCTAATGAAAGAAATAAGATACCACTTCCTTCACATGAGGAAGGAAGAGTTGTTGTAAACACCAAATGGGCACCCCTTAATTTCTTTAAGGGCAAGGATATTACGACAGCAAAGACAAGCAAGACTGAGAATTTGTTGTGTATCTCCCTGCATCTTTGGGTAAGTGAGGTTATGCCCAGTGAGGCTGAATTAACCTTGTTTGCTTGTACTGCCTTTTCTGTAGTCATAATCCTTCCCACACTCTCAAAATAAAACTTTTCCTTGGCAGAGGAAGGGCCAAAATCCCCAAGAAGAAAGGCAGAAAGGGTTTCCATCTATAGAAAGGTTCACAATGGCAAATTGCAAAAGATTGTGTAAATACAAACGGTAGAAGAGCCTACAGGTGAAGGAGAGAGGTCAAACAGCAGCAGCGATGTAGGAGAGGAGGTTCTGTTCTTTGGATGGTTTCCCACTGGGAGAATATAACTTTTAGACAGCAAAAATAAATTGAGATCTTCATTTCTGCTGCAGTGCTAAATGGCTTTTAGCTCTAGATGGGACATGCAGGGAACCAAAAGAAAAAGGCACGTTTGAGGAAAGGGAACAAAACAAATGAAGTGGAAATCACCCCAAAAATACCCTGTTCATGCTGCAGATCCTGTCCAGCTGTAAATGACATAACAGCCTTTCTGTGTAAGGCAGCATTTGTTCATGTACTTGAGTATTTAAATAATTTACCTAAAGGGTACTAATTCATTAATTTCAGAATTATTTATAATTCTGAAAACAAAAAACTAACAAGATAAACCATGAAAAGTCAGCATGCTAAAAAGAAAAATCATTTTAGGAATTGTTAAAAATACCCAAACAAGGCAATAAAGGCAAGATGAAATTCCAGTTCCACTCTGTGCCATTGTCTTGGAGATCATTACAAAGGTCCATTCAACCAAAGATCACACTTGCATGGGAGGAAGTCCTCTTTATGCACTGTTAATTGCTTCAACAATCTATAAAATTAATGGCTGAATGAACTGCATTTATAGTGACTGTATTCCAGATATTATTTGCATTTAACAGAATGTCCTTTGTTAGTAATTCCTAGACTTAGGAACTGTTTGGGACAAAGCGGGACACAGACCAGGGAATGTGCCTCAATCCCACAACTGCCCCACAGACAGGGATACACATCCTTCATTGGGAGGTTATGGAGCTGCTCGGAGGCAGAGGCCTTTCACCACCCTCTGCAGTGCTCCTAAACCCTGCAGTTTGTGCCCCTGAGAAGGAGGAGGGGGAGGGCACACTCTCCCTCCCCAGGGCTGGGAGAGGGGAGATGCTCAGAGCACTCCTTACCCCTGAGGGGTGCACCCTCAGCTCTCCCAGGCTGACCCCACTCACTCCCAGGCTGACCCCACTCACTGCTCCCACTTGGAATGCAAGGCATATCCAAAACAAAGGTAGGGACAGCTCAGATATACCCACAAACCCTTCTCTGACAAACACCAGAGGCCAAGCCAAGCCACATCCCCAGATTCACCCTAGAAATTCACCACCCATTTCACTTCAACTCATTGATTTTTAAAGGGGGAAAGAAATAAGTGTCTTCTTTTTGACTAGAAATTTCCAAGGTATTAAGAACTTATTTTGCTATCTCTTCCCCCATCTGTGATATAGAAGTAAATCTTCCTTAAATCTTTCTCTCTCCCTTGACTCATCTCATACATTCCTTCACTTGAAAATCCAGATTCTCATCCGTTCCAGGCCTCTTCCCATGACAGATTCTTGGGGAAGAATTTTCTTTTCTTAGTAAAGAGCTGAATTTCTCTGTTCTTTTCTCCTTGCTGACTTTCCCAGGTCAAATCCACCTCTTCCTGTTGGATGTACTAATTACCATTCTGTTGCCACTCTCCATGCACGTTCCCATTTCCCTTCTGTTGCATTGAGGTTTCCACCTACCAGTTTCTAATTTCTGCTAAGTTTATTTAGGCTATTTTTATTCTTTATCCATACTATCCCTCCTCCTCCTCTCTGTTGGCTGGTATTTTTCAGATTGGACAGGGTACCCATTTCTTTTATTCCAAGGACAGGCAGGAGTTTTGCACGTTTTAGATAAAGCTGTGTGCATGTGCCTGAGTTTGAATGAATATACATGTAGATACAAGCCAAAACTTGTGTTTCCAAGCAGGAGCAAAAGCATGGCAAAAAATTTCCCCTTTTCAGAAGAAACTTCATTTAAAGAACAATAATCTAGGGAGCCAATGCAGAAACCAACTCCAATATCTTCTCATGATGAGTAAGGGGGAAAGGGGACAAATCAAATCTGGGCTGAAAATGCCATGGAGGAACGTGACCCACACACCATTATTTGTCTGAGAACCACTGAGGGGAATTACAGCTTTTCTAATGCCTTCTGTGGCCCAAGATCCCACTTGGAATGACCCTTAAATTTCCAGATGCCTCTGGAAACCTGCAGGTTCTCCTCACCATGGACAGGATTCAGTGAGCAGGTTGGTTACCTGCTCTCCAAAGGCTTGCAAGCCCCACTCCAAAAAAGCGTCAGCTGGACACCAAGATTCCCTTTTGGTCAAAGATTATAAATAGCAGCAGGCAAATCAGTTGCCATTAATCATTTCTAATAGCACACAAGGCTTTAAAATAGCAGTCAAAGGAAGGAGTAATTAAAGACACAAGTATATATGGGAACTGGGATGGAGTACAACTCTGGGGTTTGCCAGACAGATACTCATTTCCTCTGGCTTCTTTGCTAGAGATTTCCTAGAGGACACGCAGTGAATCCAATGGATCTGGGCTTCGGTGAAGTATGTCATACGGGGCCACATGGAAAATGGCTCTTTACAGGAAAAAATAGGAATTTGTACGAGTTCTGAAAAAGTACATGAAGTGTTGATTTGTATGAAAGGAAACACATTATGTGAAAAGGAAATTCTTCGACTAAAGGGAATTACTCATGGAGCTCTTCAGCGCTGGGTATTGGGAATGTTGCTGGGAATTCTCATTAGTGACTGTGGCACGTAATGCAAGAAATGTTCTAATGAAGCTTGCTGATGACCCCAGGTTCAGAAATGCTCCGGAGAAGAGAATAAGATTAACCTTAACTGGATGATCTTGAGGCAAGAAGTCACAGAAAATGCACAGAAATTTGTGGTGCAAGGTGTGAGGCACCATATCACTGCAATCTCAGAGGTGGAAAGACTGGCAGCACTGGAAAACAACATCTGAAAGGAAGGACTCTGGGATTAGCAGAAGTGGAAACCACTTTCAGGAGCAGAAGCCAGAAGAGGATGGCCTAATTTGTACCCCAAATCAAATCTGGTTTAAATGAAATGAGGGGCTCAAAGCACATAGGCCAGAAAACCTTGAAGAGCCTCCTGCCATGCCTGGGAATAATAAAGCAACAGCTCCAAGAAGCTGCTAAACCTAAAGATACTTGTTTTGATCATCAGCCACCAGTGAAGGACCAGAATCTCCTCTCCCTGGTGTCAGCTTTCACTGATGGCATTTTCATTTATCTGTACATGCCCTGTCTGCCAGAAATGCCCCAAGCTTCAAAGGTGAGAGGCAGCTCTGGGGAGGACTTGCAGCATGTGGAGAGGAGGTACGGACTGGGAAGTTGCAAACCTGGATTTTGGGAGGCCTTGCAAGTGATTTGTGAGATGTGACAACAACAGGGAACATTTTGGGGCTGTGTGTTGTGGAGTACCCAAACATCCAGGTGAACATCAGCCAGAGAGGGTGACAGCAAGCAGAAGGTGCCCCCAAAAGCCATGGAGTTCTTCAGCACCAGCAGGATGTTAAAATCAAGTGAGCAGTGTCCTAAAAGAGGTGGTAAGAAGCCAAAACTGGGTGAGGTTTCTACAAAACCCCCATCTTTCTGTGATTTGACATCTTAGAGAGAAACAGACTTTTTTTTTTTCCTGCTTTTAAAGTAAAAACATTCCCTCCAGTGAACACAGCCTAAATATTCCAGCATCCTGTTGTTGTATCCAGTCCAGGAAGTGAAACCAAGTCCCTGGGTCTGTAATTGGGGCCACATGGATGTCCCTGTGCTCAGGCTGGAATGTTCTGACTCCACCAGCCCAGCCACGTGGCTCCAGGTGACAGCTGTGCCAAGGTACCCAAGCTGCTTCACCATGACCCTGGGCAGGTCGTGATGAGCCTTTAACTCAGTTCTCCATCTGCCAGCCTGAGGTCATCATCCAACTCTCACCTGCTTAGAGCCCATCAGGGCAGGGAATGTGTTTTCTAGATGAATGTGAAAAAGGACCATGATTTTGGCTAAACAACCAAGTGTTACAATAATTATAGATATCATAGAAATAGAGCCATATTATATAAATTATTATACTGAAGAACCAGTGGCTATTCTCCTGAAAAATCCCAGCACTTAGGGTTTTCATGTTTTCATTTTTGGAACAGACTAATCACTTTCACATCATAAACAAATAATGGTTTTAATAGATTCCATACTCGTGGAACTTTTACAACTAACATGCAGCAAAGCTCTTGCCCTTCACAGGCTTGCTTTTTTTTTTTTTTTTTTTTTCTGAAATAGCAAAGTATATTCTGCAGCAAATTAAGTGTGATTCACGTGGCATTTTGTACAAGAGTGCTGTGGACGTGGCCCATGAAACAAGCTTTGTTAGAATTCTGTAGCCCTTATGTTCCACTTTTTTTGTGCATAGAATTCTGAATATGTTTTTGCTGCAGTTTCATCTAGGGAACAACAGGGGAGCCTTTCTCTGTCCAATATAACACCTATGAATTCCCATCGGTGCCATAACAGATGGGAGAAGTCGAATGTGGCCCTGTCACCCACGTGGGCTTCGAGCTTCCATCCTGCCCCAGGGCAGAGTGAGAGCAGAACCAACCCTCAGAAAGGCACACCTGAGCTTCACAGGCAAGTTCAACTCCTGATGAACCTCGAGGACTCACAAATTAATGTCTGCTTCCCCAGATTACTCTGAATTTCCTTGTTGTGCTCGTACCTATTCTGTTTTCAGGCAGCAGCTGAGGCAGCAATAATCCTGCGGGATGGAGCTTGGGGAATTCCCATGGCTGAGGTAGCATCACCACCACAGAGATCCCTCATCACTTTTTTGCTGTATTCAGTATCTCTGCATCTGTTTGAAAAACCCAGTTCTCTGGAGGAAGGCTCAGCTTAGAGTGACCCAGGCCAAAGAAAGCTTCTGTTGGGTGATCTTGGGTATCAAGCCCAGAAATTCCAATTACAGAACCTCTGCTGGCATCAAAAAAAAAAAAAAAAAAAAAAAAGCCCAGCACTTACGTGCCTAACATGAAACATACTGGACTGAGAGGCCCAGAGAAAGGTGGTGGAGACAAGATTAATGGTTTTAACGGGGAGTGAAATCCAGTAATTAAGTAGTGACCCATGACACTTGAGAAGCAGTAACAGTTTGTTGACCACAAGAATGATTGCTCAGAGCACCTTCTTAATGTTGTAAACGTGAAAATGATTTACAGCATGACCAACAGGGAAAAAAAAGCAAGTTAGCAGGCAGACAGGATTGACAGTGGTAATTGTTCCTGACTGCATACATATGTGGAGGTAGGAAAGCAGAAATACTTTTGCTGTGTAGCACAGTAGCTATATATCAAAATTACCAACAGCAAAGGACTCAAACTCCTTGAGCTGAGGTGATTAAAAAGTGTGCAAGCACCACTCACAACACCACAACAAACAAGAAGCCTGAAAGGGATGAAGGCTTCGCTCTGGATTTCAGTAGGGCTGGTTTGTGTTGGATCTGGAGTTGTGACAGTATCAGAGCCTCGGGGACAGAGCAAAACACCAAATTATTAATATCCAAAATGAGCCTCAACACACAAATGTCTCTGCTTCTGAAGAAGAAGAAGCAGGAAGACTCTCAGGGGATTTCAGCAGCATCTGAAAGCAAAAATTTGTTTGGATTTAGCAACAGTGAGATGTAACTGGAAGGCAACAGAGAACTAGCAAAATGTTTGGGAAGGACACAACACTTGTCTTGCAGTGAACTTTGCTCACTGGCACACTGAGGGTGACGTCCAGCCTTGCAGTGGCACCTCTTGTGGTCCTGAGAGAAAATATGAATATCAGAATATCTCTGCTTCCTCTTGGCCTGTCATATTGGAAGGCAATTGAGTCTTCTTCCCTTGGCCTCAGCTGGGCCTGCTGCTAGTTCACTGCACAAAGGATGGTCTTCTACAGCATGGCCTAAGGTCTGACTGTCTCCTAAAGCAGGATGAAGGCTTTATGTTACTGTCAGAAAAAATAAAGGTTTGTGTTGCCCAAGTTTGGAAACGTTCTCTTTTTTTTATGTCAGAGAAATGGCTCTGCAGCTTACAAGAGAGTTTGGTAAATGGTCACAGAAGCAGCTGAAGGGTTGGAGAATAGTCTCCTTTCCAGACTTTTTTCTTTTTTTTTTTTTTTCATACCTGAACCTCATCTTTGCTTTCCTTTTGTGAATGATCACCACTTGCTGGGTCAATCCAAAGAGGTTTTCTGAACAGAGCAGGGCTATTCAGTGCATGCCAGGGAAACACCAAACTTCCCACCCACACCAGGCACCTCCAGCCACCGGCTCACGGAATGACCTGGATTGCCACTCAGCAGCCCCAGCACAAAGCTGCTCTCGTCCCCTCTCCAAAATGAAAGGCAGTGCAGGAGATGTAGAAGTGACAGGAGCACACATCATCATGAGGCCGAGCAGAAGAAAGAGCAGGACCTTGTTTCAGATGTAATTATTTTTATGCTTGGCTTTTTCGGCATCTCTCAAGGCCTCTGTTCCACCATCCCCTGTTAAAAGCTGCTCGGTTTTGTTGTGTTTTTTAATATGGCCATAACCCCATTTTATGTAGAAGGGGAAATGCTGGCTCCCTGTGGCTTTCATGGATTTTCATATTGGTGTAATTCAAACAATATGATGGCTCAACTTGACGTCGTTTCCTGGCTGCAGTGGGACTCGTGGTAAGCCAGAGTTTAAACTTTACTGGGGCGCGTGATGGAGCAGCAGCCAGCACCACAGAGAGCCCTGATGAAGGCAAACAGTGGCCAGGCTGTCAACTCAGCCCAGCAAGGACACTTCTCACCCCAGGTAGGTGCCATCTGGCCAGGTGAGCCACCCAAAAATCTGCCATCTCCACCTGAAGAGATGCAAACATGCAAAGGGCCACAAGCACATGCACAGAGACTGAAAACACCAACTCCACTCCCACTGCAGTGGGCAAGAAGAAAGCAATGGTACAAAATGTCCGTGCTACATTCCCATTACCCAGGAATTGGTTTTCTGTGACCCCAAAGCCAGTCTGAATTCTCTCTTAAAGCCCTCAGAGCATCAGAAGAGTCGGTGTTTTGTTCCAGCAAGGACAAGAAGCATTTGCACTCTGGTTTTAATTATAATTGGAGGTGGAAAGACAACCAAAAACTTGAAGAACTAAGGTTGGGAAGAAAGAGGTGAACAACAAGTGGTGTTGTGGCATTTGTGCCTGTCTCCAGTTGTAAGCATCTTTAACAAATGCCTGTCTTTGTGTTGGGTGTTTGCACATCCCTGAACACGAACACATCTAAGAGGCAGGGCTGGTAGCACAACCTCTTACTCAGCTTGCCAAACATTTCCAATTATAAAGCCCTGTTTTCAATTGCTAATAACTTTGTTAAACTTAAACCACTTGGGCTTCAATTTTCCATGCCAAGTGTCTGCCTTGGGCTGAATTTTTTGTTATCCCTTTTTTTTTTCTTTTTTTTAGCTGTCAGCCGATAAAAAGGTTCAGCTGTTTCAGAGAAGATGGCTAGGGAAAATACAGGGAATTGCAACACAGAAAAATCCTAGGAAACTTGTCTTGCAAAATTTTGGAGTCTTCCAGAAGTATCGAAAACCCTTATCAAATCTGAAACAGCAAAATTGCTCTGAAAACCCTTTTTATACCCAAGCAATACCTCTTACATTTCTGCAACTCCATCTTTCCTGGACACCTTTTAGCCTTTTGCCCTGCTGGCCATGGCAGGACAGTTTGACCACTCCATCAGAGCCCAGCAGCACTCAGGTTAGGGGCAGAGAAGCTGGTTTTCTTTCATCCCAACTCTCCTATCAGCCATCATCCTTCCCAAAGGCAGCCATCCTTGCTCTAACCTGCCACCTCTCTCTTTCTGTATCCCTGCATTTTTCCAGTCCCAGCAGGGAATGTAAAGCAAGGTACAGTGTAAAAACATAGTCCCTCCTTATAAAACCCACATGACAGCAAAGATATGCCATTTCCCCTTCTCCCCCATGCAGCAGCACCTTCAGGATCCCTGGAGTTTGCCCACTTATTAATATCCCCAGCACTCCCATCTGTTTCCGATCGGTTTGTGTGGATGGGATTTAATAACAAATATGTTCCCCATCAATCCCAGCCCTTGCCGTGCCTACAGTCCCTAACAGACTTACGTATTTTCTGATCAGATCAGATGTTCTCTGTGGTTTGTTTGTCAGATTTGCTGCTTGGTGACTTTTCTTCTGGCAAAAGGGGTCTGAAATGTAAAACGTGTCGGGAAGTGGAGCCACCAGCACTGCTGGGTTCAGGGCAAACACAGTGAGACAGGCATCCTGCAGCCCCACATCTCCTGGAGTTAGATTCCTGGCCTGATACACAGATATTCCAAAGGGGAGGTTCACATTCCTCCCTGTATCACACTCCTGGGACGTGTTGGACACGTGGCAAATGATACTTGTGCACCTCTGGGACCCAGAGGTGCCTCCCAGGGCATCAAAATGCAGCTGAAAAAATCATTCACACAGGCAGGTGTGGGAGGATTTCAGCCTGACAGGACTATAAACAGAGGGTGCAGAGTTCTCAGCTGTCATGTTTCTTAGAAGGAACCACTGAAATAATCCAGGTCTAACTCCCCGAACCTCTACTTAAAAGATCTGGGAGAAATGTTACAGTTCAGAGGATCATAAAACTGGAGATGCTGTGAAAAGCACTGAAAAGGAGGGAAAGAAAACAGTTTAATGTGCTTTTCAGGTGGTCCTTCCCATGCACAGATCTGGAAACAGAGCTGGACTGGAATGTCAGTGAGGTGGTTGCTGGTATCAGGTGGGGGCTGGGAGCCTCAATATAGCTCGGGAATATTCAAGAGATGAACAAAGCCAGAGATGGGAAAATCAGGAGCCCTGCAGTGGGGCTGGGAGATGGGAGGTGGGAATGCAGGCACAGTGGCTTCCAGCAAGGCTGGCATGCTCTCAGCAATGAAGAACAGCTCATTGGTGGGCCAAAGGACAGGTACAGAAATACAGGTGCTACCACACTACAACAAGGATTAAATGCCAATGTTTATTCTGCTTTCTGGGGGAAATGCATCACTTTGTGATGTTCTAAAATTACAAGTCCTCCTCTAGTGATTATTTTGAGAGACACCACCACATACCCCAACTGTCCCTTTCTTACAGACAATTCCCTTTAATTGTTGCAAAGATAAATTTTCTACTAGGGACAAAAAGCCCAAAATGTTGTTTTCTGGAAAAAAAAAAAAAACAAAAAACAAAAAACCACTAAATGTTGGAGGAAAAGTGGCTGCCCAAATCCTATCATCCCAGCAAGGGACACACAGCCCCAGTACAGTAGCAGCAGAATTCAGACTGAGGCACAGCCATCAACTCCCACCTCATACAGTCAAGAGGCCCAGAGGGAAACCCAGAGCAGTTTAAGACACTGAAATATTGTCTGAAAAAGATGGGGGTTTTCTTTTCTTCATGCTGAAAGCTGCTCTGCCCCCAGACAAGGTGTGCTCAGAGTCAGCCAGCAGGATTCATGCAAAAAATAGCACCATTGGCCCTGCAGAACACAGCCTGTGAACACTTAATTTTCTGTTTTGCTTTCAAACAGCTCTTGCAGCACTGAGCAGGCTCAGAGGCAGAGAGTACACACGAGTTGGAGCTGCTCAGCTTGGGGACAACCCAAGAGAAGGAATTGGAGTATCTTGGAGAAGGTCCTTGCTTTGTCTGCACAGGCTAGAGCAAATTGTCCCCTCTCACCTTTTGGGTTGACCAAACACAAGCTGAATAATCCAAAACTCTAATACCCACTATGTCTCAGACACTGTCCCAGCTGACCATCTGTGGCCAGACCTGGCTATGGACAGGTCTACATTCCCTGGCCAAAGCTGAGCTGATCCCCAATTTCAGAGTCCCAGTGTATGTAGCTGAAAATCTGGGAGAGCTGCTGTCCCTCTACGAGTTTTTCAGCTGGAGACTTTGCAGGATGCAAGGTGGAGACCAGCAGAGGCTGAAACAATTACCCAGAGCCAGAAACAATTACCCAGAGCCAGATTATGGGCTCTAATGAGGAGCCAGCACAGTGCTGGGCAGTGGGGTGTGCATGGATGTTCCCATCAAATCCCTGTGCTCTGCAGCTCGTTCCCGGGGGAAACACGGCCCACAGAGTCACAAAGACAGGAGAATGTGCATCACCACAAGGGAGAATTTAACCCAGCCTCATCCTTCAAACGCCAGGTGGGAGGTTTGACCTCGGGCAGCAGAGCCAGGGCCTGTCCCACGGCACAGCCACACAAGTGCACACGGCAGAGGAAGATAAAGTGCTTTTGCAGGTGACCCCAAGCAAAGTGGCAACCCCCAGTCACCCAGGGTATCCCAATACCCACTCTGGGTCTGGAAGCTGTCCCCTGGGTAGGATTTCCAGGCACACAGGGTCGTATCTTTCACACTTCTGGAGCAGGGCTATAAATTACGGCAGAGTAACTTTAGTCTGCTCTCTCCGTGCTCCTGGCGCCTGCTGGGGGCTGCTGTTGTTAGAGCTCCAAATGGGGAACGTGTGATGTACGGCTGGGAAGGGACTTCCCCAACTGCTCAGTGAAGTGGTCACAAATAGGAAGAAACTGCAGTTTCCTACAATATTTAGCATTATATAGGCCCTCAGCAGTGCCACACTTTACTTCTTCATTCCTAGCATCCCCCTTTGAGAGTTCCACCCCACTTCATCATCATAAACATGTCAACAATCAGTCCCCGTGGAGGGCTCTGCTGTTTGTTCTTTGGCTCACATGGAGAAAGCATGTCCCTGCTCCAGCCCCCAGCACACATTTCTGTATCCTCAAAGGGGCTGGAGTTGGAACGGGGCCATCTTGTGGCTCCCGGACCTTGACAGTTAAGGAAGAAAAAAAAAATAAAATAAAGTAAAATAAAAAAAATAAAAAAGCAAGCAACATGAACTTGATAAATACGATCAGCTGCCGGGAACGTGCCTGAAGCCTCCTGCTGCTGTTGTTGACATCAGAAAGCTGCAGAGCCTGGGAGACAGGAGGAAGTTTTATTGTCTCACTCCTACTAGGAGCACGCGATGCTGCTCCAGCTGCCTGGTGCTACCCCAGGCACCCGCCTGTCCCCGAGGAAACAGGACATCACTTCTCACCTCCTGCACCCAGCAGCTTCCCCCTGCCTCCCCCAGAACCTCACAGAACCTCTGCACGGAAACCAGCGCTGGCACGGTGTTTCCCCAGACTAATTTTTTATTACACCTGAAGTTTCCTGCCAGCCACCTGACAGCTCCCCGGCCTCCAGGGCTGCTAATTGGGGTAAATTTTGTGGCCGGACAGGGAACAGCTGAGCCCAGGGAGAGGTGCCTCTCCAGGATGCAGCTGTGTGTTGGTGCTTTCTCTAGAGTGGCTTCAGCTGGTGGAGCTGGGCAGCCCCAGCTGAAAGTGGTTTCATGTCTTAAGAAGAAAGAGGATGCAAAACTCAGCTTGCTGCTTTGAGTCTGGGTTCCCCATCAGAGCTTAGCAAGGAAGTTCAGGTTTCCTCAAACTTCACCAACGCAGCAAGTTGGTGCTATCAAAGGAGCAGGAGTGAATTTCATTAATATTGATGGAGAAGAAAGAAAGCCCATCCTATTTAATACATATATTATCTGAATACTAATTCAAGCAACTGAGCTGAAAAGAGATGAAAACTCTTTGGGGAAAAAGGGAATCTGAAGCAGTGCAGTATTTTAGCAGGGGCATGGTGAATAATTTTGCAGTGGCAAGTCATGAGTAAATGTGATGAAGACAGAAATACCTGAGAAGATCCTACACAAATGCACTTTAAGAGCTTTTTCAGCCTTTTATTGTCTTCACGGCACAATGCTCCCTCACTCTTTCAGGTCCATGGCATTTGGTATAGCACATGAGGGAATTATTTTCTTTCATACATAGAGTTTAGGCCCCCTGAAAGGGGCTGGATGGACAGTTATGAAGATGTAAGCACTCTGTATAGACCCAGAAAAAACTTTCCCAGTGCTTTCCTAAAAAATTATGCTGCAGTGCTTGGCTGGGTGAAGCACAGTGAGAGCTCAGTTTTCGTGGCTCATTTAGTCAGGGACTTTTCTTCAGGGACAGCCAGCAAGAGCACTGAGTTTGATCACTTTCTTCTGATGCAGGCAAAATTATTGTGAGATTTGAGCTGAGATTGGCTTAATTCACAGGACTTTTAAGAGGCTTCAAAGTTGTCACCTGGAGAAGAGTTTCCAAATCTGCCCCACTCCAAGCCAGCCAAATCCTTTCTCACATGAACTTACAGCACTAAACCCTTTGAAAAATGAAAACCTCTGTTCAGAAATGTTTTTTTTAAAACATTGCTTGTCATTGAGCTATGGCTGCGTGGGAATGTCTCCTGGCCTCAGGTTTCTAACCCTTTTGTAGAAAATGTTCAGATCTCCCTTCAAAGTAAAAGAAAATAGTTTTTTTCTTTAAAAAAACACCGAAAAAACATTACATTTGGCAGAAACAGCTCCTCATGAACACTCTGGGGTTTTAATGGCCAAAGCCCTCTGGCTGTCCAAGCAGCCCTGGCATAGGATTGTCAGGGGCACTCAGGTGTGAAGGTGCTGAGAGACCTTTGAGTATCTGGATCGAGAGATGGAAAGAAACTGCAAAATGAAACTTGCCTGAGTAGCTCAAGGGTTCCTCTTCCAAAATCACTAGAAAACCTTTGGTACAAACTCCTCCTCCTCCCTGATTAACCCAGAGACAGATTTAGGCAGCACTGTGCTTTGCTGGGGAGCTGTAAGGAGCCCTGGAGGCAGCCAGCTGAGATAAGAGGCCACAGCTGAGGGTTTCTGTAGAGACAGGAATTGCACCACGAGACAGATATTCTGTTCTATTGGTCTGACATGGCACAAGGGAGGAAAGGTGTCTTTGTGCACAGTCAGGGCTCTTCCCCTGCAGGGATGTAGGACACACAGGGGTGCAGGACAAGCAGGGATGTAGGACACACGGGGGTGCAGGACACGGACAGAGACGAAAATGAAAGGCACAACCATCTCACCTGTGAGCACCCAGCCTCTCACTGCTGTCACCAGACTCTGCGAGTATCAAGGAGGGAGATGCAGCCCTGTGCTGGTTCATACCGCACCTTCCCTGCACAGCTTTACTACTAATGACCCCTCTGTGCCCCAGCAGCTCATGTGGGGAGCATTCCCAGCTCCCTGCACGCCTTAATCCCTGTGTCTCCACTCAGCACTGCCCTAACTCCCTGTGAGTGATCTCCTGAGGGACACACCGTCACACCTGAGCACACATCAGCCCAGGCATCAGGGTGCAGACAGCACCTGCCCTTCTGCGTTAGCCCCTGCAGAACCTGCACCTAGAGCTCTTTTGCCCCACAAACACCTGCTCCCTAAATTCTCTCCTAGTTCCTCAAACAGCCTTTCCTATCATTATGCAGCTGAAAGAAAATAAACTTTCACTACCATTTTTATTATTCCAATTAAATCTTGATTACCACCTGTTCCGTTTCTGTGTTAAAATGTGACACTAATTTGAGCCCAGCCTAACCCCTCCCTTGTCATCAAATCATTGCACTTAGATTAACCAAGATGAAGACTTTTTTTTGCTATGTAAATCTACTTTCCTCTCCATGCTAGACATGATTTTTGGCAAAGAAGCTGAAAAGAGGAGCTTGGAGGAAATGAATAATATTTTTGATTCTAGAGAAACAAATGTCAAAAGCCAGTCTTGAAAAGATAATACAGCTTCAATTGGCTCATATGTTTGTCAAGATGCTGTGACTCCACAGAGCCCTGGCGAAAGGAAGAAGCTGTGATTTTAAGCTGCACAAACTGTTGATCTTTTGCATTGTTTGGACTTTTGCAATCAGATCTGTATTTCAGTTAATAAAAATAAGGCAGTTACTCAACATTTTTTATATTCAGGGCAGCGAGCAGATGAGCTTTCAGAGACACCAGCCAAGTGCCTGCAGTTAAGTGCAATCACATGCAGCCACTCTCCTCCCTCTGACAAGGCAGCATTCCTGCAAAAGAGGTTCTCCTGTCATAAACCTGAAAACCAGATCCTATTATTTTAATATTATTTTAATTCATCTGGCAGTAGCTCGCCCCACTCTCATTGCACACCAGGACAAATTGATGTCGCTTCATCCCAGACAAGGGGAACCCAAAGTGCACCTCAGAGCTGTCACCAAAAACACTCAGGGAAAGTGCTCCACAGCCCTGTGACATGTTCTGTGTTCTACCTGGGGCTCCAGACCTGCGGGATGCTAGAAGGATTTAAGGTCTCCCTTGTAAAAGTTCTATTTTCCCCTTGGGAAGTCCCACACTGGGTATTATTTTAGTGGTCTGTCAACACAAAGCTTCAGCCTGACTGGGGTTGTGCCATCCCAGGCATATATTAATGAATCACTCCAGCAGAAGCATCTTAATGCAACCATCCTTTTAAAAAAATCAATCAGAATTAGATGTAAACCGCAAAACCAGTGAGTGGATGTATTGTTAAGAGGTTTTGATTAAAGCTTTTGAAATTAAAAGGATCAGACCGAGGATCACAGAAACATACCGCAAAATCATCAAAAGAAGATGAGGAGCAGATTTTGTAGCCCTTGCTCTTGAGGGAGATAAATCAGTTCTTTATATTTCATGTAAGGAAAGGGTTGCAAAACTTGGCCTTTGATACACGGAAAATCTTCTTAACTGATCCTGAGTCCTTGAAGCCTGTTCATCCTTTGGTGTCTCCCCTACAGGAGTCTCTGGTGGCAGGACAGCTGCCCCAAACAGAGGTTTCTCTCCTGTCACTCGGCTGGATGTGCCAGGGTGAATTTTGGGACACACCAGCACGGTGACAAGCAGCAGATGCTGCAGCTCAGCCACCACTAATTGCTGGAAGCAGAGAAAGCTTTTATAAAGCAGTGATATCACCGAGTGAGAGGACTGCTTCTGTTGCCTTACGGGTGCAATTTAATGCTTTTATGTCATAAAGCTCCTTGCATTGAATTGCTCATGGAATAAGCACTGTGCCATATCCTGGTTTTTACAGGAAGCCTTAAACATCTACATGAATTTTTGCTTCCAATCTCCCTAAAAATGAGTGAAGGTCATTAGGCCTGTAGGCACTTTAACATGGTCAAGCCCTCATCCACCCAAAATCCCTTCTGAAACTCCACTCTTCTATTTATCTACCGAGCCTTCTGTTTCTATCCTGATTTCATCTAAAATTGATGCTTGGATGTGCAGGTATAAAAATTGAGTGTTGGATACAGCTTCTGGCTGTGAGTCTGAATGTGCACTGTGTGAGCTGAAGGCAGAGAGATGTAACTGCCCTCCTGCAGTTATAAAGAGTCAGCAATTCCAGCACAGCTTGTGCAGTGAATAGAGCCCTAAATCCAGATGCCAGTTCACAGATAGACTTTCTGTTCAATTACACCCAGCTTCTCGTTTTTAGGCTACCCAAAAGCCACAGAAGTTATTCCCCTTTGCAATACGTCTCTGCCAAACTAAAACCTGGTTAAACATGTGCTAGAAGAAGCCACCTGAATTTTTCCATATTTACCACACATTTAAAAGTCGTATTTATAAGTGACAGCGCAAAACAAAAACAAAACAAAAACGAAAATAGGTTCTCTGCTGAGAATTTATGTGGCAAGCTTTGCCCCAGAGTGTGTTTTTATGGGCTGGTTATAAACCCCTGGAAACAGAAGGGTACATAATGAAAACATTGACAGATCCTTACCTAGGATATTGCAAATGAGCACACCATAAAAATGACTAATTATAGTTATTGTAAAACTCAGCTTAGCTCTCAGGCCCAGCTGCTGAGCTCGACAGGGAGATGCAGACAGTGATAACAGGGGCTTTGGCCTCTGCTCCTGTTGGATTTGCCTACATACAGACAGGGAGCTTCTTGTTTTGACCCTAACGAAGGGTCAAATGAATGGCCATGACCACAACAGGAAATACATTTAATAATGTTGGGAGTTTAATGGCAAGAAGAGTGTTTGCAGGTTGCCTGGCCTGCAGAAAAACCTGCCCTTGTTCACTGCCTGCAGCAAGTCCACTCATAGTCCCAAAGCTGTTCCAGCTTAGCAGACCTCACCTGTCTACTTCAGGTGGGGTTTGAGGATGTGTTAGACCCTATACCAAACCTCCAGACTCCTCTAAATGGTTTTGTCTGGTTTGTGAGAGTAGAAGGGAGTCCCTCAGAGGCTCTGAAGGGTAGCAGAGGGATGAGGTGAGGAGCTGGGAGCTGCCTGGATGGGGTCTGTCCTCGTGAGAACACAAGGGAATTAGGGAGTTGCTGCACTGGGGCTGGCTTCACCAAAAAAATGACCAAAAATAAATGGAGGCTTGATGACAGGAGTACCCATGCATCAGAAGGGAGTAGTTAATTTGGTTTACACATCTGGAGAAGTGTAGTTACTGCAAACAGTTTCTGCATGACAGTGGGATGGTGCACACGCTCTTCATGTCCTGGAAGGGGTCTGCTGTTGCCTCTGGACTGAGAAACTGCTCAGGCTCCACCATTCCAGCACTGAGGTGTTGAGGAAAGGCCCTGCATCCTTTCCATCCGTGCTGGAAAAGCTAATGTCAGCTGGCAAAAGTAGCAGGAAGATGGCTCTGGGCTTGGGAGAGGTTTTGGAGAAAGACAACCTCCAGCATTCCCATTTCTCCCTGTCCATCTCCCTCCCAGCCTGGGTACCTCACCTTCAGGGTTGGGCTGGACACGGATCCCCCCAGTGCTTTCAGAAACCCCATCCCCAAGGTCACAGCAAGCCTGAGGAAGTGCCCCTGCATCCTTTAGGAAACTGCAGTGGAGCCGGTCAGCTTTACGAGGGGTGGTGGAATATTTCCTACTGCTGCAATAAAGGCCTCAGCAACAACCAGGGGACAGAGCCTGGCCATGGACACCCCGAAGGCCTAAAGATAAAGGGTTGGATTACACAAAGCAGCCTCTCATTATCCACTCCTTGATACTGGTTGGTAACAGTGTTTTTTAAGGAATCCCTTAATTAGGTTTTACAGTGCATAGGTTAGGCATTTTCCAGCAAGGGCTTTATTGTAATGGGTTGCACATGTTCCCATACTGTACACCAAAATGAAACTTAGCTACAGGGCATTTCCTTCCGCTGCTCTTGCTGGGGAGCAGCTTTAACCTCTCTGCAGACACAAAGCCATATTTCAGTCCTGAGAGGCCGCAGCTGCTCCCCTCTCCCATCACTTGGGTCAGTTCAGCCCTAAACTGAGCAGGGAACTCGCCAAGGTGCCGCAGGGAGCAATCCCGAGGAGGTGGGGGAGAGCTGAGGCAGAGATGGAAGAGACCCAGGAGGGTAAAACCCAGCAGGGCCTGGCTGCCAGCAAAGCCCAGGAGTCTCCAAGGAGGAGTCCAGAGCTGGCAGCCACTGATGCTTTACATTTTAGCTTTTATATGTTTCAAATTCTGCATTCCCAGTGTGTAACTCTGCAGTGTCCTGGAGCCTGGGAGCTGCTGCTCTCTCATGCTGAGACAGACAGAACAAAGCCTCTCCAGGCTGCTCTCCAAGGACACCCAGCCCGGCCTAGGCCCAAAATGTGTAACCCAGCATCTTGAGAAGGGGGGCAAGCTGAGGGGAAATTGCATCATTAGCTAAAGTTTAATTGGTGAAATTGGGTTGAGATGCAAATGGACCAAAGCTATAAAAGTGTGAAGAACTCGTGACTCAGGGTCCATCTTGGGTGCAGCCTTTGGCCTGCCCAGGGTGTGCCTCTGAAGGCCTTTCAGATAAATATCCACCTTTACTTCCTTACTCCTGTCCAGTCTCTGTTTCTAGGTTGGCCTCTTTAGGCATCGGATTTGTCCAAAGTCATCAGCTGTGGTAAGACGTCCTCTCGACCCTGTGCTCTGGATATGGTTTACCCAGAGCAACCAGAGCTGGTTTTTTGGCCTGTAGGGTTTTGTCAGCTGGAGATTGCTGTGAGACTGAAGAAATGAAAACTGTATTGGGAGATGAACACTGCTGGGTCACAGGAGAAACCTGTGGATTCCTCTGTTTTTCCCTAATGATGCATCGTGACCACCAGGAAAAAATCTCCAGCTGTGTCTTAAGTGTGCAGAATTTACTCCAGATTTGGTGAACCAGCCCAAAACTTGGAAACTTCAGAGCACCTTCCAGTTTGAAAACAGGGATATTGAAGGGGGCTTCATGTGGCAGATTCAGATCAGGCAAAAAAAGACACTTTTGCACACAACATACAGGGAAGCAGTGGGACTCCTTGCAATGGGATGTAATACAAAAAATATGTTAACATGTGTTCAAAGGGCAAGTGGACAAATTCTTGGAAGAAAAAAATCCTTCAAAGCATTTTAAACACCTAAGTAACCACACTGTGCATGGTGTTCCTGCAAGCACATGGCATCATTTCGACACCAGGGCTGCAGAAATCGTTTCTGTGGAAGGTCCTGTGGGAAGAGGCTGAAACCTGCACAGCTCAGTGCACCTCAGCCCTGCCTGACAAGCACAGGCCCTGTTCTGCAGGTCCCCAAAACCTCAACCTGCAGCAAGAACCTGCTGATCCACCCAGCAGCCAAAATCCACATTCCCCTTAGAGCTGCTGTGGAGGGATTCAATCTCAGTCCAGCAAACAGCCAGGGATGTGACAGCTCTGTGCACACCAGGAGCCTGGCTGGAATGACATCTGCGTGAGCGTTTCTGGGAACTGGAATTTGCAGCTGGGCTTTCCATGGCACCCACTCCTGCTTGCACTTGGACCTTTGAAAATCAGCCTGTTAGTATGCTCACACTGAAGAAAGGAATTTATGTTGTCTTGATGCTCTAAGCCTGAATTTGTCCTGAGGGAACAGTAGCAGAAAAAACAGCCATTTATTTTTAATAGACACCAGCATCGTTACTTAGGTCTGGTGAGCTTAAAGGATTGAGAGGTGAATGATATCATCAAGGAAACAATTTCTTCCTTCACCTTTTTTTTTTCACTCATCTAAGAAAAGAAAATCCCGCACAGGAACAGAAAGGCCAGGCTGCAGTGTGCAAACACTGCTTTTCAGCACTGCAGACCTCATTTCTCTTGTCTGCTGTCCCTTCCCCAAGGCACAAACTTCCCTTCTTGTGCTGTCCCTTCCTCACACTCGGCAAGAGATGAACCAGGGGACAGCAAAGGAGCCTGCAAACCCCCACATTCCTCCCTCCCCAAAGCAGGGAGAGGCCGCTCTCAGCAAAGGAGAAGTTGGGATTTATCTGTAGTGACAGCCCCCCACCCCTGGACACCTCGGGGTCACCACAGGCCAACCAGAGCACCTCGACTTGGCTGTGACCTTGCAGGAGCCCTGGCAAATCACATCTGGAATGTGTTTCAGCTTCCAGAGCAATAAATGAAAACACTGAACACAACAGGGTCGGAGCAATGTTGTTTGAAAGGAGAGGTAATGCTTTGACCCTTATTTGGCCCATGACATGTCTGGTTATTCCACCACAAGTTGTGGAAGTGTGGCTTGGGATGGGGGAAAGGATAATAAGGTATTTTATCATCAAATAATACAATTTATTTCAAGCTTCAGTGGCACCCAAGAATGGGAAATGTAACTTCCCCACACTCCAAGCCACTCCTTTTGTCTCCAGATACTCAACAAGCAGACAAGCTGTGGATTCACACAGAAACAATCAAGAACAGAAAAGTTCATGCCGTTTTTCAAGCAGTTTGGCAAATCCTGATTTTAGAAAAATTAGAAAACGACAAGTTCAATTTGTAAACCATCAACAAATGGAATTCCCATTTATAGGTACAGCGTCAGCATTAAAAGGACACTTGACCTCTCTGTTATTTTTCCTTTGCTTTTCCTCACAGAAGTGTGATTCCAGCACCCTGCTCCCTAAAATAAGACAGGTCCCTTTGAAGGATGAGGCAGGGCTGGCTGCAGAGACCCCCACACCTCTGTCTCAAGCAAAGCCTGATCCCCTTTCTCAGCATTCCTGGTCCTGTGGCCACCTCCAAGGACTGTTATCTTGGCCACAAGGAAAAGCACAGATGGTCACATCATTTCTGTGAGAAAATCCATAATCAGATTTTGGTATTTTCCATTTCCTGTTGTGGCAAAATCCAATTTTTCCTTGCATGTGAAGTGAACAGCATCCTTGTACAGGAGGAAACACTTGTTTATTCTCCAAATACAACTGGATTAAAGCCTTTTTCTTGAACATAAAAAGTTGTGAGATTGCAGGTCTAGATTTGGAAGTTGGCCCTTGCCCAGCTGATGCCACTTTTGTTTCCATTTATACTTCACTGTCAGCACTGACAGACAATCTCTTCTATCAGCTCCATTAATTTATTGCTTGAATGAATGGTTTTCGCTTTGAAAAGGCAATAGCTCCAAGCTGTGAGTTCCCTGGCAGCAGGGCTCATTTTAGAGCTCTCTGCCCTCTCATGCCCTCGTTGGGCCCACCCTGGGGGGGTTTTCTGACATTTCTCTGGGCTCTGTTTTAGTGGCCTCACTCGTCTCACATCAGTGAGATACAGGGAATTTGAGCCAGGAGGTTCCATCAGAAGGATTGGGGGGTTAACTCAGAATACATCACTGCTGTGGCTGAGAGTGCTGTCTCCCAAAGAGCCGAGGGGAGCAGAGACAGGGATGGGCACCACTGGTGCTGGAGCCACCACACCATGGCACCACCCAGCTGCGGGGGACAGTCCCTGTCACTCCTTTTCACAGGCTCCCGTTGCAGGGTGCTGCCAAGAAAGACATTCCCCAGCATTTAGGTTTGTGGATCCACGTGCTGTGATCCCTGGGTAGCCAGAGATTTCCATGGTACCGTTCCCACCGTGTGGCCAGGTGGGCTCATAGCCATGGAACCTTCCTCACTCCATGTCTGCTGGAATTTCACCATATCCACGCTGCAGTGTTGTGTCTGGTTGTTATTTTACAGAAGGATTTGCTCTTCCAGCCTGGCTTGCTACCACGTGTAGGGATGGGAGGGAGAAGACAAACGGCTTGACAAATGACTTCACAGAGGCTGCAGAGAGAACACAGCACACCACAGAAATCAGCTCCGCATTTTCATTGCAGCAGTTTCAGGCAGTACCTCACTGGCTTTTTCCGCCTGATTTTTAAATTTAAAAACCCAAAGAAAGAAAAAAAATAGAAAGCCCGACCACCCTCTTGCTGAATAACTGACTCACAGAAAGCTGTCGCTTTTTCTCTGAAAGCACTGAGAAACAGGGGCCTTCAATAGCTTCTTTGTGCAGTTTTATGTTGCAGCTCCCAGCCCAAGACAGCATTTCCTGACCTGTGAGGATATGCTGCCCTCTTCCCGTCTGGGACGCTGCAGCTCAGCAGTGCCATGGACACACAGCTCCATGGGTCTGCAGGATTAACCCAGAGAATCAGCAATCCTCCACTTCCTCAGGGACAGTTTCTCTGAGCAGTTAGGGAAAGGGTTAGGCAGGATTTATTAATTTCTAAGGGACCAGGATGGTGTTCAACCTCACGTCCCCATCTGTCCTCCTTTCGATCCAGGTTGCAATGCTGAGCCCTGTCACCATCACACGCTCTTCCCTGACATCTCTCCTCACCTTCCCCATCATCCAGGAAGGAAATCTCCTTCCGCACCTTAAAAAATCCTATAGAAACCAAGAAAACCTTCAACTATCTTGTACTAAAATGCCACCATCTGTGAGACTCCACCAGGAATTTGAACGTTTTGAGGTGGACAATATTGATGAGTGAGCAGGAGACAGCACCAGGAGCCTGCTCACCCACCTAAGAGCTGCAAGCCTTTATCTTCCCTTTGTGCAAGGGGGACAGATGAGACCTTTCCACCTCCAGGTTGTGACTCTAGGTTGTCACACCTGCTGCTCCCACAGGTGCCTGTGTGACGAGAGACCCCCTCCAGCAATTCCCCTGTGATTGCTCTTATCAGCTGCTGAAGATTAGAGGTACCTTGGAATAGAAACTTCAAGGAAAAAGGGACTGGGGTAATTGCATTTCAAAGAAAGTGCTTGAAAGAAACCTTTGAAGGACCCCATTCAAAGGCTCATGACTTGATAGAACCATTTTAAAAAGACATAAATTCCTGTTTGGGTTTGGAATTGGCTCCCACCCCAGCAGGACAGAAAAGCTGCCTTCTTTGTAGGAACACAGTCCCAGCACAACACAGGAGATGAAATCCATGTGATAACATCTGAAATGGCTTTCAACTAAAAAGTCCAAAGGTAATACATGAAGGTAAGGCCTGCTCTGAGCTATGCATTAATAACTTCCGTAAGAAGGCCTGAGCTTGTGCCCATGAGCTTTTAGGTAGTATAAAGAGAGATAAATGTTTGTTGTGCTGGCTCTACATCAGATATCCCAGTGCAAATCCACTGGAGTCAACATCTACGTCCCTTACTGCTGCAATGTTTCCACCTGATTAAAACGTGGCAGCCACTCCCCAGCCAGCACAGCAGCTGAATTCCATGGCCACGCTGAACTGCAGCCCAAACAGGGGCAAACCTTGGGCACAGCTTAACTTTGTGCTGCTCTCTGAGGGCACCCAGCCCTCCCCTCTTGTCCCAAATATGCACCTTCCTGGCAGCAGCATCACCACACAGGAGTCTGACAGCACCAAGATACATTCGGGCTGGCAAATTGCTATTAATGGCTCAGATCAGCTCACAAGCACAAAAATATTCTGTCTGTCCAGTTTCCTGGTACACTGCTTCCTGCTGGACTTTTTCCTTATGCTTGGAATTTTATTTCTCTTGGAAAAAAAAAATTATTTCTAGATGTACTGAGGAAATAGCTGATCTTATCTCCTCTGTTATAGGTGACTTCAAAAATAATATCTCTAATGATGCACAAACCTCCATTTACGCAAGCCTGGGTTCAGCTAAGCCCTTAGCCCCTGGGTAGCATGAAGAGTGTGTTTGACAGAATTCAGCAGGATGTGTTTTTAAGGATGTTCTCAACCAATTTGCTGACATGGGGTCAGAGCTCTCAGCAGTTCCACTCTCAGCCTGGTTTTGCTATTTTGCAATTCCTGTTCAGGTGCTGGGATACGGTGACAGCACCAAGGAAGGGGTCCAGGCTGCCTCAGCAGGAGCCTGGCAGTGGCTGCTGTGACAAGGAGCAGGCAGAGAGTACTTCAGCCTCTCCCCTGCAGCATCAGCATCTCACAGGGCTGCACAAGCAGAGAACCAGGCAGAAAGCCAGGAAAGCTTGAGTTATATTCCTGATGCTGCCATTAATTTCTTATATGGCCTTGGGCAACTTGTATCACCTGCCAGTTTGGGTTTTTCCTTAGATAAAGCAGGGAGAACAGTTAACATCGTGGATTTATGGAGCTTAAAGCTCTACAAAGAAGAGTCTGGTCTGGCTTCTCTATATCAAAAAAAACTTTAATTTCTCTCAGTTGTGCCTGAATCAAGGCCAATTGCCTATGTTTGACCAATATATATCTCTCCATCTCTTACAGAAGAACAACTTATCTTCATCTGAAACATCAAGAGATGGAGAAAAGCCAGCACTTCCCTTGGTATTTTCCCCCCTGTGATTAATTCCCATCCCTACTGAGCATTCAAGTTTCATTTCCCATTTGAATTTTTTGGGATTCTTCTTTCAGCCACTACTTCTAACAATGCTTTTTTCTGCTAAATGAAAGTGTTTGCCTGATTTGGAATTTCTCCCCATGGCTTACCCACACTCGTTGGTGGGCTGAGGGCAATAATGGCAAAGATAATTAAAATCTGCCCTGTGCTTTGAAATATTAAGCCCATCTCTAAGTCCCATTATCCTGCTCAGTGTCAGGGGTACCACTGACAAGTACTTGACTTCAGTCTTTCAGGCTGCCAGAGAAAACCAAGAGTGGAAAAGTACTACCCCTTCAGAAAAACAGATGTTGCAGCTCCAATTTGTCTTCTGCCAAGACAAAGGAGATGCACTAAATTGATCTTTTGTCAAGGATTTTGTTTTGCTTCCAAGATTAATATCACAACAAACTGGGAGGCACCGTTCCTCAGGGTGCAATGCTGTGTTGCAGAACCGAGCCTAAATACCCACACTGGGCATAATTTAGTGAGTCTGAAACTCTGTCTGCAAGGGGGGAGATAAACTTTTTTCATCCAGTAGCACGTTATCTAAATAAGCCCTCTGTCTCAGCATACAGAGGCTGACCACTCAGCTTCAAAGCCAGGCAGTATCTTTTAGCCTTGATGCTGCTCACCACGGAGTGCCTGTGGTGGTCCTCAGAACCCTGCCTGGTGGCCTTCTTGGGGCTGCTTGGTGACACAAAAGGAAAGAAGGAACGAAGGGATGGGAAGAACAACCTGGGACATTCTGTGAGGTGGTTGGAAGGCTCTGACTGGAAACAACCTTTTTTGCCAGCCAGAAAAACCCATCTCAAGTCATGTAGCTGGGTAAGAGACATCCAATACAGGATGTCCATGAAGTGCATGAGGTTCCAGGACACTCTCTTCACCCACAGACCAGAACACTGCAGCTTACATGATATTGTCCCCAGGTATCATGTCTGCTTGTCTTCATTAATGACCTTCTCCTGTGGTACTTTCTGCTCCTTACAGAAAGGGACAACCTCATTTCCCAAACAAATCCATCCCAAAAGTGGCGATTCCTCCCTGGCTGATGTGAAACATTTACACGTCCTCACCAGCCACTGTTGTGTTTTCAGCAAAAGGACTAAAAATCCCTACTTGAACAACCTCTGCAGCATGAGGGTTGAGGGGCAGCATGTAATTTAAACACACTGATTCAACGCTCTGTAGAACAACAAATTGCTCCAGATTTTTTTTACATGGCATATCCAATTAACAGACTGAAACAAGCACAATCACCAGATTGGGGTGTTCTTTCCACACTTCTTCATCCACCTGAATAACTGCAAGTAAATATCACCCATGCCCAAATCTCTGTGCTACGGCAATTTGTGAACAAATTCTACACACACACTCGAGGGATAACGGATTAACAAAAATAACTGGACAAACCAGAGCTTTTAGGCTTGCTTTTTTCACTGCACTGTGGGAAATCTTTTGAAATGGTGGCAAACACACCAAATGCACTACCTCAAGACAACAGCAATTCTCGCTGGTGCATGGAAGTGCTCCTGAAGCAAGCCAACTCTTTCTGCTGGGGCTAGTCTGCACAAGGAAGTTTTGTAAGCTTAATTATGCCAGCCAGGAGTGTGAAAAAACAAATACATCATCCCTACAAGAGAGAGAGCTGCGCCAACAAAAAGCCCCTGGTGTGGATGCAGCGCTACAAAAGGAGGGATTTATTTTTTTCTTTCTAGTATAGTTAATTTTGTTTGGGTATCAGCTCCGATAAACTGCACCAGCAAAAGAAACCTCTTGGCTTGAACAACTGTGTTTCCAGAGTAGGCTGCCAGTCAGTGATATCTGTGTGTCAGCACATTCCTCCTGCTGGAGAGGAGAGACCTCACACCGAATTCCCTGGAGTCCTTACCTGGGATAGAGGAAAGCTACAAGAAGGATCAGGCTATTCAACATCTAAAAGGAGGCCAAGACACCGTGTGGTGAGGGAAAGCTCTGGCTGCCCTGAGCCCATCCAACAGCACATTCCTGCCTGACACACGTCCTCTCAGCTGCAAAGTGAATTTCTTGTCAGAGATGATCCCCAGCCAGACATGCAGCCATTCCTGGGATTCTGGTATCACCTGCTGCCCACATCCATGGCAGGCTCCTGCTTCGTGTGGGGGTTTATAGCTGGACCTCAAGGGTTTGGGTCCTGCCTGTTGTGGGGCCAGTGGGCCGTGAGATGGGTACCCAAGGTGGTAGCTAAACCACACTCTGGGGATGTGATGGCAGAAAGTGTTCATTTTAACCTACAAAACAGTCTCCCTGGGTTTACCTGGAGGCTGCAGGCAAGCTATATTTAAGCAATTATATATTTATATATATATATATATATATATATATTAAGCTGCTGTATTTAAGCAATTCACCCTTCCCTTCCAATGCTACTGAGCCTGATGTTTGCCTCACGAGCCTGATGTGCTGTCACAGCCTGGCTGACCTGCTGTCATCGTGGGGCTGTCTGCAACACTGAACAGAACCAGAGCAGAGCCAGAGCTGCCTCACAGGGAAGGTTCACCTGAACAACCCCACGCCAAGTAAATGCCACCCCTCACTGCAAATGGGCTCCTGTTGGGGCAAGTTGCATTCCCCTGCCCTGCCCTTTTCTGCAGGCTTGTGTCAGCAACGTGCAGGTAAACTCAGGCAGGATGGTCTGAGAACCTCTCCATCCTTCCTGCTCTGATTCTCCACTGATCTCTACAGCACACGGGCAAATTCAGAGCTCAGTAACACAGTTCCAGCCTGCGGCCAGGGCCCCTTCCTTCGCATCCTCTGAAGCAGCAAGTCCCACCTTTTCCTCCTTGCAGAGCTGCGTTGGCTCGTTGCCCTCACTAATCCGGAGGGAGGTCGTTTGTTGGGCTTTTCTTCCTCAATCAATCCACAGAAAGGGGCTTGCATGAGGCTTTGTGCTTCTGCAGAGCGAATTCCACAAGCAAGGTGTAAAAGTAATTAAAGGCAGCAGGCCCCAGCGCTCTGCCACTGCCACCAGCCAGCGGTCCCCTGGCAGCCACCTGCACAATGAAACACAGTGAGGGGGGAATCTAAAATCCACAGCTTTCAGAAAGCCACATCATTCCTCAGTCCAGCTCTCTGGGGGCCAACAGATAAACAGCACTGCCCCGAGGAATTTCCTTCCTCCAAAGGTGGGAACTGCCCGAGAGGAGCCACGGCCTCCCATCCTCTGATGACATCAGCTTCCCTGGGCCTGGGGTGAGGGGACTTCAAAGGAGGAGTGAGGGGAAAAAGCCCTCCTGGGAGAATCGAGAAGGTTTGATTCCTGGCCTGAAGGCCGTGAGGCAGAGCCTCTTTGCCAGTGGTTCACCCCAGCACTCCCAGAGAGACCGTAAAAAGGGCAGGAAAGCTTCAGCACAGCAGAGGAAGCCACGCAACCACAATCAGCGAGAAGCTGCTGCTCCAGAAAAATGGTCCCAGCACAGCCCCATCTCCACCAACATCTCAGCTAATCCATGGAAATGCCTTGCCAAAAGGCCACTGGTTTCCTGGGACTCACTGTGGATTTTTGCATGTTAAACCCAGGTTTATTCAAAGCAGTCTCTGTCTAATGATGTTACACATCACTTCCTTCCCGCTACAGCTTCCCTTAAATCTTGAAGAACTGAAATATCTCTTTAGTCCCCAGCCCTATCCTAAGTTTTGTTGAAATTTGGCCAAGAACTTCCTGGGGGAAGAGGAGAAAAAGAAGGGACTGGCAGGCAGACACGGTGACACTATGTTCACATAAGCTTCATTTCCTTAGGAAACCAGGCTAAAAATAATAGTCAAAAATCTTGGGCAATTGCCTTCAACTCAACATCTCTCTCTAGACAGGAAGAAAGGAAGGATTTAGCAGGCTGTAGGTTATATTTCAAGGTTTGTCTACATGATTTGAAGCATAGAAATTAGAAATGAAATTAAGAAGATGTATTAGGTCATCTTGCCCCTCCCTGGGGAAGCAAACCTACAGCTGTTTCCCTTAGCATATATTTTAGTGAAGTGTGCAGCCCAGTTTCAAATGATCCAAATGATGGAGCTTCCATCAGTTTTTCAACAGGGACCTATTCCTTTCCTTACATATCTTTCCTTTTTTTTTTCTTTTTTTTTTCTTTTTAAACAGTTTCAACTTTTTTATCTGTTGCCCGTGTTTCATCTCATGACTTCCAGCACACCTCTTAATTGTTTTATAAACTCACTGGAGTAGAAAGGTAAATAGTTCTAAGCATGCCACCGACATACTTCAAATAGCATCACAGGGTTCATTTCATGCTTTTGGCTGACTTAGACGTTCTTATTCACTACAGCTTCATGTCTTTAACTGTGTTTTTCCTGGGGAAAAAAAAAAAAAGGGCTTTGATTAATAAATTCCAGGGTTTTTTTTCAAATCTGAGTTTTTCAGACTCCCCGCCCTGGCCACGTTTCAGCTTGAATTTGAAAGGCCTAGCCCACTCAAAATATCCTCGAGAGGTTTTTTGTTATATAATTTAAAATTATCAAAAGGGAAGTGTTACTTTAATATGACATTATTCCCAAAAAATAGGTCTCCTTTCTTGGCCACACGACTTCTTCTGTCATACAAGAGACTGTTGCTTCTTGGCTGAGTGGGCCCTGTAGATTTGGTGACATTTATCTCAAGTTGTCAAGGGGAGAGAGTTGAATCTGTGCTGACTATCAGAGTTTTCTGGAAACTTTAGGGCAAACCATATTTCCCAGTTAAATTAACTTCTTCTCTCCAAGCTATGTCATTTTTAGCAGGTCTGAATTTGAGATGAGAGCAAAAATCCAGCCACTGACCCAGCACCGAATTGAGGAGGTACCCAAGGCTGAATTAGCACTGTCATGTATGCATGACAAAGAAATGCATTTGTTTTTGCTGCTTTGCAGCTATATAACATGACAAAATGTTGTGAGGTGTAAACAGCTTCAGTTTCTCCACCCTAAGCACAAACACACGAAGGCTTTGACCAAAACCCCCATCTTTAACATGCCCATCCCACAGTCAGAAGCAGGAGATGTGAAGATGTGTGAGTAGACAGTTTTCTTGGCTAAACTGCACTTGTCAAGAGCCAGTGTGAGAGAATTTTATGGAATCAAGATTTCCCATCTCCCAATTGCCTGACTCAGAAGAGGAGCTGGTTTCTGGTATTCGCACACCTCCCTGATGGAGAGCAGCACCTCCAGAGCTGCCAGCAAACACAGTGAGGAAATGTGCATATATTTGGGATTCATCCCTCAGCAACCCCTGGCTTCCTCATGCACCCCACAACCCACAAGAAGCACCAGAGCACCAATATTTCTGTGCCTGATCCCCTGCTTACAAATGCCCCTAGTAACTGGGAACTGCTGGGAGGACAGAAAGGCTGGCTCTCTGGGTGGGATGTAGAATACAGGGAATATCTTATGCGTCTTGAGACCTCCGTAGCCCTGCAGAGCAGAAGTCCCACATCCCTTCTCCATTCACACATCTGTCCCAAGACTAACTCTTCTGATATCATGAGCCTCCAGCCTCATGGAGCCTAATGCCACCCACACTTCCCATAAAACCAAGTAAGAGATTCAAGGCCATATTAGGCATATTTAGAGATACTAAAAGAAGGTTCCAAGAAGTCTGAGCCCTTTCCTGAGTGCTGACAGATGTGTCTGAGTCACCTTGTTCTCTGCCATTCTCTGCTGAGTCACTTTATCCCCGAAGCATCGGCAGCAAGCAGAGAGCAAGGAGAAGGAGGGAGCACAGCCAGCAGAGGGTAAGCAACAGGAGCAGAGGGCACCAGGCTGGGCCTCCTCCCAGCTCCTCTGACGTCTGTTCCTGGTGGGAAATGTGCTCTGAGAACCCAGCTTTCATGAGGGTCAGGCAGTGACAGGAGAGAGAGGGATGTTGGTACCCAAACCCAAGCAGGATACTGGGGAAGCAACGGCGTTGTACTAAACTGGGATTGTATTTCGGAGTGGCCTCGTGCCAGAATGTGTGTGTGTGTGTGTGTCTGTGTGTCTGTGTGTGTCTGTGTGTGTGTGTGTGTGTCTGTGTGTGTCTGTGTGTGTTTGTGTGTGTGCACGTGTGTACGAGCACTGTGTGCACATGCACACGCTCCACACAGTTTTGTTTGGACGAGGCACGTTTCAGCAAAGTCAACAACAACTAATTGCAAACAAACTGCACTTAAATTCAGCCCCTAAAATCAGCTGCTTTCAAAGCTGTACCACTGGGAAATAAAAGCATCACTGGCTGTTGCTACATGACCCAGTAACTTCAGATGCTGTACCTTCTGTTCCATCACAGTGCTTTCCATTTTCTGGCCAAAATGAACACTGAGGTGCTGAGAGTCCATTCATCTGCTTATTCAGGGCTCAGCACCACTTTTCAGGAGCACTATATAAATTCAGAAGTTGCCTGAAATAATAAATAACTGTGACAGGTACAGAAACAAAGCCTGTAGCTCTTAGGCTAGTGTTTCCCCCTCCAGAGAGGTTTTTGTTCCCCCGTGTCTGCAGGACAGAACATTCCAGCGATGTTTCAGCACTGATGGGCCCTCGAGCCTCGGCCAGGAGAAAAGTCAGCTTTCTGGCAGAAAACCCTGCATAGCTCCTGGAACTGAGTGAAGAAAAGGAGAAAAGATGAAATACTTTGTTTACCATATCATGACATCACCATCATCACTGGAGAAAAATGCAAGTTCATCTTTCTTCCCGGGGATGGTCCGTATGACCCGAGTGATTATCCCTGCTGGACAGCACGGCGCTGTCCTTCCCCTCCACACCAGCACACGCAGACGTGTTTGACCTCGTGGCCACCAGCTTCAGCAGGGTGCAGATGCAACCCAGAAAGCTTCCAGTGCTGAATTCCCTTTGCAAGATGTGATGTTTTTCCTCTTGGCCGAGCCTGAATGTGCCCCCGGAGCTGCTGACTGTGCCCAGCTGTGCCATCCCCTGGGACAGCCGGTGGGCTCTGAGGAGTCAGGGGAGGATTTCTGCCCAGAAAGTGTTTGTCTTGCCCAATGCTTTAATAATCAGCATGTGCTGGCACTTGGAGCAGGGCGGAACATGCCCAGGCCTTCACAGAAAGCAAACCATTTCCTCCAGAGGACACAGTCACTTCAGCTGGCATCTGGCACTCAGGTGCACAGAGGAGCTGGGGTTCTCTGGAAAACACCTGGCTTCAAGACATGTTTGGCTTAATTCAAACATGTCTAGGTTAGCTAAGTGTTTTTCATACACAGTTTCTTCTCCCTCCTCCTTTCACTTCCCTTCTAACCCTGTCCCCCCAAACTCCAGTTATTTGTAAGGGTTCTGCTATTTTCTATGTATCTGTTTCTGTCCTCTGGTAACTAGGAGTGTTTGAAGATCTCATGGGACAGGTAAAGCCAGGATATCCCAGTACATCACATTTTACCTTTTTATTTCTTCCTGGTTTTGCTCCCATGACCTCCCAGCAGATCTGGTCCATCCAAACCAGTTTTAGGCTCCATGACAAAGAGGTTAAAGGGAAAAAGGGTGGGTTTGCTACTGGAAAGAGGGGCCACTGCTCTGTTCTGGGAACAAGGAGTGTCTGAAAGTGTGCAGAGCTGTGTGATTGCTCTGACAACCAGAAATGCACTAAAAACATCGTGGTAAATGGCACTGTAGTCAGCTGAGATGTCCCTGCAGTGAGATTTTCTTCCACCTAACTGGAACTCAGATTGAGTTGTCAGAAAGCTCCAGTAAATCTTCCTACTCACACAAGACCAGAGTCAGGGGAGTGCTTTACTGCCCTGAGATGGAATGGAAAACCAGAGCTTCAAAATCCTTGCAAAGGGATCATCTCAGGAGGGGAAATGGTGTGGATCAGCTGAAATGTTCATTCTGTTTTTAATGCTACAGGCAAGAGCAAAGCAAGATAAAACTGTAAAAAAAAAAAAAAAAAAAAAAAGGCCAGATCTCATGCTTTCCATACTTGAAACCACTTGGAAATGTTTTCAGGCCTGGGAGATTTACTGAACTGGCCCTTGTACATACAAACACAGGCAGGTTATCTTAGATTAACATTTTCTGATTACAAAAACCTAGTCAGAAAATCCCTTACCAAACATTTTACGTAATTATGACTGCAAGAAAACGCCAAAAGAAAGCATAAATTAAGAAATCCTGGCAGATTCCCACCTGACTAAAAAATAATGTTTTGGAACAGTAGTTCATTAAGACAGTGTTGCTGTGGAAGTCAGATATCACTCATCTCAAGGCACTGCTAGGAGCCCAGGCAAAAACGTGTTCAGGGGTCACAACACCCAATGCAGAGTTGCCACATCCCTAAGCCACATGTGCCAGATGGACTAAAGATCATTTGGTCTCAGCAACCTCTTTTTTCATTATTATCTGGAGAAAAGAACCTCTGCTGTGTGGAGCTTTGTCCTGGAAGTGAACAGAGCACCCAAATCTGGAGGGGCTCAAGGGATCTCATCAGGCTCTGCTGCACACCCTCCCTGGACACAGCCTTGCACCAGCCCCAAACAGCCCAAAATAACCTGGGTCTGTGCATGCAGGCAGGCAGAATAATTCAGAAACACCAGCTGAAAAGGCCATTCCTTTGTGTGAATTCAAGGGGATTCCAGGGACAGTAATTCATTCAAATGTTGACTCCTCATTGGGCTGTCCTTCACAATTGCTTCAAGAGTAATTTGGGCCTCAACAGTTTCTTTAATTGAATCCGATGTAGATGGGAGTCCACCAGCACTTCATTTTTATTTGAATTTTATGATTCAATTCAGCATTTAGTTTCAGTTGCAATCTGATTTTATTATGCTTGTTCCTGGTGGAAAATGTATCCACCTATTACCAACACCACATAAATTCAGATGCTGTCTCAGGGAATATTCTCACACGTGTGAGAGCCTACATTTCATATATAATGCGCCTACTTGTTGATAAGGCTGCTGCACGACTCAGTGCCATGACCTTTCCAGAGGAAGTATTGTTTCAATGCATAAATATGTCACAAAGGCACAGGATTGGGACTTTTCCTGCTGCTGTGGCTCGTGGCATCTTTGGGGCTCATCCTCAAAGAGGTGGAGAGGGTTCAACCCCACGCTGGGCGCTTGCTCCAGCACAAGTGTTGATCTGAGAATATGTTCCTTCTCCAAAGAACTGATATTCACTTGTCTCTGGGCTACTTTCTGTATGAACAAAGGGCTCTGTTCCACAGATCTGTTTTCCCTTCCCATGTGGATTATACATGCTGAAGCAGCCTAGCAGGGGTTGCACTGCAATATTCGCTGCCTGAAGGCCGTCAAAAGAGCTGCAATATTTCCAGAAGGACTGAGTATTCCTGCTGCAGCACCACCACATCCACTGCAGTTTCCAGAAGTAAACTGAAGCCAGAAAGGCTGTGATTGTGCCACAGGGGACACTGCCCAGGCTGGGATAGGACAGGTTTGCCTCAGGGTCTCCATCACCAGCTGCTTTTGCTCCACATCTGAGAGAACAAGCAGGAGGAGGTGATCCTTTAGGAGGGCTTTTCTAGGCCTCTGATTTTACACTTACACCCAGGATTTGGGTTTTGGGATCTGCCTGCAGCAGGGTGAGTTATCAGACATGTCTGCACTGCTCCACATCAGCAGCAACCACTGCCTGAGCTGCCTCACTCAATGCACAGCCTGGTTTCCCATGTCACAGTGAGCTCCACGCTCCTGTGATCAGACAGAGCTGCCTGGCTTCAAATCAGGTTCAGTGCAATAGAAAACAAGGAGATCAACCCAGATCCCAAGGCCTGCAGGCCAGATCACTTTTGAACACTAACAAATTCAGAAGAAATTCAGATTTAATTAATTCTCTTTTTCCCCCCGATATAATCCAAGAGCTTTTGTAACATCTGAAACTTTTATCAGGGTTGACAATGGTATAAATACCTTCCTGCCAGCTCCTAGAGTGCTAGCAAACAATCTTTCATCAGGCAAATGAACTCTTACAGGCGGAGCAAGATATAAACACCCATATGTAAAGCACATTCTCTGGACTGGGTCCACCATGAGCAAAATCCTCCTGCTTTGGAACCAGCAACACAAACTCCCTTTATACATCTTAAGTGTCCACAGTCCAAACAATAACACATTAGCATGCTCTTGACACTGCTGTCAAAATAAACAGCTATTTATTAACGTTCTACAAGGCATTACTTTTAAAAGAAATCAATCGAGCAATAATGTCAGAAAATAATATATATCCCTCTGTTCCAGAAAACAGCATCTCCCTTTTTACTTAGGACAACATCTGGTCCAGATAACAGCTGCCAAGGGTAGAGCTGAGAGTCTCTGTGATTGCTGTTGCTTGGTGGTTGCTCGAGTATTTTTGAGAACAATATTTTTTCACTGTAGGGTATCACTGCCAACTATTCCCTGGGATCCCAGGCGGACAATGCATTCCCTTTCTGCTCTCACTGGCTAAGAGGAATAAAGGCTGAACATGGTGCTTGCTCTCACCCGTCAAACCGGCACTAAATATAAAAAGATATTAAAAGCTGCCTCCCCCTCTCTCTTTCTGAGGTGAAAACCTCCCCACCTTCACACAGGGAGGCTTTTGCTGCCTTTTGTTCCTGTTGGTCAAGCAAATTTAAAGATATCAAGGAACCTCTTGAGAAAACCGAGAGAGGAAGCATGAATGCAAAGTGAACTTACAAACAAAAAGCTATTTTTAGCGTCGGGGGGAAGCTCTTAGCATTGGACAAACAATACAAGGAAGTTTCAGACACTCACTGCTAAGGAGAGCTAATATCCCCTTGTCGCTGCCCCACCTAGTCTGGATACAGGAATGCTGCTGGATTCTCAGGCTTCCCACCACCCCCAAATTATCCACCTTCCCTCAGCACGGTGCAAAAGTTCAGGGCTCGGGCTAAGAGCACCTGGTTGGCTCAGACACACACAGAACCTCATGCTCCTGCTGGCACAGGGGATCCAAGGTCACAGCGTGGCCCCAGTGTGGGCTCTGTGGCACTGCTGGGGGTGGCAGGTGGCACTCCCATCTCCAGTGCCACCAGATGTGGTAGCAGGGCACAGCTGGAAGCACACACAAGGCTGAGGCCAAAGAGCAAAGCAAGTCTGGTGTACCCCAGGCACAGGATTAGGACAGAGCAGCTGGGCAGAAGCAGAAGGAATGACATGGATGGCCTTGGGACAACCCAAAAAGGACTTGCCTAAACGTGGGGCAAAATGTTTATCAATGGAGTCTCACTGCTGCTCAACAGCTGGCTGCAGCTTCATGACATAAAACATCACTTTGGGAGCCCCCACAGATTTCCCTTTTCCTCCTAGAATTTCAGCTCTCCACCCCCACAGGCAACACAAATAATATATTTGTCAATCAGTTATCAATGTGCAGGTTCTTTGGGGTGGAAATCTTGTACACAGGAGTTTGTCCAGTCTGTCCAGTCCTTGCTCCAGCTGCACTCCTCTTTATTTATTCATTTGCAACCAGAGTGAGTAGTGAGTGGTCAAGAGCAGCCAGTCTTCCAAGATCCGTGAAATAAGAGTACACACGAAGGACACTCTTTCCCTGGAGACCTCTCCCAGATCTTTGCATTTCCCAGAGACCTGAACCAGTGTTCAGGGAACAAAAGATCCTGGGACAGTAATTTCAAGGAGCAGACATGTTTTTACTTTTGCTGCTGGTTTTGCTGTGAGCTTACAAACACTTAAAGCCAGGCTTTGATGACCAGGTCAATCAGAGGCTGGATGCAACATGGAAATGCACAAAAAAAAATAGAAGCTATACAGGATTGCTCAAGTCCTTATGTGGCCCTGGTGCTTATATAGACTCACAAGAGGTCAGGCAGGGACATTTTGCAGATCTGCCTGCCAGAGGGAGAGAGGGATATTTATTACCCTGCAACTAAGCCTCACTCAATGTGCCCTTCCAGGGACAAAATTCAGCTTTGTACTGGGCCACAACAGAGAGAGTGCAAGCAGCAGGTGGAAGGAAGTGGTTCTGCCCCTGTGCTCAGCACTGGGGAGCCCAAGTGTGGATACTGCATCCAGCTTTGGGCTTCCCAGGACATGACCCTGAGGAAGAGGAGGCAGCCAGCGAGGCTGAAGCACATGGCGTGAGAAGTGATAGGGAATGGCAGCTTCCATGAGATTATGAGCTAACAGAGCAGATCAAACCTGCTCTCTCAAAGGTGCACAGCTAAAAATAAGTTGCAGCATGGCAGATTCAAATCAGCTACAAGGAAAAGACAATTTTACCCTGAGCATGGTAAAACACTCGAACAAGAACCCAGAAATCTTATATCCATGTATTCTTTCAGTGAATCTTTATCAGTTACATAGGGAAAGGCCTCTACACTCGTCAAGCACTCAACTCTCTTTGACCTGCCTAGGTGTGTCTGGCCTGCTCCAGGAAGCCTGCTTGTTTTTTCAAATGGCACTTCTGTCACTGAATTAATCCCTTGGTCAGTTTTCAAAGAAGGTCACCTCTAATTCTGGATTCTGAGCCTCTCCTACAGGTTTTTTCAAATCACCGTTCCACAGATATTTGTCGTTCTTTAATATCCCCTGTGTGAGAGGAGAGGGTTGTTCATTGCTGCTTCTTTCTGAATGATTTGCACATGTTTTTTAGTGGTGTGGGGAGACAGTGATTGCAAAAATCCTCCAAACAAAAAATATGAAGAATTTATTTCCGATCTGGCTCTTGGTTCCAGTGCAGGGTTGGTCTGTACCTGCAAAGGGTTAAGGATTAGGTAATGGAAAACATTTGAGCAGCTCTGATAACAGAGTATGGCAAACAGTGGGATCAAGCTCGCAGCACTGCTGGTCACACATTGCAAACCACAGGCAGTACCAGCCTCATACCCTGCATGTTTCTGCTGCTGGGCTGCTCTGACTCTTGAAATAACTCACCTACCACTCCCGAGAATGCTTTGGGATCCCCCTTGCACCCACCAGCTGACAGATCTGCAGTCATGCACCACCGTGCCCCCCAAACCTCTGCCCACTGATACCGTACAAAAAGGGGAGCTGCTGTTTCAGAGCAGGCACCCCAAACTCCAGCACAGTCAGGAGGTTTAGTGGAAAATGTGCACTGACTCTGAAACACTTTGGCTGCAGATTTGTTCAGCTTTTTGAGAAGAGAGATTGCTTGGTAGGGCAGCATGCGTGAGCTCTCTAACTACACTAGGGAGTGGTGCACAAGCACAAAGGTGCTGCAGCCTAAAAACTAAAATACACTATGACAGACAAGACCCTCACAGAATCATAAAATTCTAGAATATCGTCTATCTTTTATCCTCCCTGTTTTCTGCCCAGTTCCATGGGTCTGTAAGGCAGCACTGGCTTGAGGCACAGCACTGTTTTCCCCACACACACCTGGGACTGCTCCCTCCAAAATCATCTTTGCACAGCCAGGACCAGCCTCACACCCAGCGGAGCCCACGTTGGGCACAGCTGGCACCCACATTAGGAGAGGCTCTTGAAGCTGCTGGGGAATTTGACCACTGCTGAAGCCAGGAGTGGAGTGGAAAAACGCCTTCTGCTCTGTCTCATGCTTAAATTCCGAAGCTGCACCTCACTCCTCTCTGTTCCAAAAAGAAACAGTGGTGCCACAACCATAATTCAGTGCAGCTGCTGTTGAACAGTGCTGGGGAGATGTAAAAACCGGTGTTGCTATGAACACACACTTCACCTTTGGGATTAAGCTGCCTGGTTTCCTTCCCCTAACGTGCAAAACTCAATCTTTCCCATTTTCCACCAAAGATGAGCACAGCTGAGTGTGCAGGTACAAAGCAACCCAAAGGCACTGAAGTCAATGGGAAAACCCTGACCCCCTGGCACTTTGCTGATTCTCAGGGGCTCACTGAGCTCTGCATTACACCCAAAAACACTCAGAGCCCCTCTGACAGTGACATGACACCTGATGTCCCATGACCCTATTTACTTCTCATCCCTAATGGTGCCTCCAGGTCCATGGCTAGAGAAAGTGATGAGGCAACAGCTGCCACAGTCTCTCGGGGTAAGGAAGCAGGAATTGTTGATGTGGATCAGGCCCACAGCCCTGTCTCAGGTGCTGGCCAGCACCAGCTGGGTCAGGGGAAGGTGTGAGGCACCCGCGTGAGGCAGCTGTGACGCCTCACTGCAGCCCGCCCGCCTTAGGAAAAGATGAAAACAAATGAGTTTATAACCTTTTGTCAGCCTGTCCCAAGGATGTAACTTCACAAATATTTAGGTCAAATGGGGCACACCCTGTGCTGCACAGAAAGAGAAGGGAAGAAAACCCGGGGCTTTGGCTCTCGAATGCCACGCTCTGTGTGCTAGATAAGATAAACTGGTGACAGTCAATTGCTATCTCTGAGGCCGCTGCCCTGATGGCTCAGCCCAGCAGCTGAAGGTGGCTTAGGACAAAAGTGAGATGAAAACTTGCCGGTGCAAGCCATCATTTTAACATGACAGTCATAAAAAAAACTGTAGTTAGTCAAAGAAAAACAAGGATGAACGGAAGCTAAACTAGGCTTCCCTCTGCCAAGTTTTAAACCTCAATACATTTTATACAAGGGATTCACCAGAGGGAAAATCTTACCTGGATTCACGGGACTGCACCCACTTAACCATCAGTGCCCAAAAGGTCACAACAATGTCCTGACAAGCATGTTGTAAATGTGAAAAACAGTTGTAGAGGCACGTGGTTCCTGTCTTACCCAGGTTCCTTTCTTATCCCAGTCTGCTCCTGGCTGGGACAGGAGCTGGTGAGTTCTGCCAGGTGCCCAGCCAGAGCCAAGAACAACTGACAGCCACAGGCTGCTTCTTACCAAGTCATGGCAGGTTTCTCAGGTATCACAGGAAGTACCACTACGGTTCCTAATTAGCCTGGAACTCTGTTTCCTCGTGGAAAAGCCTGGTTGGGATAAACCTCCTTTCAGTCTCGGCAGTGCCTGGGGCTCTCCTCCTGCTCATGGAGATGGGTGTCCACTGCCCATTCCAATGCAGGATGGAGGGAGGCTGTAACCTGGCCGCAGGGACTTGTCCAGAACTGTCCCGAGGGCAGGGAATCAGGCTGCTGATCCCTGCGCTGCAAATCCCGATCCGAGCACTGGGCAGGGCAGAAAGCTGCCCTGGCTCCAAGGCCACGTGTCCTGTTGGCAAGGTGGGACAGAGGAAAAAGCAGATGAAAGCTTCTGTTCTGCCCCAGCCTGAGCAAGAGGACAGGGAAATCTCTTCACAGAAGGGTGTCCCATGTCCTTGGTATCCCCAGGGTGGCATCACACCTGGCACCTGGGCACAGCAGAGCCATCGCACAGCTCTGTGAAGGGGACAAAGGCCAGCTCAGAGGCAGCCCTGAGAGCTGGCAGCCTGGCCCACGGCTCTTTTCCTCCATCAGCTGTTCATCATTTGCCTCAACTGTGTTAATTCACACATTTCTCTCTCCCAGCTCCCATTGTTTCCGAGCAGGGCATTGTCATGAGGCCAGTTCTATATTTACAACAGGATGTCAGCCTACGCTTGCAGTTGCCTCCTTTGAACTGGATACTTTTACCTTCTATGTTGGCAAGGATGCAATTGAACAGAAAGGTAGAAAAATAAACATATGTTTATTTAAGACAGGCTTGGTTGTATCGAAATGCACAAGTGGCACCTCTTCCTATTGGCCCTTCCAGGAGAGCACAGGTTTTTTCATGACATAAACAAAAGATTATTTCCTAAGAAGACTGAGAGTTTCCTTTAAAGGAAAACAAAAAAAAGAAAGAAGGAAGGAATCTGCAGAATAGCCCTTAGGAAGTTGTGGCTCTAGAGGCCCTTTAGTCCCTCACCAGCAAAAGGTATTTAAATATAGCATGGCCTGCCCAGAGCACAGCCTGAGAAATGCCATGTACCCAGCAAAGAAACCACTCTGCAGCCAAGGCCAGAGGGTGCCAAGCTTCAGGCTCATGCTCTTCATCCTGATAAAGTCCAAAGATCTGCAACCAGGCCTAAGAGCTGCGTCTTTGAGGTGGCTGCTTCAAAAGGTTTGAATATGATTGATTACGTTTTAATTTCCACACACCACCTAATTTTTTGTTTGTGCATCAAAGCACAGAGCAGGCACGCAAAAGCCTTTATCCACTGAAAGGTGCTGCCAGCCAACTTCAAACCAGACTCAGGACATGAAGCACCCACCTCCTCTTCTCCTCAGCCTAGGAACACCAGGCTCTCTCTCTGCTCTTCAGGAAAGGAGATGATCCCAGCAGATTTGAAAAGCTCCAGCCTTATTCCCCTTGCAATGCTTTCTCTAGACTGCTCTCAGCTATGAAAAATTTCTATCTGTCATTCCTTGGACAACCAGAGCTCTGTGAAGTTATGCTTGTGTGAACCCCACCACCTTGCTGAGCTCTTGAACCCCCAATGTTCAACTGCAGCAGGTTAGAAAGTGGGTCAGAAACTTCTTCTCAAAACAGAAATTGTTTGAGGCAAAACTAAAATGTTTCAAAGCCCAAGTGCCATTCATGCCTCATGGCAGATGCAGCTCTGCATCACATCCCTGTTTTTGCAACAGGTGAGGAGTGAACTCCATTTCCTCTGACACGTCGTGGTCTCCCCAAGCAGTGAAAAGGGTGATGCAGCAGTGACAGGAATGGCTGGGAATCCACCCAAGGAGCCTGGCCACTGATGGGAACAGGGACATGTGCAGTCAGGACTGGAAGACCCATGAATGGGAATTTCAGGACACAAATGTTTCATCCAGGTCAAAATTACTGTCATAGTTTCCATTGGGATCATCCCACTTTCCGGATGGAATTTACCTCTTTCCCCTTGATCTCCCTGGAAAGTGGCTCACTTTGTGATGGTGGAATTAGCCAAAACTGAGCCTTCCAGGCACAATGTGGGTGGGAGTGTTTTGTCCAAAGTTAGTTTGGAGCCGTCCCCTGTCACCACAGTCTCCATTCGATGCTGTACCTGCTGAGGAGCCACACGGTGACTTCGTGCTCCAGGACACCCTGACGTGTCTCCCACACACCTTCCAGAGCACACACCAGCATTAACTGCATTCAGCTGCAACGAGAAGCTCTGAAATAACTCAGGCTCCCTGGCAAGAGGCTCCTGTTGTAACAACAGGTTTTGGCTGTGGATTTATCTGCCATGGATACTGCATCCCATACAGCACAGGGCAACTGCAGCAGGATGAACCCTAGAATGCCATAATATAAGGAGGAAGGGCTGTAATTTGAAGACCTTCCCACAACAAGTGAGTGAAACAATCTCCTTTTTCAGAATGCAACATAATTCTTGCATAAGGGTCCTGTAGAACAATATACAGAGCTGCTGAACAGGAGCCGTGGGGGGACCTCTCTGATGCTCAGTTTATTCTCAGATTTAGCTGATAGTTTCTCTCTGATTGCTCTAATTCACACAGAGGAGCTCCAGACTTTACTTGCAAACGCAGAAAAGGCTGCACATCCCCCTGGTTGTTTCCTGAGCCATTTGCAAGAATCATGGTACTGACATAGAACATGTGAGTTCACTCCTTGCTTCCAAATAATCGGTGTCCTGGTACCTCAATGTCCCCTCTCCAGATGGAAGCTGGTTCTGCTCATGCTGCACTTCCCATCCAGAAGGAATCTTTGGGAAATTCTCCTCAGATATCAAAGATCAACATTAGAACAAGCTGCAGCTGTATCAGATGAGCTTCAATAAATGAGAGAAAACACCAGGACAGACATGACAATTGTCTTTTCTCTGTCCAGTTTTCATATCTGGGATCCAAAATTAACTCTGGAGAAGGCAGAAAGCCAGCTTATATTATTGTTATGTCAGACTAGCTGTTATCCCTGGATGCGGGGCAAGTAGACATACTTTACGGAAGGAAACACTGTTCTCAGCCCTCTACTGCTGCTTGCTCCCTGTTTCCTGCCATCTTTTAAACATCCCAAAAATTCTGGGAGGTAATAAGACAGTGGGAGACCATGAAGAAAAAAGGTGAATAATGACATAATCTAGATATAAAGACACACCAGTAAATGGCTACTAATGTATTTTGCAAATGCATTCTTAGGGGAATATCTAATACCAGAGCCCTGCTTCTAACACCAGAAAAAGGCTGTCACAGTGCAAGAAGCCTTTGCTAACCTCTCACCCTGAGGAAATCACCACTGGTCTTCGGGGAGATGCACTACACAGAACACCCTCTTTGGAGCTTTGGAAATCTCCATTACAACCCCAGGTGTCCTAGCACAGGGACGGTGACAAAACCCTGCCTTTGTTTGCTGCCAAAGTCCTAAATATTGTTAGTCTACTGCAATAGCCAGAGATGCTGCAGGTCAGGACAGACCCAGCAAGAGCCAGGGCTTTGTGGATGGGATCACAGTGTCCAAGGAAAACCACATGGCCCATCCAGATTGACCCTCACTCCTGCGCAGTGTGGCTCAGGTAAGGGATCTTTCCCAAGGAGAAAAGGGATATTTTAGCACAGGGTTAAAGGTGATTTTGATGCCTTATGTTTTAGCTTTTATATTTTTCAAATCCTGCATTCCCAGTGTGTAACTCTGCAGTGTCCTGCAGCCTGGGAGCTGCTGCTCTCTCATGCTGAGACAGACAGAACAAAGCCTCTCCAGGCTGCTCTCCAAGGACACCCAGCCCGGCCTAGGCCCAAAATGTGTAACCCAGCATCTTGAGAAGGGGGGCAAGCTGAGGGGAAATTGCATCATTAGCTAAAGTTTAATTGGTGAAATTGGGTTGAGATGCAAATGGAGCAAAGCTATAAAAGTGTGAAGAACTCGTGACTCGGGGTCCATCTTGGGTGCAGCCTTTGGCCTGCCCAGGCTGTGCCTCTGAAGGCCTTTCAAATAAATATCCACCTTTATTCCCTTACTCCTGTCCAGTCTCTGTTTCTAGGTTGGCCTCTTAAGGAATCAGTTCGACTGTCCATAGGTGAGCCAGATGAGAAGATTTTAGAAAAACATTTCTCACTCACTTATAGGATGGTTTGGGTTGGGCGGGACCTGCCATAATCAGGTGGCTTCAAACCCCGCCCAACCTGGCCTTGAACACTTAGCTGTAATAGGGACTAAAAAATCATAATTCTTGACAGAGCGCAAGCAGCAGAAACAGAGTAGGAAATAAAAAGGCCCAGCACTTGTACAGGGCTATATTTCATTGCTGCACACCGAGTTTGGAGCAGGGGAAACAACACAAGCTGTGCGGCAGAAATCAGCCACTGTGGGCGCTCCTATTCCAGCGAGTGCTTCAGAGAAATTTATGGCTAATCAGGAACATGACATTATTGTGCCCGGCCAAGTGCAGACGTGGGCTTGCATAAACCTTTCCTTCTCATTCCTCAAAGGGATGTGCTGCAGTCTGTCACTGTTCAATAAACAATTCCACGGCCAAGATCTCGAGCGCTGCTGCATCGTGTCCCGATGATCTGCACTTTCCTTACAGAGCCTCAGAGAAAGATGCAACAACAAACACATGACAAACACATGGCCACAGCCCTTTTGGGCTGATGGGTTTCCAGGAAGGGGCAAATGTTGATTACTCGTGCGTGTTATTTTGCCTACAGAGTTAGGAGTCATCCAAAGTCTAAAGAAGCCCGTGGAAAAACCTCCTGCTGTGTTCACTGGGCTTTGCATCTGCATTAGGTACATTAGACAAATTTAAACTACCACCCAAGCATAGGCTGTGTTTTGGGGAAAGAAAGACAGCTAGAAAACATTCTAATTCACCAACCTTGTGATTCTGCTTTATATTTTTGTTAAAAAATTTTCTCAATTATTAAAAAAAAAATTGAACAACTGGTCCACAGAAGTTTCCTCTTCATTTTTTATAAAAAAGAGTTGCTGGGGTACAGGTGCATTGCCTTTACAGCCATTTTTCCTGAGATATTTGCTTTGGGTTTTTTCACATTTCTTCAAGCCCTTGTTTTCCCCGTCCCTCACGTTTGGCTGCTCACCAGAATGGCTTTTCTGAGATGCCGCACTAAGCATTCCCCATTTAGACCCAGGGAGGGGCTGGAGAAGACATCTGGTGATTTTCTTCCTGCAGATTCAACATGAAAAGGGAATTGGGAAAAGAAAAGGTAGCTTTTCTCAGGCCATATCCTGCAGCAGCCAGGGAGCCACCTGGTCCCTGGAGAGCATTAGAAAATCCTCAATGTTTGTGCTAACTCGTGAGCTGCCTCACACGGCCCCTGAGCAGCAGGGAAGAGCCAGAGCACAGTTAACTTCAGCTCCTCCCTAAATCTCACAGCTCCAATGGTCTGCTTCAAGTGCAGGCAGAGCAGACACCCAGGGCATCCATCAGCCCTGGGGCAGGGAAAAGAACCAGATCTCCCTTCTTTCCACTGCTGGAACTTGAACTGACTGGAGGGGAGGCAGACGGAGCTGAACGCACCTCAGGATCCTCCGTGTGTGCTCAGGGCTCGAGGAGGTGTGGGCAGGGGGAGCAGGACCAGGCCAGGAGCACATCTTGGAGGGCAGGGGCAGAAGGGCTTCTGTTGTGCTGACCCCATCTCACCAAACTCCATCAAACCCGAACAAAACAATTGCCTTTTGCCACGGAGGAACAAACTCAGCTCTTATGGGGCTTAAATCTCTTTTTACCCTTTCCTTGTCAGACTAAAGTCCTATGCCACATACACGGACTGGAAACCTTTTGTGGATGATTTCAGAGGCTCAATCTGGAGAAAGTTAGAGCTCTATTAGGAATATTTCTCTTCCCTGAAAGTTTATTCAGCTGTAACTCTGAAAGTTATGTAAGGGAACAAGACAAAATTAGAATATTGGATAAAAATAGCACTAAAAGAAATGTTCGTCTTCCTCCAGCATTTTGAGGCCACTTTGGGGTCTTTTATGGTTCTTCAGCTAAAGCAGCCCTTGCTCTAAGCTGGCATCTGGCTGAATGCCATGGCATTTGCCCTGCCCAGGCAAAAAGTCACCTAGGATGGTAACAGGCTGATTTCACATCCATTTGTGGCAATGTCCATGGCTGTGCCTCCCAGCCCTCAGTGCTTCACTACAGAGCTCAAACCCAGGTCCTGACAGTGAGTCAGCACCGAGCTGTCAAACCAAGCTGAACCCTCCAGGAAGCAGAATGTTCTCTCTGCATACTTTTTGTACCACTCAGTACATTACATAAACTCCCAACGGGGAGAGTCGGACCAAGGGTTTGGAAGGATGTATTTATTCCAGCAGTAATTTCAGCATTTAAACTTTCTGACAGCTGCTGCGGACAAATATGCAATAAAAATCAAAGCCAATTCAAAGCTGGTATTCAGAGGTGGGAGACTTGGGTTCTGGGCCATGCTGTGCTTTGTTTAGCATTCAGACAGTGTAGAGGACTGCAGCATCCCCTTTCCACACTCAAGTCAAGCCCAAGTCACTTTGGCTTCATGTTCCAAGCCTGGCTGAGTAAAGCTAGAGCTCTGTCCCTCATTATCTGAGCATTTGGCTGCCATGGTCTGAAACACGGCTGGCCCATCACGGGCAGCTTGTAGGAACAAGGAATCTGAGCATCCTCAGCTGCTCCAGTTCACACATTCCCTGCTGCTGCAAGCACCAGATCCTCTGTCAGAGACAGGGACCGAGAGCTGAGGCCAGTAAAAGCTCCAGTCACGGCCAGGGCCTGTCTGTCAGGGCCCTTGGGGATCCACACAATGCTCCTATTCACCTTCAGTAGGAATAAAAGTAGCCTGTGCTGCTGAGGTCCTGAGCTCGCTACCATTCCCTCCCGGAATCACAGGAAAATGTAGGTCGGGAGAGACCCCTGGAGGTCAGCTAAGCCGGTCTTCCACGAGGATAACCTGAAACCTTTTCAGAGGAGCTCATGATGACACACTATCCCAAACCTGAGTCAGGTTACACGAGGCCAGGAGAGAGACCCTACAATGGGTTCCTGTGGAGAGGCCAGAGCCTCCCTTACAAATTACCCAAAGCAGAGATGGCACCAGAGCTTCCTCTGCTCAGAGCCTTTGGGGGAGGTCGGGGACATTTGCCACAAGCCACCTGCCCACAGTGTGAAGTGGTAAAAGGGACCCCACACCTCAAGGAGCCCTACTGACTTTAGAGAGTTGTATGTGAGAGTTATGTCTCACTCCCTTAGAGGTTACATCAAATCACTGCTGTTTGCAGCACTCAGGAGGGAACTCCAACGATTCCTCCCTCAAAAGAGCTAAAATGTGGTGTGTCCACAGCCAGCAAAGTGGTTCCTGAAGCAATCACCTCTCCACAACTGTGCACTACACCCTTCAAGCACAAATGATCATTGTTTCTACCCTCAGCAGGGTACCCTTTTGAGGGTCTGTGTTATCTGCAGGGGTAAATAAGGGTTCGTACACAGAAAGTCTGGATATTTTGTTAAGTAACAGGAGGTTTGTACCAAACAGCCACCAAGATGGACAATCTGACCCCTTGCTTTATTGAAGCCCTTCTTTCATTTGCAGCAAGCATCGAGGTTATCATGCTGCTTATGCCAGTAAGTCAAATTAATTGGTTTTCTGGAGAAATCTATAAAAACTGGTTTCAGGACCTGCCAGGACACATGCAGCTGGTCAGCTGTGGAAATACTTCACTATCTTTGACAGAAAATGCCATTTTTATCTGTAATCTTCTGTTACACTTTGTCTCAGCAACCTGTGAAGGAAGAAAGAATTTGTACAAGACCTCTTAGTGTTCTGAGCTGCCTTGCCAGTTTTCAGTACTTTTGCTGAGCTGGTTGAAAGAAAAATATACACAGCAGAAAAGGATCCATCAGTAGAACAGGGAGGAAATTACATCCTGGAGCAGAGAAGGCTTTGAGTGATGTTGTCTTCAGTCTCCTGTGAAGCCAGGAAATTCATGGCCCTTTCCAAGCCCACACTTTGCCCACCTGAGCTATCAGACCCTATTACAGTTGCCATCAGTTTTGCTCACTTTTTCCCTTTATCTGGTTCTTCCCATGGCGCTTGTCAGCTCTCCCTTGTCGTTTTTGCCTCCTCTTGGATTCCCAGTATTTGAGACCGGGCCTGTTTTATCTTTACAATACATATTAGCAGAATCAAATAAGGATACCAAAAAACCTGAAAACCCACCCAGGAAACTGACTTATGGCCTGTGTTAGATTTCAAAATTCTTTGCAATTTGAAGAACAAAGGTCCTTGCTGAAATGTTCACAGTGATGTGTCTTCCGGGACTGACATTGCTTCAGAAGCTTCTGGAGAAACTGGATTCATCTGTGGTTTAGGGCAAGATAAGCACAGCAGGTGCATTCCCTGTCTCCAGCATCTTGGATCCTCTTCAAGCTGATTTCCATCCTCCCCATTCCAACAAAACAGTGATATCAAGGGTCACTGATGACATTTTTTTGGCCAATTCTCTATCCTCTTCCACTTTGGCCTCTGTTTGTGACACCCTTACATCTTGTCTCAGCTTTCATGATCCCCTTCTCCGACATTTCTTTCCTGGGAATGCTTTCCATATTGAGCAAATTAAGGGACCTTCCCACTGGTAATTTGATTCAAATCAAAGAGGGCTGGGGGGGGGTGTTAGTTCGTAATTTTCTGCTTTGAACCAAACTGTCCTAGGAACTTCTAACAGCGTATTGTGGATTATCAGACTGAAAACAACAGAGTTACATGTGGTTAAGCTGATACAGGATACAGCAGCTCTGGAGGTGCAGTTCAGATCTCTGTGCTTGCTGTCCTTGCCCCAGGAAGCCACCAGGCTGAGCCAGACTGTTGACCAGAGGGCAATTCCTTCCAAAGCTGAGCTTGCACAGTTGGTTCTCAGTTGGGAATGAAAGTTTTCCACTCACTGCAGGTTCCAGAGCCACATCTTTGATCAAATGAGACAGCTCAGAGGAAAGTCTAGCAGACAGCAGCCACATAGGTAATCCTAAGGGACTCCCAAAACCCCCTAAAACTGCAATGTAAGACTTCAAGGAGGGCAGATAACAGAGGAATGATGTCTAAACAGCACAGATTCACTCAGCAGAACTGAATGACAGTGACACCCAGCCACCAACATGTTGATGATCACAGAACCACAGAACAGCCCAGGTTGGAAGAGACCTCAAAAGATCATCTTGTCCAAGCTTTGATGGGAGAGGGAGCCCAGACAAGACTGTGTAGCACCTCAAACACCTCCCTGGGGAAGTCTGACTGATTATCCTCATGATTTTTTCTTCTTACTGTGTAATATTTCTTTCTTATATGAAGGTGATGGGATCACCCTGACAACAAGGAAGGCTTTTTCCACTCCCTAGGATTTATTGCTGACAATCCAAACAATGTGAGGGATTGTCTCATTTTTCTGCTGCTTTTTTCCTACTGTCCATTTCAAGGTTGTGGAGCAAGATCCACCCAGGTGCAGATGTCAAAAGCAGTATTAAGAAGGTCATCTCTGGTCACAGGCAGCTCTAATTGCCAGTGGTAGCGGGATGCAGTCTTTTCCTTAGTCCCAAAGCACTTGAAACATCCTGTAGGATAAAAACAATGCCCACTACAGCATTTCTCCCCTAATTTTTGGGAAGAGGGCCAGACAATCACCACAATTAGTCATACATTCCAAATGCAGTCCCCATTCTGAGTTTCAACCTCTTGCCTGTCCTTGTGTTAAGGATGAGGCTGTGATCCCCATCCCAAAGAGGGTCTTTGCCTCAGTCACACACTATCAATCAGTCTGGCTCTCAGTAACGAGAAAAGATGCTTTCCTTCCTTCCACCTTCCATTTGGACCTTCACCTTCCCAGTGGGATCATTTTATTGGGTAAAGGGAGGCAGAAATTGACTGAAAGAAACATGTCAATATGTGCATTGAAGAGGAATTAAAAACAAAACATAATGAAATACCTGAAAGCACAAGGGAATTTGCTGGAAACTGGAGGAGAGAGGAAAAGAAGCAGCTATCACGCCTTTTACTGCTGCACATGGAGTTAGTTTTGAAAAGTTCCTTCTCCCTGTCCTGCCTCCTCCCTCCCCCTGCTCCCCCGCTCCCCTGAGGAGGGGAAGGTAGAAGAGGTATCATTACAATATTAATCACCTTGAAAAGGGTAGAAACTCAAGATTTTAAAATCACTGCAAGAGGGAGAAGCGTCTTTAGGGGAAAGTTCAAACAGCTTCTTTTGCTTGAGGACTGCTGGAAACAATATGGCAATCATTAGCTTCTCTCTCTCCAGTTCAGGGTCGTTCATTCAATTCACACATGATGAACAACAGGCATGCACATAGGTCTAACAGCAATATTAAGGTTGTCTCTCTTGCCAAGAACCATGCCACTAAAAAGCACATCTGTGAGCCCATGTGTGAGCCCATGTGGGTCTGGAAAGGGTTAATGGGCTGCTGGGGGCTCCCTTCTTGGAGAGAGGTGAAGGAGGGGCAGCAGCTCAGATGGAGAACAGGCTTCACTCTGACTGTGGGACTATCCATGGACATGGCAGAATGAGTTGTCTGGGAGGGTGGACAACCCTTTCATCTTCAGCTGAGCCAACTGCACTCACCACGGCTGTGGAAAAACCCTCCTGGGATGCATCTGAAAGGACAGCATCAGACCAGGTGTGGAGGTACAAGAATTCAAAAGTCCAGCCTGGCTTTTTGGGTAAACCCTGAAGTCTCACAAGAATGTTCAGCTTAGGCTTCACTGCCCATTCTTGAATAACTCCAGGAAAACTGGGTCATTTTTTACACTTATGTGGGAGTTTCTCTAGTGACAACCAGCCTTTGCTCCCCTCAGTCAGGGTAGATTTCCAAAATGACAGCTCCCTTTCTACATGGACCACCAAACACTTGGGGCAGTCTGCAGGGTTTTCAGGATAACCCTGACCACCAGAAGCCAGCTCTGCACTCTGCATTAAATTGAAACATGTCATCCAGCCAGAGAGTCTCCTATCCTCTGGCATCAGATAGATCACTACAAAAACAGAGGCTGCTGTCTGACCTGAATTCCTTTTTACATCTTCCCAGTGCCATGTGCTTGTTCTCCACACAAACAGTCCGTGCCACTGAATTCTGGTGTCGTGCTGACCTGGAGCAGTGAGCTCTGTAGCATAAGAGTGGTTTGATTTTAACCAGAAGCCACTGCATAGTGGAGGAGGAGATTTCCCTCTCTGGCTCTGGCATTGTCTGTTTGGTGACCTTGAACAGGTAGTGTTACCCTTCTTCATCTCTTTGTTAAACAGAGACACTGGCACTGATGGCTCTTGTAAAGCACTTTGACATCTACCAGTGATAAAAAGCCAGGTGTTGACATTATTGTGCAGCGAGCATTCACTCTCATCTGCTTTAAATCTCTGCCTCCTTCATTTTCATTGAATAACCCCTTTGTTCCTGTGTTATGAAACACTGTAAGTAGACTCACAAGTGCTCACGGAAGTGAAAAGTGGACACAGGCTGATGGTTAACCCCTCCTGCAGAGCAGGACTTCCAGGGGCCGAACCCCGGCTCCATCGACCCCAGTGGGAATGCTGCCAAGGGGGTGACCACTTTATTGCTGATTCACAGCAAAAGAAGCATTTCATAGCATTTTCTAATCTGCTTCTTGAGGGTTTAGTCATCCCAGAAGTCACTGTGAATAAGGATTACTCTTCCCTTTCAACAAATTGATCTCTCATGTAAAACTCTGCCCCGTTAACGATTTCTCCACTGCATGGTGGGGGTTTTTGTTTTTCTGCTGAAGTTACCACCATCTGTGGCCAAACAACACTCTCAAGCCCAGTAACCTTTCAGAAAGATGACAGATGATGTCTGCTGCTCATTTCATGTGGTTTTTGCCCAGTACGGTCCCTGAGGAAAGGAAGAAGGTGCCAAAACTGAAATAAGAAAGATAACATTGGTAAATGTCAGAGCTCCCTGGTGAGTGCAGAGGTCTCAAAGACTTGGGAATGCTGAACAGATGACTCACTGGGAAGGGTTGCCACACGTCCTGTTTTTGACAGATGGGACACTGACTTATTGTATTTAGGATCCTAATGGCATTTTAGTAGGATCTAGAGGCCTTGATAGTGAAGGTGATGACTTTTGGGGGTTTTGTGGCATAGAAGTTATCATGCAGAATGAGGAAACTGGATTTAATGTAAAACTTTGAGGCCAAATCCTTGCATGAATATTTTGGAGCTGCTTACATCCAGGACTTGGTTTACTGAAGGGCATCTTCCTCAGTGAAAAGGCAGATTTTGTCATAGTTATACATACAAACATACCAGTTCTCCATTTAAATTATATCTATACATGCATCACATTTCTTATAGAGCCTGCTACACCTCCCAGCCATTTGGCTCCACACTTCACACCTGTTCTGAGCTTAACTGGGAAATGCAGAGATTTTGCCTTAGTCCCATGGACAGATTTCAGAATTATTTCTCTTCAGGTCAGTCCAAAAGCAATTTTTTTTGTATTTCTGGCAATGAAAAATATGTCATGTTGAAAAATTAGATATCATTTCCAAGTGAATAGGCAATGTATCCTCTATGTGAAATGCTGAAATCACGGTCCAACTTTCCCATATTTCCCTCTGCATTTTCAGCCAAAGCCACTGGCTGAATGCAAAAGTACATGAACAGCCCTAAATCCCACCCTATTTCTAATTGAGATCACTATCCAACAAATAAATAAAGCCATGCAGCTCTAATGTAATGATGCTTGTGATGACATTTTCCACATTCTGCTCCAGATCTCCATGTCATTTATCCCACCACAAGCTAGTGTAATACACCCTACAGCAGGATGAAGCGTTTGGAGTCTGCTACTGTCTGTGAACTAAAACAGACCTGGAGTGAAATCCTGACCTCAGACAATAGCAGCTTTGCCACCAGCAGAAGTGGGACCAGTTTATTAGCCCAGGATTTCTAACTCAGGCATTAGAGGCTTGTATTTTTGACAGTTTTAATCCAGAAGCCCTGAGCTCACTACCATCATCTGTGGATGTGATTACATGGGCAGACAGGATAAAGCGGGAGTAGTCAGAGTATTTCTGCTCCACTTCTGCTTCCAAATTTGAAGCTGTCACTCAGCTGGTCCTGTCCAGCCAAATAATTGTTCTGGGGACAAAGTCCCATGGCGAACACACCCCAGTGCCCTCCCATTTAACGTGGTGCTGAAGGAATACTAATTTGTCCAATCCCCCCACCCCTTCTTATCCAGTTGAAATAATAAATATTTTACTCATGATTTATTGGATTTCAGTTTGTTGAAAAGATCCTCCAAACAAATGAAGTTTTAATGGCAACAAACACCAGCCGTAGCGCATTAGAAAATATAAACAGCAGCGGAGACCATTAAACAAAAACCACTTTGGGTACAGCTGACACAGTGCTCAGCAATCTTCACCTCCTGAGGCCAGGGCCCAAGAGAGAGGGTCACAGCGAGTCCCTCACTGGAAAAGAAATCTGGAAGGATCACAGATTTGAGTCCTTTGGATCTTGAGGGCTGCAAGAGAGGCTTTTGCAGTGACCAGTCCAGACTTTGGGCTGTTCAGGACCATAGGCAAGACCTCAAACATGGAATCCCAGAATGGTTTGGGTTGGAAGGCACCTTAAGGACTATCTATTTCCAACTCCCCCTGCCATGGACAGGAAACTTTGCACTAGGATCAGGCTGCTCAGGGCCCCACCCAGCCTGGCCCTGATGGAGGGATTCATTCTAGAGAGGAAGAGCCAAGGCAAGCCCCACACCCTGTGCTCCCTTCCCGCTGCCATTCCCACTGCACACCACTTTCTGCCAGCCCAGACCAGCTCCTCTCCTCTGTCCTGTGCTCTCCTCCTGACAGAGGGTCTCAGGCTGCAGCTCCATCACTGCAGGGACACCTGCACAGCACGGTGTGGGGGCCACCCAACACTGCCTCACAGATGAGCACGCTGCCCTGAATGACCCTCACTGCAAGAACGGATGATGTGCTCCTCTTCAGGGGGAAGTAATTTGGGTCATTTGCTCTGCTGTGGAAGATGGATGTGCCACTTGTGCACAGGTAGCAGGAGTCAGCACACAGCTGGGTACCACAGAGCAGTTGTCACCCACTCCAGGGCACACCCACGGTGTTCTCTTGTCCTGTCTCCCTCACACATCTGTCACATCTGTCTCTGCATGGGTAGAAGCGAGTTCTGTGTGCCTGGGTTTATTCTCAGTACACCCCTAGTTACTCCCCTGCCCTCCCATCACACTGGCCAGCACAACTGGTTGTGCAATCACTCTTAAAGCCAATGCTGTCAAAACAAACAGATCCCTCAACTGCTTCTAGCAGGATGATTTTTTTTCTGACTCATTTTGACAGTATCAGAGTAGAGAGTGAGTGCTGAATGCTCAGGTGGAGAGACAAAACACTCTATTCCTTCAGAGTAATCACATCAAAGTCTAAGTAGAAAAGGATTAAGAAGAGTTATCCAACAACACAACATTTGTCAAGCCAAGTCCGAGAGCGTTTCTGCACAAATCCTTGGGTCCCACAGCCTTTTCTTAACTCATAGATGCTATTTAAAACAGCCTTGATGAGTGCACAGCTGGGTTTGCCACCTTTTATTCAAACAGGGGAAGCATGGACCAGTAATGTGTTCCAGAGACTGGAAATCAGGATGTTTTGATTTGAGATAAAGTACAAAACATGTGTGAGTGACCAAAGACACCCTGCCTGAGCCTTTCAGGAAATAAGTGATTTAAGACATTTTACCATAAGAGCAAGAGTTTACTGTCAATAAACCATTGTTTACTGTCTACACAAGAGCTGTGGCTACTACTTTATTCAAACATTCATATTTTGTCTACTTAATCCATTCCAAGTCACTGCAAACAATTTCCCTTTCATCAGCCGGGGATGCCTGGGAAAGGATCCTGTCTGTGTGTATGGAATCCAAGCTGCACCTTGACATTCCCAGCATGGCCAGGGCTCCAACCTGCCCCTCCAGCCCTGCGTGTGCTCTGACCTGAGCAGTCACCTCTCTCCTGCTCCCTTCCCAGCTCCAAGGGCAACCAGCAGGATTCACACAGCACTTTTCCGAGGCCATGAAATGAAGTCTACCTTCCAGGAGTGTGGTCCCTGCCCATACAGCTCATGCAAACTTCGCACTTCAGCACATCTCTGGAGCTCCCAGTCTAAACCCATGGAGTACCAGCATGATTCAGGTGCCAAGTAATGAAAAATAATGAGTTTGATTTAAATAAAAACAACCATTAAGCCCACAACAATCCACAGCAAAGAGCTAGTTCTCCTCCAACCTGTGGGCTCGCCATAGAAAGGCTGACCCCACCGGGAAAAGTCATAATCCAGCTGATTGTAAACCACATACCAAATACTCACAATCAGATTTATTTCATGGTTTAGAAAATCACAGAGTCATCACTATGAGCACCACGCTGAGCTGTGTACTGAAACACATCATAATTAAACTGCAGCAGACCAGAATCGTTCCAGGAATGAACAATGTCAGGAGCACAAAGTGGCCAGTGTGGATTTGCAAGAGATTGTGCAACAATGGTTGCAGGGTAAAAAACATCCATTTGTTTGACTTATGAGCACATTAAATTCATTTTTAACTAAAGATCAGGACAGGATTCAGGTTAAGGAGAAAGCAGCAAGAAGGATGAGGTAGGTAAATGAAGTTATTAAAAATAATCACTTATAATAGCAAGGGAGAAAAATAGAGAAATCAAAATACATTCACTGAGGAGGATTTAGATACAACCAGAAACAGCTCAAGGTTCTGTAATGAACAATCCCACACCGGTAATGAGCCTAATCCAAAGCCCATCGAAATCAAGGTCTTTCCACTGACTTTGCCCTTTGTGACTGCACGACAAGCAAAACTTTTCCCATTACAGACTGTCTGCTACAAAATCTTTTCTGTTTCTCTACACATTTTTCCACTGTTCTTAATAAAGTCATTTTCTCACATTATGTTAATATTAAAAAAAAAAAAAGAAAAGAGAAACCCTTCATAAATACACAATCAAGCCTGAGGTAATTTTCCTAAAATAATTTTTTAAATAAACTGCTCTGTACAAACTTCAGTCACTTCAAAATGTGCTTTGAAACTGAAGACTGTGGAAAAGTTAAAGAAGTGATTGCTGATAAATAGTTCCATATGATTTATCGAATATAATATCCTTCCCCCCACAACAGAGTGATTTTTCAGATCTTAGGGCATGGACTTTTTGCCTGCTAAGAGATGTGTGCTGAGGTTTAATAAGGTATTTATATGCTAAAGACCTTCCTCCTGTTCCAGAACGACCTATACCTATCCAGCATCAGCAGTATTCTCCTAAATAGAAATATCCCTTAGGATGAAACTGAGCTAAACTGGTGGAGTTGTAAAGAAGTGACATCTAAAAAATACTTTAAATGTTCCTCCTTGCAGCTGGAGCACGAAGGATGCCCTGTTTTATTTAAGTTGTGGCAACACCCAGAAGTTTACCCTATTAGACGCAATAAAATGTGATAACATCACATTTAGATGTCCAGCTAAATTCCACAGAAATTTTCCTGGGGTCTGAGGGGGAATGGAAGTGATCACTGCCTGATAATATGATAAAACAGCAGATGGAGAGTTTTGATGGCGAGATTATAGGGTACCATCTCTCAATAGCAGCTCTGAGAAGCCAGGATCCCCTTCCCTCTTTCAGAACAGGTCACCTCATTATATTGCACTGGGCCTTAGGAATATGTGATCTGGAAAGACTCAATGTGTAAAACAAACCCAAAACCAAGCACCTTTTCAGCTTCTCTGTACTGCCCTCGTTGCCTTACAAAGCACCTCACACCCCCCTGGGTGAGCTGTTCCACCCTGGTTTAACACATGCAGAGATACCCAGCGCTGGCTGTAAAGGATTAGTACTTTCTGCCAGAAATTACCCAGGTTTAAACAGACCCAGGCACATCCCCATGCAAAATCCTCAGGTGTAACCATCCCCTCTCTCCTGCCAGAGCAGCACGAACTCCTGCATGGGAAGTGCACGAAAACAAACGGAGCAGGAAGCCAAACTTTGTGCTTGGGTTATTGCTAATCATGTGAGGAGCTGGAGTACGAGGACTCCAAACTGGCTTTTCTTAGGGCTTGTGTAAACCAACAGAGGCCTGGAGTCTGTTGCATGGAGGGACAGCAGCTCCAGGCCAGCGGCCACATTCCTTGGCGGGGTGAAATTATGCATGTGCTAACCCAGCTTTTCACAGCCCCGGACCTGGCCACGATCCCCAGCCCCACTCGGGCAGAATGCGGGCAGGAACAGGCAGATCCAGCCACAGCCATTTGTCAGATGTGAACTCAGATGTCTTCAGAGTGCTTGGAAGGACATAATGAGTGTTCCCTTCCAAAACCCTTGGCAAGGAAATGGCTGGGCTGAGCTCTCCGAGCTCTAAACAGGAAACAGGTTCTTCACTCTCAAGTGGCTCAATGAAAAATACCATCCATAAATGACAGTAATGCCTCTGCTTGCATGCAGCCAGAGGATGCCAGAAATCCAGGTGAGAACACACGAGAGCCCCAGAGGCAAAATACTGACTGACACTGAGCAGAGTGGGGTAAGTGAGCTTCATGTTCCCCTGGATCAGCACAGCTGATATCCAGCTGCTAGGATCTTCCAAAGGTACCAAATTTTGGGCATTTTTAGGAGAGTCTAGGAAGAAAAATGAGAGGGCAGGGAAAAAATACTGCAAGTGTTCATCCTAAAACTTTCAAAATTTTCAGAACTAGGACCGGCATGAAAATGTTTTCTGTAAGAAGATTAGATAAAGGTGCATTTGGATGAGGAAGGTTGTCTGATTGTGCCCCACATCTCTGCAAAGGCACATAAATGTCCCCAGGTGTCCCAGTAGACCCAGGACGTGGCTACAAAATGCTCTTGCAGCTGAAAATGGGGGCCTGGAACAAGATGATCTTTAAGGCCCTCTAACCCAAACTATTCTGTGATTCTATGGACAGTACTGGTCACAGAGGTGAGGAAGAAGTCAGCTGAGTATGAACATGTGGAACTCACTCACATGTCCCATGTTCTTGTGTTTGTTATAGGAAAAAAAGGCTGAGTGTGGGTGGGCTGAGAGCCCCCCACTGACACAATGTGGAAACAATAAATCACAGGAAGCCCTGGAGAGCCACCTGTGATTTTTAAGTGTGAAAAACCCTCTTTCTCCTGACTCTGTGATTCTACCTTCCACCTTAACCTCAACGCAGCACAGGATTCTTGGGAAGGGTCTCACAGCCCATAAAGCTCTCCCTGGGAAGGGAAGCCCATGGCTCTGAGACAACTGGCTGAACCCCTCAGGTCCTGTCTTGCTTGGACAATGTGGTTTTAGTCTCGACCCCACATAGACTTTGTCCCTTGACTATTACACCACCACGTCCTGCTTTGGCTATCCCAGATTCCCATGGCACTCAGTCCACGCAAGGAATGTCACATCTTTCAGCACCCAAGTTCTGCTTCACTGACTACAACAGGCTTCCTCTGAGGCAGCTCTTGTCTCGCCCTTCCTTGGCACTTTTTACCTGCCTCTGAGTGTCACATTTCTCTTTCCTCCTGAGATTTCCCAGTGGGAACTTCTGAAAATGCCCAGCACAGAGCAGGGAGGAGAGGAAGACAGGGGAGCTCATTGATCCCATCGTGGCCAGACTTCAGACAGCAATTTCTGTAATTCCTCAGCCTTTCCTCCATCCTCTGGAAAGGGGGTAACCGTGTTGATTTATAAACTTAGGAACCAAAAGCCTCTCTCAGGGCTGGTGGGTAAACAGGCCCAGCCTCCCCAGCAGCCTCGCACAGCTACATATGGCGAGCAGAGCTTCACAAAGGCTTTTGTCCTCATTTCCCATCAGTCAGACTCTAGGAAGACAAACTGTGGCCAAGGTTACCTTATCAGTGACCCCCAGCCTCTGGCCCTGAGCTTCAGCAGGCCCCAGAGATCCCAGTGTCCATTCCCAGCCACACACAGATGCTCTCCCCTGCCAGGCTTTCTGTCCTGGGACACATTTCAGTCCTTTTCCCTGGGAAATGAGGGCTGGAATCAGCAGCATTAGCCTCAGGGGCATCCCCTGGGGGAGGATATCAACCTGAAATTAGACATTTTTCACCTTTTCTCTAGGCTGTAGGCTTTTCCAAGTTAGTTTGGTCTCAGTGCCCAAGGAGGAGAATGGCATCCCATTGTCTCCATCACCAAGACAGGTGGGAAATGTCCCACAAGCACAGAGGAGACAGTCAGGGACAGGGGACATCACCTTGTGCACTTCTACCATGAATAACAACCTTTATTTGTCTCTCCTCTCTGCCTGCCCCAGCAGAAGTCTGCTCTTGGTTACTGCTTCCAAGAGTCCCCTCTGCTATCCTTTATAAATATGAAATATGTGCTGCTATGTTTGCAATTATGGATGTTTAAATGAAATCTTAATTGCAAGAAGAAAGTACTTTTAGTCATATTTACACTACCTAGAATGAACAATGACAATCCATATTATGTCAGATGTCAGAACGTTTGTTATTGTTGCTGTTGTTACTCTTTTGACCAGCTCTTAAGCCATAATTGAAGCCATTTATAGGAAAAAAATTACGCTATAGTCTCTCTTAATTTCATTTTTTGCAATAAAAATCACCAAGCTAAACTCTGCCTCAGCTACAAAAGAGTTAATGTAAAGAATAACAGTGGGAACCATGCTCTTCTCAAAGGGATATTTATTTGGTTTTAAAGAACTCGTTCTTCATGCAAAGAAAATGAAGGTTGGAAACAGAAGAGAAACATCTGCCTGCTCCAAAGTTATGAGAAACCTTGTTGCACATTCCTAACCTTTCTCCTGTCCTTTTGGCCAAAAATCAATTATTTTTCTTCTAAAGCAGCATATTCATGTTGGGCAAGTGGGCATCCAGCACATAAGAATCACTCTTCAGAGCTAAACAGAAATGGATTCACAAAATAGAAAGGGCAGAATATATTTTCTCTTCTGGGAATAAATTTTTCAATTACCAGAGACAACTTTCTGGATGAAAGATCTGATCTTTTCAGGTCTTTAAGATCTGGCTAGGCACAGGATGGTCACAGCAGACTCTTAATTGCTTTAGGTTTTGGAGCAAAAATCAAGAAAATGTCTTTAAAACTCTTTTGACATAATTTTCCCACTCCTTTGCATGAAAATACTTAGTAAAATGTTGATTTCTTTGAGATGGATGTTTGTCTTAGCAAAAGATTTCAAGTCTGTACCCATTTCTGCTAGGACTGGGAGTGGCCCCAGCAATACAGGTTTGAACCCTGCTCTGAGTCATTTGGGCTGCAGTGTCCACTTAGATATGACAAGAAATGTGGAGGAAACTGGACACCAGCTCATGTTATTTGCTGAATTCTATGGCATGGGCCAGTTTGGCAGGGGAAGACTAGAATAAAAGACTGTTGAGAAATTCTAGCATATCCAAAATGTATTACCAAAATACTTTTATGCTTTCAACAAGTCAAACTGAATGGATATTTTCATTTAATCAAACTACTTTTCCATCTTTTCAGCTGCCTTTCCTATCTATTTAGAGGCATTTTTCTTGACTGGCTGAATACAACTGTAAAAACATCAGACTAAAGCACTTAAAGACACCAAATAATGCTTTTGAGAACAGGTAGCTTTACAGAGTCCAGAAGGAAATGGCTGAAAGCTAAAATGTTTGGTTTATTCTGCAGAAGTGGGGCATAATGAAAACAGCTGGAAACAATTTTGATGGCAAGCTTCTTTTATACATCTCAACATCTCCCTAACCTCAGCATTCACCTTGAGTACAAATTGCCCCAGCAACTTGCAGCCCAGGATTAAGAAACTATTGCTTATTTAAATACAGATTTGCTGGGGATATCCACAGGAAATTTGAGGAGCTACTTGCTGAATGCAGACCATTGTTTGCATTGCAGCAGCACGGAGCAGACTCCAGCAAGCCAAGCACAGCATGCAGGGCACAGTACAAATTTTGGAGGTGCCCTCCTGAGCTCAAATTGCCATAATTTTCCACGATTACTACATCACCTAAGCGCTCAGATCTTCATGTTGAGTTGAAAAGCTCCTTTTTCCCCCAAATCTGTCCCAACCCCATGCAGCTAATAGCCAAAAAAAGGTTTCTCATCACCTGTAGCAGAGGGGAGCTGTGGGCACAGAGGTGAATGTGGCTGGTTCAAGGTTACACAGGCAAGCTCTGGCAGAGCCAAGAGTAAATCCACATCTCTGACACCAAAGCCTCTGTCACAACCAGACCCAGTGATCCTCTCTGATCTTGCTTCTCTCTTGCTCACATAAATATTTGCATGGCTAGAATAAAACCACATTGCATTTTTGTCCCCTTAGGAAAAACAACAAGCACTTAAAATATTTCTGCAGTTTTCCCCGCCAGCATCAACCTTTTTAAGGAGTTGGTGGGGAGAATATATTTTTATTTTTCTTGGCAAAGAAGAAAAGAAGGAGCAGCCCAGGTGGAGTCAGACTCGCTGAAAGCCCTTCATTCCTCAGCTCTGCCTGCCCTGGCATCACTGCAGGACAGCACAAGCACAGCTTGAGACCCAGCTCAGGTGAAGGGAGCAGGTCAGCAGCAGCAGGAGGGTTTTTGTGAGAGAGTCACTTGAGCATTTTCATGGGAAAGTTGTGCAATCCGTGCTGGATCACCCGTGCCAACTACAGTTCACTTAGATTGACCCACATCTGATTCCAGTACAAGCACACACTGCATGTCCTGAGCGGGATTGTCACGGAGGATGAACGTGATTAATCCGTGCCTCTCTGTCCTTCCCAGGAGCAATGGGAACAACTCACTCCCTTGGAAAACCATCCAGAGTCGTCTCTGGCTCTGCCAGTGGAATTTCACCTGCCTGTGCCAGCAGCATGCTCAGCTCTAGTACAAGCACCAGCACATGCTCACATCCACAGGGAACAGCACAGGGTGGGAAAACTCCATATTTTGCTCCAAGCCTGCCTGACCCCTCTCTTGGGAGGACAACTGGTTGATTTTGCAGGAAAACCAAGCCCCCATCCCTGCAAGGAGAGACAGGAGAGGTGCTTCCCTCCTGCTTCCCTGCGAGGGGGCAGAGGGAGAGAGGGAAGGCATGGATGTCTTCAATATGTTTGCCCATTTCAGGCCTTTATTCCTAACACATGTTTCTTCCTTCATGCAAAACATGTCTCCTCTGTTTTCTGTCTCCTTGATTTCATTTTAAAATGCAGTGTTTTTATGGCATGAAGAGATAAAGATATGAGGAGGGGAGGGAAAGTGGTACAAAAAGCAATTAACTGTGGTGGCTGGTTATTGTAATGCACTAAGCACAACCAAAACCATTCCTTTTGGAAAGGGGGGGCATTTCTCCTGCTGATATGCACAGGATTTTCACAGCTCCCATTAACACAACTGGAAACTATCCAGGTAACACTCTTGCCTCGGTCAAAGATTAGACTATCATGTATGAGATGAATGGAAACCTTTCAAAGGAAGAAGCAGCATCACTGTTGGATCACTCCAGTCTTGACAGCCATTTATTTAATTTATATTTGTGCTCCAAAATTCTTGTGCTAATACATGAAGGTTCATAACTGAAGCAACAATCTGCTTTAAGGAGCTTTCTTGAGTACATCTATGCTGGACAGCTGAGCAGAAAGAAGTGCAGGGAGGCGATAGAAGTTCTGCTTTGGAGAAAATGGGTCACACAGTTTGGTTTTTATAAAATGTGCTTTGGAGATTTCTGAGATTTCAGGATATTCACATCTGTCCATTGATCCAACCCCTGGGGCAAATACCATGGCACAACACTTCCAGGATGTGACTGTCCTCTGCTGCTCAACACATCTGGTACTGCAGAAGTCCTCACAATTTGAATTTTTTGTTGGGAATAGAAAAGTCCAGGCCCACAAAATGTTTTTGTGGACCATGGATTATACAAATCACCCAATTTGAAAACTGAGATCAGGCTTTCTCAGGGAAAGCACTGCAGGCTGTGAGGGTGTGATACCACCCTCCCACCACAGCACAAACTCTTCTTGCCAAGCTTCAGGCAGCTCCCACTGAGAACGTGCACCTCTATCCATGAGCATTTTTGACTCAGGTCCAGTCCAAGACCTCCTACACTGGCCCAGACCTTGACACACCTCAAAAAGGCTCTGAGCCACCCCCATTTCCTCTGTGCAGGAGTTTCTCAGCTGCTCCTGCTTCCAAAAGCAGCACAACCAAGAGCCTCCTCAGTGCTCAGAGATCACCCTGAGCCATGAGGGTCTGCCAGACTCTTCTTTGTGATACCAGGGTCATCTCCCAAGAACCTTGCTGAGCTCAGCTCTGGGTCCTGCCAGTGCCAGGAAGGATTTGGGAGGCACAGTTCCCTGCCTGCCGTGGGCCATGAGCACATTCCTGAGCACAGACAAGCCCCTCGGCCCTGGTGACGGAAGTTAACACGAGCTGCTACAAGCTGGGACTACTTTCCATACTAATCTGGTCATAACGTTAAAACAAACTATATCCGGACTGCAATTATTGCACCTCATAGAGAAATTGCACAACACTGGAATTAACAACTGCTTGAGTGCATTTAATTACTAACAGATACCTTTAAACTTGTGGTTAGGAAACTGTTAGCCATTCCCAGAGCATGTGCCCCACCATCCAGTCCCGCTCTGAAGCATTTTCAGAATCTGCTGATCCATAAAATGTACCATTGGAGAAGGTTTGTTTTGGCAGGGGGCTCGGTTTTGTCCAGCAAACTAATGGTGTCCGTTAACACACCATTACATACCTCGTTAACATACTTGGCAACTGGGATTTCCCCTCAAGAATAAAGAAATCGTGTGTAAATCATAATTATTGTCCGCCTGGCAGTATCAATCATCACACACAAGGCACTTGTTCTAATTCTCTACCCACAAAATCGTTCCTTGCAAATGCAACTGGGGCTGTCCTTGCCCGTGGCACCTCACAAGGAAATCACCAGCCAAGCCCATCTGCTGAGAGTTTAGAACAGGCAATTCCTACCAGGATGCAGAGTCATTGATCAGGATGGACTTGTTTGCCTTGCTTAGGCTCTTTTGGGGTGCCTTTGGGGAAACCTTGCAGAGAAGGTTCTTTTATCAGAGGGGTTTTTATCAGCACTGGATTTTTGAATGAGTTCAGCTCCACGCTGTGACACCCAAGTTGCAAGCTGGGCTTTCAGCAGAGCTCAAAGCTGGCCCTCTAAAGCTCTGCTGAGAGTCTGGCACTAGGAAAGGTGGCTGAGAGGTGACAGCACAAACTAGTCCTTCTTGAAGTGTGTACACAGAGGGTTTGGTTCCCACTCCTAGACTGGAGATCCAGGACTAGTGGGAAAGATTTCATTCCTTTAGTTGATGCACCCAATCAGGTGACAAAGGTTTTCTCACATCCAAAATCATTCTCAAACCTGTGGGTTGGACATTTTAAAAACACAGCAGTGATAAAATAATACCAACAATATCGCCAGCAGATGTGGCTGCCGAGGAACATTATCCACTTCATGGTTTATGGCATAAACCGGGATAGAAAACACTTGCAGCAAGAGAGATTGGCATCACAGCCAAGGCAAAAACTCCACTGTGTAGTTAGAACAGATAGAGGGCGGGAATCTCAGGCACTGAAATGTGTTGGGTGTGAGAAGGAGTAACAACAGCCACACATCTCTCAGCTCTGACATTGCTCTGGGGCAGAGACAGTGGGGACAATCCTGTGATCCTGCTTGTAGGACTCTGTGACTTCCACACTCTGACACAAAACCATGAAGTGCATGACTCACTGCCCCACTCATCCTTTCCTGGACAGGAAGGGATGGATGACCATTCCTATCAGCCAAGGGAACAGCATTCCCAGCCCACTCCTGACAGCCCCTGCCCTTCAGGGAGGAAAGTCAGGCAGCCTGGACTCACCATCTCCATGGCTTGTGCATCTGCTAAAGAAAGAGAATTCCAGCAGAATTTGTGCTTCCCCCACCAGCCCTGGCCCTGCAATGAAATGGTGGTAATTTGGAGGCAGTGTTTAGCTATAAAAACAACAACAACAAAAAAAGAATAGGGAATTTGCACTAGAAAGATAAAACTGCTTTCTGAGTTGCAGCTTGGGAGTCTCATGACAGTAAAGAATATATTTACTTTCTGTGTTTGCATTTGCACTTCATCTCTGATTCCTTCCCAATAGTCCCAGCCTGTATTGCTTGTAGAAAAAGAGATGTACTAGAGACTACGACAGCAAACTGCAGTATTTTCAGGCCTTGATGGAAATCTGCAGTGTGTTTTCCAGGCTCGTAAATCTCACGAGAAGTGTTTCATTATTCTGTTCAGGCAGTGTGGAATAGCTGAGCTACAGATCCTCTCGGATGTTTCCTTTCTAGGCCATTCCATAGACAGGCAACATTCATTTCAGAAGTGCCCTTAAATTCTTTCACCAGCCCATTCCTCTTCAAACAAGTTAGAACTGAAAATTCCTCTTTCAAGTCCCATACGATAAATTGCAACCTCAACATTCCAGCCTGAAAGGAGCATTTTTCCTCTTCAAGCACTTTGCCTTGTAGGTAGATGAGGACAAAAGCCATGACCTCCTTCAGCAAATCCAGGACACCAGAAGCCAAAGTAAACAGCTTTTACAGTGTTTGGTTGTGCTTAGGAGGAACAGACACAGTTTTCTTTGAGAAAAAGCAGGATTAATTCTGATACCTTCACTGTAAGTTAATGGACGCATTAATTAGCAACAAATCTGTGCAGTTCATATAGAGATCCAAATTAGCCTTGTATTTGGTAGTCCTCAGTTCAGGACCACCTCATCCAGGCACAAGAATCTGTGAGATCCTTTAATACTTTTATATAAGTGCAAAGGATATTAAATCAGTTTGTTATTAAGCCATCTGGAAAATGTAAGCTGCATTTTAGGAGTGACTGCATGAATTGTCCAAATGCAATGCATTTTTCCAAGCTATTCTCGCTGGGGAAACAAAGGAGACATAGAAATACCTCAGAGGGGGGAAAAAGCTCTTTTTTCTGACCTAAAAATCACAAAGGTAGTGGCTTTGGCCAAAGAAGACCAAGAAGCTGGTGTGGAAACCAGACTCCTCACTCAGTGAAATCCATACTCTCAGGAGCAGCTTTGCAAGGGTCCATGTTGTTGGGATAACCATCCTCTTTCTTTTGTCAGTGTCACAGAAAGGCATTTCAACCTTCTCTCACCTCTTAAAGCACTGAGAAGTCCCCAGAAAAGAGCCCAAAAGGTCAGCCTGAGGGAAGTGGACACACAGCAATTTGCACTGTGGTCCAGTGCACTTTTGGACCTGTAAAGATACCAACTTCAACCATTCCTAAGGAGCTTGGAGGCCAGTGGGAAGCAGGAGCAGCACCAGCCTGCTCACAGAGGAGCACGAGTGAGACGAGAGCATCCTCTTTTATGTCCTTGCTTCTGTCAGGAGAAGGGAAGTAGGGGAAAGCAGGGTAAACCAATTAAACCTAATCATCAGGCAATAGATGAAGATTTGCTACACCTTTTCCATCTGTCTTTTTAGAGAAGGGTAGGCCTGGATTGAAAGATGAAGTCTTCGACCTTAAGTGATGAATGAAAACATAACTGATAATTCAAACCTGCCATGGGGGAAGTTTAAAGAAGGGTTGCCCCAAATGGCTTCAGTATGTTCAAAAGCTACTGCCAGGAACATGGATATTTTTTTCCTGTGTTTGTTGGTTGCTCTGCATTTAAAACATCTCTGTATGTTTGTTTTTCTTCCGGTCTTTTGTGGTTGCTTTGTAAACATCTGGGTTGGTTTTCTAGTCCTTTGTACAAGAAGCGTGTGTGTGTTAGTTTTGCCAACGGTTCTTATGTAACATTTGTGGGGATGAAAGAATTGGTTAAATCAGCTCTTTTGAAAAGCCATCCCAACTCAAAACTCTTCCAGGAGTATCTCATGAAATGTCCTCTCCCCCTTCCATAATGTACCATCAATTTTTCCTGACTAGGTTAAAAACAGAGCCCTCTCTTTCAGCAGTGATTACTCAATATGACATTTACTCCTTGCAATCCCATGTTCCTGCTGAGTTTTGTGGTGGGCTTAAGTCACCAAAGTGCCCATGTGCACTTTCAGTCCAAATGAACTGGCACAGGGGAGTGCATTTCCCAAAAATGTGGCCCTCGCATTTCTTCTCTACGCTATGGAACACCTTAATCCAGCATAAAAAATGTTAACCCCTCCCAGAAGTGTAAGAGTGAAATTTAGCAGCAGAAAATAAATTGCTCCATTGCATTTTCCTGCAATAGATATGATGAGTTATTTGACAGCTAAGTTCCTAACTTTTAAGCTCCTCTGAAAGCCCCTGCAGTTAATATTTTTATATTACCTCACACTAATTCTCCTCCAATAAATGAAGAGTTTTGTTGCTTTTAAGACCCAAGGAAACACTTTGTCTGTCAAACTCTACTTTCCTGTACAATCCAGACCATAAATCTTTTACCTAGCATTTCCTACTGTAAACTTTGGGATTTCGGTTGTTCTGTCACAAGTTTTCAACAAACATTTGGTGTGACTAAGACCTCTCTTGTTAGTGCAGAGTCCAGCCCATTGTGCCCTGTACCCAGCTGCTGATCTTCCCACTGCCTGAGGTGACAGCTGCCTCTTTTCCAGCCTGAGGTGAGAGCCTACATCTGTTTTTAGGGAGGTCACAGGGAGCTGGGTTTTAAAGGAGAACCCCTCTCCTAATTTCTTTTGTGCTCCAAAGGAGGTAAGGCAGAGGAGATGAGAGAGGTAAAAAGGGAGGAGAATCCATGAAAGGAGAGCTATAAGCACCGAAGGAAAAAGCTCTGCAGGAGAAGGGGAGCTGAACAGGCTGAGAGTAAAGAGGTCAATATTATGGTGCTGCGTGGATTGTACATTAAAATCTCTTAATGGGCTCTTTTCCTTAGGAAAAAATAATGTCTTTTCACAGGCTTTTGTGATTACAGGGTTCCCCCCTCCTCCATTCAAAAGTGCCCCCACAAAGCTCAGTCTTCTTAATATGTTTGGTCACAAATGGGAACAAGCTGCACTTTCTAAACAAATATTTTATGGGGTTTTTTCCTTCTCTTCAACAGCAGAGTTCATGTAACAGTTTATCTGAACCAAATGGGTTTACAGTCTCCTACTTCCCCAGTTCCTCACCAGTAAAACTACCACAGCAGAGGCAGACCACACTTCAATACCAGCAGTGTAGTTGAAAGAAAATGTGGGGTTTGCTCCACTTTGAATTTGGGTCAGTTTACCCCAATTTTATTTACCACCAGACCACTAGTTGGTACCAGATACAGCCCTGCTTCTCAGGAGCCATCCGTGCTTTCATTTTGCACCCACATCCCAAATGTTAGCCAGGCAGGTAGAGTTTTAGGGAAAGGGATGGATCGCTGCACATCCTGATCTTAGAGGACAAGTGTGGATGCAGGGCTCTGAGACAAACCTGTGGTTACCCAAGCACAGCCACCACTCAAAGCACTCAGTGTTTCACATCTTTGCTGGCTCTCTGGGGCCATGGTTGCAAGTTGTGTTTGTCCAGATACACAGGGGAGCAAAAAAGTGAAAGCAAGCAAGGAGAAAAATTACGCTGTCACCAAGAAAATGTTATTCTGGCTTTTACTGGAGTTAGAGGTAGCAGATAAATCTGTAATGATGAGGAAGGACAATGATGGAGCACTACAGCCCTGACCTGAAATTTCCTGAGTCCATACAACATCTTAAGCTTTTTTCCAGGTCACCAGATGATGCAGGAGGTATCTACTCTCGTTTCTTCCATTATTTTCCCTCCTATGCCCCAACAATTAACTAAATAAATAAATAAAGGGTTATGATTTGGACTGAATGTTGATAATGGATTTCTAATGAACAGGAAGGTTGGACCAGAGGACCCACTGTGGCCCCTTCCAATCTTACCCATTCTGTGACAACAGGATTTTGAAGTATTCCAGCCAACATCCAGGGGCTGCCCACAAAAGAGTACATGACTTAATATCACATCTATGCTTGCCACGTGTGCATGAATCTAAGCCTCATGTCTTCTTTCTCACTATGCTAGAATAATTCATTAAATAATTTCAGGATCACTGGAAGAAAGCAAAGGTAGCAGAGCCAAAACTTCTGTTTCTGTCGCAAAGTAACATTGTTTCTGTTCTTTGACTTCATGCAGGTGAAAAGGCACTTTTAGACAGACAGAAATTTCCCTGAATGAAGAATAAAACCACAGTGGCTGTGAAGAGGGAAATAAACACACATTGGCAAGGACCACACAAGACTAAGACAGCAAATATTGCAAGAGAACAATCCCCCAGCCCCCTCCATGGTGCCCTGCCTTGTTCATACCATGGATGCCAGCACAGAGTGACAAACACACCATTGTAACTCCCTGATGATGGAGGTTCTCACTCTGTTTTGAAAAACCTTGGCTGATAAACGTCATGGGTGACAAGCACCCTGCCAGTGACCCCTGCAGAACTCCATCCCCAAGGTTAAAAAAACATCCTTTCCTAATTATAGGGTGAGACAGATCTGGTAAACAACCATCAATGCCTTCAGCATCTTGCTCAGCAGATCTTTGCCTTCCACAGTGAAGGTACTTCACAAATCCAAAACCTTGGGTTGGTTTGGTGATGGCTGGATCTGCTCATGTGCTGACCACAAACTGATGTGGCACTCATATGATCAAAAAGGAAAAAACTTTGGAGGGATTAAGCATAAAGCCACCAAGAAGGACATTAAAATGAACACTGTCATAAACTATAGGAGATTTAACGGCTGCTAAAACCAAAGATCTGAAATTTGGAGGGTACTGGTCACAAATGCAAAGCAATGCTCTGGTAGACCAGTCACAGGGGTCATAACTCAATAGTATGATGCAAAAGAATCATAAAGAGGAAGAACTTAATGAAGTAATAATAGGAGCAGTGGCAAAACCCCCGAACTCTCTGAGCCAAAACAGGAAATTTAGTCCCATACATTCAAACTTCTAAAAAAACATATATAAGCAACTAAGCCGGGCTCATACCTTGAAGAGTGAAGGCTTCTTAAGCAGGAAACATTGGACTCCTCTCCAAGAGAACATGTGAACCTCTCTACCTCAAACAACATCTTCAGGGAAGCCCAACCTATAGAATCTCTGTTTCTGCTTGCCTTAATATTAGATCCATTTCAAAAACATACATAGGCCAAATGCAGAGCAGTGCCTAATCACAAGAGTAAAATTCCAGTTCTTCTGTCTGTACATAAATCCAAACTTTGACAAAATCTGGAGGACCCATATACTTAAGTTTTGCCCATCTCTGAACTGACAAAATCCCCAGGATAGAAAAAACCCTGCATGTTCAGAGTCTGGAGTGTGTCCACAGCTCCAGAGATGAGGAGAAAACATCTCTGTGTCCAGAGCTGAGGGAATGGCATCCGAATGTTTGGAGAAAAAAAATGAAATTCCAAAACTTGATGTTTTTAAACTTGCTTTTAGACTGAAACATGAATGTCAATAATCTACCGTAACAACCAAATGCGGGTTTGTTGTTTAAAAAAAAAGCAACTGTTTAATCAGAGCTTTTGCACATAAACTCTGTTCCCACAGAAGAGACCAGTTTGTTGAAAGCCAAGGAAGTACCAAACCAAAAGTCTGGATTATGACATGAGGTGTCACTTAATAACTTGCCAAAACTGATCAGATTAGCACTGTTCTTTCACACAGAGCCCAGATAAGGCTTGAAATATTCACAAGAGGACCCAGCACCTGCAGATAACCAATACAGGGCCATTCACATGGACACAACTTTTCTCCTGGTGGGGACACCAGCTCTCTGTACTTCTCCCACCTCCACTGTGAATTTCTGAGTTGTTCCTGATGTACACGGGCGCATCTTTGGCCAACTGTTACAAATAACGTGACAGTACAAGGGTAACAGAACGAATCTGGCCAGAGGCAACTGAATAAAACATGACTTCAGACAGAGTCCCTCTTGGTTTTGCACTGTCAAGCAGCCAAGGCTACATCTTGTAGCTGCATGAGGTGCATAGCTGAGATAAACAACCACTGGTGACATTTTAGGCCAGCTGAGGTAATAAATGAACATTGACCTCCATCACTATCTCAGATGAGTGGAAAATATTGGTCAATTGGCAGCAAGTTTCCACGAGCTGACTTAGGATAACAGACCATGCCCTGCTTTTTATGTGTTTTCGTTCCGAGTTTTGAATAGCTTTTTGTTGCAGAAAACCTTTAAACCAGAGAGCACACGCAGAGCTCCAAGGCACCAGAGCCAGAACTCGGGTCAGGAATGCTCTGACCTTGATACAGGACAGATATGGTGGCTGTAGATTACCATTATTTTTTTTCCATGCCAAAACGAGTTCTCCGTGCCGTGCTCGGAAGAGAGGAAGTCGTGATAAGCAATGTTTACGTGTGGTGCAAGTCTCTTTGACGTGAGGGCACGGCCAGGGACTGGCACCATGGTCTGACCCAGCACAGACCAGCTCCAGAGGGGCTGGAGGGGCCATTACAAGACAGTTTTCCCTGAGGGATGTCATGCATTATTTGATGGAGTTTGCCTAAACCAACCTCCCTAAAAGTCAGCACATCCTCTTGCTCTGCAGAGCAGGGTTGACCAGAAGCAAACTCTGTTGATGTTCACCTGCTGCAGCTCTGACAGTGGAAGACAAAACCTTCCACTTCTTCCAAGAAGAAGCCAGGGGATAAAAAGGCAGCATTTGTCAACAGGGCTGTAAACAGTAGTTCAGACTGGAGTAGGACTGTGAGCTCTTTGGTACAAACAGACCCTTGAGATGAAAGAACGAGGCTAAAGAATTACTCAAATCTGGTCCAAAGGATCTTTCAAATCATCATGTGGCCCCGCAGATTTTAACAGTGATGGGGTTTTTCTATAGGTTTATGGGTTAGACAAGAGTTTCACATCATGGCTGTGCTCAATTCCCTCATACCTCGTCTGCATAAAACATTTCTGCTACAATGGTAGGCCAAAGTGGATTCTGTGCCTATCTGCTCCAAACTCCTTCAAAGATGGGAATATTTCCTGCAGATCCAGGCTTTCTTTTAATTTTGAAGTCACAGAAACATAAGTTTCTTTGGCAAAGTTTCCTGGTTTTCTTGCTGGAGTTGGAGTAACCAAAGCAAATGAATCAGGAGCAAGATGAGTAAGTCCATATCTATCCAGTTGATAGCCATCTTACAAAGCTGCTCGAGAGCAAAAAAGTACATTCTCCTGTGTTGAATCAGGACATCATAACTAAAAGTGTTCCAAGTTAAACACATTCGAAAACTGTTTGACTCATGTTTCACATTTCATTCTAGATCTCTAAAAAAGTTTACAAAAGCAAAGCTTGCCTGGACTAAACAACAGAACTGCATGAGGCACGTGGCATTAGCTCAGGATTCTCTGGCCAGCTTTTCTAAATGAAGTGTTTGGAAATAAGAGAAACACACAGATTTGGAAGTGGAACGGATAAGAGATGTAGTTTCTCCTTTTATAATAGAGTCCTGGGCAAATCTGAAGGAGCCTGCAAAGCTTCAACAAGACATGCCTTAAAAGCAGCAGCAGCTCTGTCCACATAGACTGGAATTATTAAAAGCAAGGCAAAAGAGAAAGATTCAACACAGTGCTGGAGAGCTGCCGAAAAGCCCACATTTGTGATGTAGTGTTTGGACTCAGATCATGTTAGCAGGGCAAAATAAATCTGCAGAAAGCAAGAAAGCCTGAACAGAGCAGACATAGCCAAGGTCCAAAACCGGTCACAGATTCAAGTGCTGGGTAGTTCAAAAGGGATGTATTTGAAACTCTGATTCTATATAGCAAAATCTGGCTCTGCTGCCCTGCTCAGGGTTTGTTTTGAAGGTCACACGTGCATTAGAGTACCAAGGGAGCAAAAGTTGAGTGATCAAGAGAATGGCAGAACAAAGAGCACTATAAAGACTTCATTTCCCTCACAGGTTCTACAATGGGCAGCTCAGTTACTGGCAGTGAGGATGTTATTTCTAATGTAAATATTTCGCTTTCAGCACAGCTGAACTGGGAGGGATTATAACAAGTAATGAATGAACTTCCAAATACCTCTCCAAGCCAAAAACCCCAGTGATGGCATGCAGAGCTGAATCCTTTCAATCATCCGGAAAGAGATGGAGAGGATTTTGCATGGCTCTTGGTAATTACTGCCTCCAAAACTGCCAGCAATGCCTTTTCCCACCCGTCTTGGTCAAGGCAATTATTCTTCCAGGTTCTCACTCTTGGCCCACACCTCCATTGTCAAGTCAATGGAAGAATGACAACATCCACCAGCTGCCTGGACAACATCCAGCCTGGATTATTACAATGAGCTTGCATGAGAAACAGGATTAGAAAAGCAGGGAAAGTCTACTGATAAAGCTGCCCCATTTGTTTTGATTCGAGATATTAAAGTTGTTCAGTAAATATCTGTGGTACGTGGGAGACTTCCCTGTACCCTGAACAGCTCCACGGGATTTGGTCAGCTTCTGCTTTATTGCAAAATCAGAGAGTTGGAGGGTGAGAGCTGGGTCAGTCTCAGTGAAGATTTTCGAGGTTTAGCTTTTGTATCATTTTCTCCTTGAAACAGAAGAAACTATTCCTAGAATTTCCCTACAATGTGATGGGGATGGAAAGTTCTTTTTGCAGGACATTGCTGTTTAATTTACAGCACATCATAATGTTCCCATTCCTCGTAATAACATAAGCTAGTATCCATACTCTCTTAAAATATGGTCCAGCCAGATGGGTCTGCATATTTACAAGTCTAGCAGTGAAATATCCAATGCAGCAATTGCTTATATCACATCCATTTGGTTAAAAGGCTCTGGAGTATCATTCTGAAAACTGCAAGGACCACCCCGTGCTGAAATTGCAGGATATCACTGGACTGTGCAAGCTGACTTGGGCTTGAAGAATTTATGAATGAAATTGCAGAGCGTGGCTGTCCATCCTGCAGTGTGCAGAGAAGGGACCCAACAGCCAGGGAGGTCCCTCCCTGTGAGTGCTGCAGGTCTGCCTGCCCTCTGAGTTTGTACAGAATCACATCCAAGGGCTCAGCCAGTGCTGGCGTGTCTGTGGAGATCTCACACCCACAGATCTGAGATGAACAGGCCACTCAGGCCTCTCTGGAAGGTGACAAATGACACAGCAGCGGACAACCTAGTCTGTTTTTATATTGCTGTCATAATATGATCACCTCTCTGTGACCATCTCTTTGGTCTGCTTTTAGAACCTCTGTGGTGTTGGTATCACTGATGTCACACCCAGGCAGAACCTGAACTCAGGAATTCCTCTTCTCTATTCTGTTCTGCTTCTCTCTCTTATTTGCTTGCAAAATGCTAATATTTGATTGCAGGCCCTTAGCAAAACAAATTCTGGGGAGCAAATTTCGTGTGGTCAAATGTGAAGAAAAGACACAACATAAGAAAAGTTAATTTTGAAGAATACCATAGTGCTTGGCTGACCAAGAACCCTTCCACAGCTCACAATACTCTGTAAGATAACAGAGGTATTTTCTACTGTCTTTCAAAAAAAAAAAAAGTGTTTTCTGATCTCCAGGATCCTGTGACTGATGTGGCTTTTGTTCCCATGTAAATAAAGTGTTTAATCCTCACCTTTAGCCTTGGTTTGGGACATGAGGCAGGTGAAAAACCAAAGCAGTGATTACAAACTGTTCCCTGTTCTGGGCAGAATACTGACTGCAGAAAACACAATCCCAAGCGCCAAGCAAAATGGCTAAGGTTAGTATTATTTGTCATTACAAGTGCAGAAAGAATACTAGCTGCCAGAAGCTCTGTGCAGGGATGTGAAATCCATATTTTTTGCACTTCTTTTCTGTTTTGACAACTAGAAATAATATTTTTCAATTGCTAGATCAACCCAAAAGTTGTGGCAAAGCAGCCTTAAAAGGATTCAGAGCCTGCAGGAGCAGCAGAGAGGCAGGGATTTGTGAGCAGCTTCACACACCAACTTTGACCATTCCTGTGGATCCCGGGCCAGGTCCTGACCTCATTCAGATCCAGATAAATCCACAGCCATTTCAGTGGGGCTGTGGGGATGTGAGATCAGCGTTTGGCTGGCTGTGTTGGCTGCGCTGTGGCAGGTGGGCACTCGCCAAAGGACTCTGTAATGGATGGTGTAAACACCAGGATTGCTCACAACCATTATGTAACCTGCAGCTTTAGAGAGGGATTTACAAAAGGCACTGGTCTCCATGGCTCTCCTGCTCCACCCCTGTGCCATCACAGAGATCCTGTGTCAGGTCCACCCCTTCCCAGTGCAGGTGGTGCTGTTTCTGGCATTACACATGGACACTCTGTCTCCTTGCAGAAAGGGCAGTGCAGTGTTTACATAACCAACGAGCCCCGAGTGAGGCAGCCCTGGGCTTAGGTCTCACCCTTTCCAGCTCCTCACCTCATGTCTACCCATCCCTCCTGGCCAGCATGGAGCTGCATGGTTTGGGAAGAGCCATCAGCTCTGGACTCTGGAGTCAGCTCAGCTCAGCCTGAGACAGCAAGGGAGAAAATGCCTCATGGAAAATAAAGAAAAATAATTCCTTAGGCCACCGGGCACACAGGTCAGCAGGAAGTGAAAGGAATGAGACCGGGGAGGGTAATTCTTGAGTATGGCCTCAACAGCCACCCTTGCTCACCCTGATGCTTTAGGTTTTAGCTTTTATATTTTTCAAATTCTGTATTCCCAGTGTGTAACTCTGCAGTGTCCTGGAGCCTGGGAGCTGCTGCTCTCTCATGCTGAGACAGACAGAACAAAGCCTCTCCAGGCTGCTCTCCAAGGACACCCAGCCCGGCCTAGGCCCAAAATGTGTAACCCAGCATCTTGAGAAGGGGGGCAAGCTGAGGGGAAATTCCATCCTTAGCTAAAGTTTAATTGGTGAAATTGGGTTGAGATGCAAATGGACCAAAGCTATAAAAGTGTGAAGAACTCGTGACTCGGGGTCCATCTTGGGTGTAGCCTTTGGCCTGCCCAGGGTGTGCCTCTGAAGGCCTTTCAGATAAATATCCACCTTTATTCCCTGTCTGTCTAGTCTCTGTTTCTAGGTTGGCTTCTTTAGGCATCAACCCCCTACATCAACAAATTCCGAGGTATCTAACCCTTGCACACCTGCTCTCCCTCCCCTCCACACACATCCTGACCTCCACACCAGACCCTACTCCAGTCTTCGTCCCTCCCAGTTTATGTCCCACTAAGTCATGGCTGGTGACAATAACTATAAGAAAAGCCCAAATTAAGAAAAACAATATTCTACTCTGAAAGAAAACTGACCACAATCCTCAGTTTAGTCTGATTCCTCAGTCTTTTGCATACTTCAAGAAACATGACCATGTTGAACATACTAAAAGATTTATTTCTAATATGAAACCCATATTTAGTATTGGTTTGGCAGTGGTAGGAAGGAAACCACAGGCAGCTGGCATGGATTAAGTGTTAGTTGCTTGATAAACCTGGAGTTGTCAGAACTTCCAACTTCCCTACTGAATCTGCTGCCATCCAGAGCTAAATATTTGAGAAGGATGTCATTGGATGAGCAGGGCTTTGTTCTTAACATCTTAGCTGCAGGGATACCAGCAAGAGGTATATGTTTGCACACATAAAATTTCTATTAAAAACAAGAGCTTCCTGTAGCTTGTCTAACATTCTCTGTGTCAGCTCCCTGGGAACAGCTTCAGATGCATCAGCATCAGACCCTTCTGAATCCTTCCAGATTATGAATATTACAAACACAGTAGCTCACTGTTTCCTGGAATAGCTTCACTATCTGAAATTTCCACTGTTTCAAGTTAGAGAATTCTGAGTCTTTTTCTTCTGAATGCCAAAGTCTGTTTATTGACTAATTGTCTGTTTATTGACTATTGACTAACTGTTCTCTTAGGGAAATGGAAAAAACTCAGGTTCATGATGCTGCCACCTGAATGACTGCCACGCTTAACACAGTGCAAAATTTGAATTGGATATTCCAAATTACCAAATTCACTTCCAGTGACTCACTGGAAGTATTGGAGCTTTAAAACCCTCATTTGGTTGTAAAACACTGGTACCCAAGTGTTTCCACAAAGCTGACATGGGAGGCTTTTGAACATAGGCCAAACAAATTAATTTTGGAATTCGAAATAACATCCATAAGGATTTTTTCCTATTTGTTCAGTTCTAGTCACCGTTTCTTGCTGACATACCTTCCGACTTGAAGCAGAAGTGAAGACTCTTTAAAATGTCTCACAGTTATTCATTTATGAAGTGTGGGACAGAACACTGAAAATTGAGATCATTGCCTTAAAAATGTCAGTGCAGGTGTCTTGACATTCTCCATTCTCTACCGTGTGTCCCAGGAACAGGAATTTGCTCTCCCTCCATTCCATGAAGGATTGCTGCCTCAGCCCTGGAAACTCCAAGCGCTCAAGTGTCAGGACACTCAAGCCTCCTGCAACTCCCAAAGAAATTATTCAGTGTACAGACCAACCAAAACCAATAACCACCACATTCCCAATACTTGCCTTTTGTTATGGCTCACACGTTTTTAAGCTTTTTCCTATAACTTGCAGTTCCACAAACTTTTAATTCCGAAAACCCCACAGGATCCCTCGATTCCTGGAGGTGGTGCTTTAAGGAAAAAAACTCCAGAAGCAGCAAGGAGACCCAAACCACTCCCAGTAGCCCTGGGGTGTGTCCTTTACATTTCACAGCATAACCAGGATTTATGTGCTTTTCTCCAGTGAAGAGAAAAAGCAGATTTACTAGGGAAAAGTCACCTCCGTTCACCACAGAGCAAAGGTAATTAAACAAAATCCATCTTAGGAGATGCAGAAGGTTCCTAACAGGGCACCCTGCTTGCTTGTCATGGGAGGAACGTGTCAGAGAACACCCTCATGTTTAGCAAGTAATCTTGGATTTCACAGCTCTAAATGCAATTATATGGCAGATTTTTGTCACCCAGCCTCCCATTAAAGCTCAGATATTGATGGTGTCGGATGCCAAGCGGCCTCCCACAACCCCTTGAAAAGTGACTGCCACTAAACAAACACTTTGCTTTTCTTGGCAAGGTTACAAGAGATTCCCATGAGAATGGGGCTGCTTTGAGCTCATCCACGGCAGCTCCAACTCCCCAAAGGCCAGTGAGGAATCGTCCATACAGCACTAATTTTGCACAGGAACCTGTAAAAGGACCACAAACTGAACACAGCTTGGTTATAAGGCCTCTTGCAGCCTGGCTTCTGTGCGTGGAGAAGACTTCACCCACCCCCAGCTGCCAAGACAGGTGCAGGCAGCCAAAAGGAGGTTGGTCCATGGGCATCCCTTCCTTCTTCAGGTGTATTTCCAACAATGAAGTCACTGCACCAATCCCCCTGCAAGTATTTCGGCCTTTGGCTCACTTTCCCCACACACACCCTTCAGATGCCACTAAATTAAAAGTGAAAAATATGACTTGGAGAGCACATTTAGCATAAGTAAGGAGATTAAGGGGTTTATCTGTCAACACTGGATTCCAGATGTTTTTAAATTAAAAGAAAAAACAGGAGGCTAAGAGAAATGTTAATTATAAGCTCTTTTTTTCCCTTTAAAATGTTTTAAAATATTGGTTAAAATACCTAACTTTTCCTGTAGGTTTTGGAGAGGGTTTAAAAAAAATACCAGCATAGATTTCAGACTAAACTTCAGTGTCTGCACTGAAGCTCGAATATGTTTCTCCTGGTACATAACATCAGAGTTTCTTTGCATAACCAACATTCACAGAGGAGTTATTTCATAGAAATCTCTGTGTATGACTTCAGTGCCAAAGCTCAGGCTCAGAAAGATATTGAATTCCACTGGTTTTCATCCCTAACTCTCAATTTCCATCCCTAGTCCACTTCTAGGAGCAATGAAATCATGGACCCACAGCAAGCTCCTGTGACAGGGTGAATAAGTTTTAAAAAACAATCTGGAAAGGGGATGGGACTAATTTAAAAACAAGCAAATCCTAATAGTGGTTAAATTCAGAATTACACCCATTATAAAAAGGGGAGCCAACCCCTTCTGTTTTACCCATCTTCCATGTGGAGGACATCTATTTTAATGCTCTTTGGAGCTGCACCAGTGGCTTCTGGGATTTACTTGATCAGTTTGTGCTGAATTCTTACTGCCAATTTCTCCAAGAGAAAATCTTGATTAATGTCCCATATCTAATACAGATTCTGCTCCTGTGGGCTTCATATGCTCTGAAAGGGAAAACAGAAGACAGGACTGAAGGGCTACTTCACTGGGATTTCCTCTTGGAGATCCCTGTGTCAGGCACATCAGATGGCACTTAGCACCTTCCTCTCGGATACGAGTGCCATCAATCAACCCGATAAAAGTGGTGGGAAAGGTTTGTGCCAGCTGAGCATTTCAAAGTTGAAAGGATCTGATGCTGCAGCACTGGGACAGATGGCTTTGGATAAAAATAAAAGAGCTCCAACCAGGGGGTTCTTCTAGCACAGTAATTCCATTGAGACTGGGTGTTCTGAAAGAGCAATCATTAATTCGGTAACAATACCACAGTTAATGACCTGATACAAAAGAGCTGAGAAGTTAATGTGTTTGTGGGTTTTCATTGCAATAATTAGTTTTAGCAGGAAAGAGCCCATTTTATTTCCTAACTCTAGATCTGGATGCTAATCCCCAAATCTGGGATGTGTGAAGAGAGACAAAAGCTGATTCATTACAACATTCTGCAGAGATTATATGGAAGACAAAGACATGATCCCTGACCCATGTTCCCTATGAACACATTCCTTGAAAAATTTGGGGGTTTCTCACAGGATTTTAAGAAGTTTTCTAGATTTCTACTTAACAGAAGTCAATCCTGTCACCCAGACAAGAACACTGAGAGAGCTGAACATTTCCAAATGCTGGGCCATGGGAGCCTGCTGATCATGGAGGGCTGAACCCTGCCCCTGATGCACAGTGCATTGGGTCAATGTTGCAATGAGATTTCTTAATCTAGGCCAGTTTTACTGACTGCAGCCCCACTGATGGTTTATTTTATCCAAATTAGTGATGTTTATCAGAAAATGTCTCACCATGCCTCTTTCTAACAGAGAATTAACAACGTTCACCTGAATTGGGGTTATTTCATCCTACATTTAATATAAATCCTGCTGGCTCTGTTACTTGTTCCAGAATCACAAATTCTTGGAAAACTTTACTGTATTCTGAGTCCTTTCCTTTTACCTCTGGATCTCCTTCCTGGTCCCATATTCTTTTCCACAAACCCCTGAGTCTCTCTATGAGCAGCAGCACAGACAAATGTTTGACCAAGAAATCTGATCAGCAGGAGTGATGAGAGGTGACTGCAGAGAGCCCCCAGACCAGGTGACACAGCAGCACCTGCCTTGGAAGAGGGGATAGCAACTCTGAGGGCACTTCCCAGGAAGTCCTAAGCAATTCATAGATATTTCAGAACTCAGGATTCATTCTGTCATAGAAGAGTTACATTTATAGGAGACAATCAGTTTCTCTTCTTACTGTTGTTGGTATCCCAGAGTAATCCTGCAACATCCCTCATATATCCCTTAATGGAGTACCTTTCACTGGGCCAAAATCCATCTTCCTTTTTCCACAAAGCCAGCTGACATCTTGAGTTCATATGAGGCACATTGTGTTTTCTCTGGCATATCCCTGGGCCTTACTTCATTATTCTATATTTATGTGACAGCAAAAGAAAAAAAAAGCTTATGCCATATGGATGTGTTGGGGCAGGAAAAAGCAACCAAACTCTGATGAAATCAATGGAGTTAGCTGGAATACAGCACTGTGTATGAAGCTGTGGAGCACTCTAGGAAGATGAACTCACAGTGAAGACTCAGAGCTGTGCAAACTAAACTGCTTTATAAGAAGCTTTGGATGGAGTACAAGCACCTCTTTGTGTGTTTCATGCCTGATAAATCTGAGTGGATCTGCCTCTCACACATGTACAGCTGGAAGAATGCTCAGTGTTTAAATCTTCACTTATTACAAAGCATGGCGATCCTTCTTGGGATCCCTAAACACGTCCATATGCTACAACAATTCCAAACTGAACTGAAAGAAGATCTTTTTCTCCTCAAGAGCTCAAGCTAGAATGAGAAATGGGAGGATCTTTGTGTTTTGAGAGTGATGCCTCAAGTTCAAGTCAAATCAGTGCGTTGGCTCCTGCCCTTTTTAGCCAGATGCACTAAAACAAAACCAAACCAAAAACTGGAACCACGTCCCCTGGACAAAGAACATCCTGTGGGCTGGAGGCACAGCACATCTGGGGGCCTCATGTTGCTGCTGAGTAATGCATGACCTGGGGACACTGTCATTTTGTGCTTAACAAGTCTCCGGGGGGAAAGCTGACATTTGAAAGGGACCAAAAAGCTTCTTCATGTGATGCCAAGGCACCCTCTCCTGTTTCACTGGGAACTGCACAGACGTGAGCTCATGTGGCTACGCTGATGCACAGCCTCCCAGCCTCAGTGCCAAAAGCCTGTGCCAAGACACATGGCATCCCACAGCACCTTTTATTTACTGTTTCTGTTCTGCCCAGATGTCCATCAAATTCTGGATTGAAATATCAGTCAAGGTGGAGGGACAATCAGAGAAGCTTCACAGTCACTGCTTGGGGTTAATTCATTAGTCTCATGAACTCACGGTGAACTCAAATGAATTCATTAACTCATTTTTTAATCACAAATTTCCCTATAAGCCATCCTTTGCAATCCACCCACCAAACAGGTACCAGGTGTTTCTTGAACACTTCCAGGGATGATGACTCCATCACTTCCCAGGAAAGCCTGTTCCAATGCTTCACCACCCTTTTGATGAAGAAATTAAATTGCCTGAGGCTAAAAGCAGAAAAAAACTGTCCCCCCAACACCTAAGGGCAGGCACACCAAGACGGTGTGGGGATGATCCCTTAACACCAGAATTCCTTCACATCTTCCTTAAAACTCTCTCATGTATCTTTGGGAATGTTCTAGATCACTGAAACGCTTCTTTCCATCTCTGCACAGGGGAAAATTTCCAAGCATGTGTTTAGACCTGGATTTTGTCAGAACTGCTTACACTTCATGGCATCCACATAGAGTGACCTAATTACTGCCATGACCCCTTCAAGGAGGCTGCCCTGGCTGCTTGCATGGAGAACTGAAAAACTTTCTGGAGCAGAGAAACCTCCTCAAGACCAGCTAAAGTCGTTTTCTGTCCCTGCCACTTCCAGATGAAGCACTGCTAAGGAGAGGTTTCACTTTTTAAAAGGAAACATGTTCTCAACATGGTTTTTATAAATGAAACCACATCACTCCTTCAAAAGACGACAAAGGAACTTGCATGCATGATTGATGAAATATCCAAACACTCTTACAGGGGAAAATGTAACAAACGCCCGGGCAGATCATAAGCAACAAGTCCCAGAACAAGGCCTGACAAACAGCACACAGCAGTAATTCACATTTAGAACTTGACAGTGAATATTTACTTATTACATGTTTATTTTAATTGGAAATAAAGGAAAGTTGGTGATGAGTCTTTAGGTACTGGTAAAGACATTTTCAAGTGTCACACAGGCTGTGGCAGGGTAATTTTTATTTGGTGTAAAGCACAAGAGCTCCCTGGATGTGACTGTGGAGGAAGAGAGCCATTGCTTTGGTTACAGAACTCATTTTGAGGAGACGATCAGGTTTCAGCAGAGCTATGCAGACTCCCTGTGGCTCACTGGCCTGTGTGTCACAGTCAAAGCTGTGAGGTGGTTTGTTCCATGCGAGGGTGGGAGGCTGCCAATCTTAAAAAGATCATTTTTGTTATTTGCAAACCCAAAAATTGCTTTAGGCTCGCTGGACATGCCAAAGCCTTGATCAAAATCATGTCCCTTTCACGGGGACAAAAACATATGTTCACATTATCCCAAAAAGAAACAAGGGGGCATGGGGGAGAATGGGGAGGGAATCTTTTTATCTTGGTTTAGCATGAAAATACCATGCATGGCTGCCAGTTGTTTATCAGCTTTTCCAGATCAACAATGTGTTCTTCCTTAAGGCCTTTCATTGAAGAGCTTTCTGTCAATCTAACGTGTATTAAATAACCAAAACCAAATGGGGAACAGTCTCGGGCTCTGCACTTGTCACATGACACCGCTGTTTAAAGAGCTTTGTTGGTCACCAGCTCACAGCAAGGGTATTCTGGAGAACCGAATTCATAAATTCTCACTGGTTTTGCTTTGAGATACTTCCCATGTGATTCCCTTTTTCTTTTTTTCCTGTGCCAGAGGAAGGAGCACAATTTTTGCTTGGGTCAGTCATCTCCACTTCTCCACTGGATAGTTCTGCTGCTGGTCCCCTCTTTGCATGGTTGGTCCCTCCTTTGCATTGTGTGCCCAAAAGTGAATAAAAACTCAAAGAAACGTAACAGGGGGGATTTCAACCATGCCAAGAAAATCTGATCTTGGCAGAAGAAGCATCAGGGAGAGAGAGAGATCAGGGAGAGAGGTCAGGGACTATTCTTCCAGCATTGGAGTCAGGGAAAACGGCTAAGCAAAGGAAAACAAGGTGTCCTTATCTTCTGAAAAACACACCTATCCTTCAGCTTTGCAAGATCTTCTGTGAACAAATACCGTGAAGAGAAGATAGTGGTTTGCACAGGGAGAAGAGTAAATCAAAACAGGGTTTTAACAACTCTCTCCTCTGTTCCAGTGAAGGGGGAAAACAGCAAAAACAAACACGCAGGATGTATCCCAGTCGGGGGTAGGAGAGAAAAGCACACAGGATATCAGCTTGTGTAACTGTGATCACAGGGGCTCTGTCAATCATTAAGGCCAAGTATCTGGTGTTCCTTCCTGCCGAGGTGAGCTCTCACACGCCCTGTGGCAGGTCTTTCCAGATGGATGAGCCCTAAATGCCCACGGGCAAAGGAAGCCATCCGTGCTGTTAACCTAGTGCTGAGATGGAGCAGGATAAGGCTGGGAAGGGAAGGGCTGGCATTTGGAGTGACAACAGCAATCAGGGCACTGAAAAAGGAGAAAGCCATCAGTCATCTCTGTTTCCCTCCTAACATCGTCTTCCAGGTGGTCCCAAGCTTTAGGCATCTTTACAATTTAAGGGTCACTGGAATGTGTTCTTTTACAGTCTCCATCCTTCACTGATAACAGCCACAGATAACACGGGCAAAGAACCTCCAGTTCCTGCCAACACCTGCTTTGCACAGGGAGGTGTCAGACTTCCGAGCAGGGCTGGCTTTGGGCACTGTCAGCACTTGCAGGGCCGAGCCCTGACACTCTGCTCTCAGCTACAGGAGTTTTAATTCCTGTGACCACAGGGTGCTGGATGCAGATATTTCTTCACCAAACTTACCCCAGTATATTCTGACCAGCCAGCAGTCCAGCAACATTGCACATTTTAAAGCATTATATATCTTCATAACAGGTTTGAAATTGTCCATAGTCCCTTTCAGGTCCACATATTTTGCCAAAATTTTTAATTGAGAAAAAGATTATCCATGGAAAATATCTGCAATACCTCCTAGCATAAAGCTACTGGAAGTTGCCAGTGTTCAATTAATCTGAAAGAAACAAACCACACTGAATTTATAGCAAGTGAGGAAGTTAGTTCATGTTTTGAGCTCCTTTTATCTTTATTACCAGAGCTGTGGCTTTTTTGTCCTTACAGCTGTCTGTCAGCAGTGCTCCAACAGAGGGCCCTCCCTTGAATTTCAATCAAATACTCTGCTTCTTGAGAGAAAGTTAAACACATTATTTAAAATTAAATAGCCAAAGAAATATTTAGAGCCAGTGCAATTGAAATGAGCTTACATAAAGCAAGGATGATGGAGAGATTCGTGTTTTAAAAAAGGAAGATTTACCACATCTTAGAAAATAGATGGAAGTCAAAGGACCTGCAGTTCTTACTGTGCATTTCTCACTCCCCTCTGCCTTCCCCAGTGTTTCTATGACCAAGCACTTGCTAGCAGAGTGAAAAGATTTCTTTGTGCCTTCTTCAGCTTTGAACTTGGCTCTCAGTCTGCTGGTGAGCACATGAGCATCATAACTCCTACTTAGGACAGAAACTGTAGCAAAGTGAAACTATGGGACAGCTCAATGTATTTAAAGCCATCACACTCGGTTATTTCTCTACCAAATTATCAGACACCAGCGTGGAGGGGAAGTGTGAACAGTCTCCATAAGGAGCAGGATGAATGGACACTTCATAACTCTAATTTCCAACAGAAGTCACTACAGTAGATACACCTGAGTTACTAACATGATGATTTCCACCAGAGCAATAGTCCAACTCCTTTAACATCAGGTGTAGAGACAATTTTCAGTTTTCATCAAGGGAACTGAGGGAAGGACAGAATAAATGGCTATTTGCCCTCTGTCCCTGTATAAGGCTATAAAAATAAGTATCAGAGAAGGATGAGCAATAAAGCTGTTGAACAGCAGAAAAGATGCACAGTTTAGCAATGTTTCTTACCCTAGGAGTAGCTTCAAGTGCCCAACAGAGATTATTTCAGCAATTCATGAGGGATGGAAACTGTGAGGACAGTGATTAGAGGCCCTTTTAGATCTCCTCTCTGTGAAAGGTACCTTTGCTCCCAGAGCACGTGCTGCACTCTCTGCATTGAGGTATCAGCTCTCAGCCCACAGAGAGGCGTGGTGGACAGCACAGGGGAAGGTTACACATCCTCTTCCTCCCAGCCCAGCCCAGCGACTCTATTTTCTTACTCCAGGCAGTCACTGCTCTCATAGACAGCTGATGGAACCCCCCAAAAATGCTGGATCGTGGCTGACATTCTGGCCTTCATTCCTGCAGCAGCTCTGGGCAGATCATCAGCCTTATCTTTGAGCTTCCTGCCTCATGTCACAGCCCTACTGTGTTATTCAAGCACAGTTTTGTATTTAATTTAATTTCCTTGTTTTTGTTTAGCTTTGATAAAGGAAAGGAAATCTTTTCTAATCGGCTCAAAACAAGACCATTGACTCAAGACCAAGTTCAGTGAGCTATCAGGGGCAACAGGATGCTAATGGCTAATGCAAAAGTCTGAGAAAGAGTCATGGGAACAAAAGCCACTGGAGGGAGAACAACTTGTCCTTTAAATCCATAAAGAGGAAGTGGGATGTGGAGAAAAGTTCTGAGTTGAAAAGCCATTGCAAGAGGGGCTGTGACAGAGCTCGAGCAAAGAGCCAGGGTGAGCTGAGAGGGAAACCACAATGTGATAAACTGAGCCTTTTGTGCACGTACATGTGCAGGTACATAGGTGTGAATATGTTTGTACATGTACACACACACACACACACACACACACATATATATATATATATACACATAGATAGATAGATACATAGATAGATAAGTATAGATATATAAAAATAAAAAGACATGTGATAAGGGTTTTTTCCCAAACAAGGATGCTGGAAAGGAAGACCTACCCACGATTACAGCACATCAAGGAATTTAAACCAAAGTATTTCTGGAGTTGGAAAATGTCTCCATCATCTCCCCTAGGATGTAGTCACACATATTCTCAGGACACCAATCAATCACTTAATGTTGATTTGATTGCATGTCAGTGTAGAAGAAAAAGGGTTTGAGCAATGAAAAATATAAGTTCTACCAATCTGGGTCAACATCTAGAGTCTGAAGCTGACAGAATTATGAATACCTTCAGTCCTGACAAACAGCCATAAGACAGAGCCTCATCCACAAGTGTTTCCAGAAGCTTCAGAGAACTTTGGCTCATATCCCAGAATCCCTGCAATTTTCAGGCTAGATAAGGACAGAAGTGTTCCTACAAGTGAACAGCATGAAGACTAAGTCCAAGTCATAAAAACATTGTGCTAGGAATTGAGAAGGTTAGAATACAAATGCAAGTGAAAAAACAGATTAAGGTCAAAGAGTCATGTCAGAATTACCCCAGTGTGGTGCATTTACAGCTCCTTATCTCCAGCAGAGACAATTTTTTATGTAAGAATTCTCATGAAAACCAAAGCTGCAGCCATCAGAACCCTTCTAATAATCACCAACCAGACTTCCAGCCAAACTGCTTCCTTTCACAGTTCTTGGTCCAACAGTTCTAAACCATTTTAAATCTTCCCAAATATATGTTTGCCCTGATTTTCACATTGATGTCTAATATTTGGGTCAAGTCTCCCTTCCAACCTACTCCATGGAAAATTCCCAGTGCACTTTAACTGCATCATATCTGCTATTATAGAAACTCTGTTATGAAATACAGCTTTTAATGCAGTGCTAGTTACTTATTTACTAGCTCTACTGGCCCAAAAATTCCCTGGCTCTTTCCATAGTTTGCTAAGACTGTCAAGGGCATTTTTTTTTTTTCCATTAGGACATTTTTTTCTCCATTGTTGCTAATTCACATTAAGGGCCCTTGGTCATGCTCAGTCATGCTGTCTCTTTGATCAGCACCCAGGTCAAATACCATGAGAACAGCCTTTTGAGAAATGTTTGGCTGTTCTGTGTTCCATCATCCTAAATGTTGGCTCTGCCAACACACTGGCCAGGGATTTCATTACCTTTACTAGATCAGGCTCTTTACAGACTTCAAGCTCATCTTTATTAAATCTTCTCCACACATTTTCCCCTACATTCTCCAAAAACCTATCCCAGGACTTTGTTAAGTTATTTAGCAACCATTCTTCCATCTAAGTAGAGATCCGACAACTTGGAGCTCTGCAGCTTGGTCTCTCTCTCTCTTTTGGCCCTAAATGTTACCTGCAGGAAAAGCAACACCATTATCACTCTTAACAAGCCTTAGTTTCCTCTGAGGTGTTCAAACCCTTTAACATCAACCTAACCCAGAGTATTTACTGACTCCCAGAAAAGCATTCCCAAGATGATCCTAAGCTAACAACTGGGCTTTATTTCCTTCAAATTTAAGCACTGTTTGGAGTTTGGTTTTTTATTTGCAGTACCTTCTGGTCTACAACTCTCTTCTGAGCCGTATTTCTTCTCTCTCATGACAGTTAAGTCACCACAATGGTCAAAAAGGAAATGTAAACCATTCAAATTCACACCATTCTGAGAATTTCACAATGAGTGCATTAATCCCACCCAGCCATATTAAAAGTTACAGGAATGATACCAAAGCATCTCTCTGACTTAACCCTTCACTGAGGTCAAACAGAGCAGAATGTGCAACATTTGCCATTACAATCAATTCACATTTGCACCTTTCTAATTCATTTTTCAGGTTATCCAGACCCTTTTTCTGCTGGAAGTCAATTTGTGACAAATACACAAGATTTCTTGTACCTCCCTAAAAGCTAGACAGCAAACAAACACACAGGCATATATATATATATATATATATATACACACACATTTATCCTGATCACATTCCTGTCCTCTCCTGAGCTCTTAATGGATGAAGTCTCTCCTCTCCATAAACAAAAACAAGGTTTTTTATAAAGCAGTTAGGACATATTAGGCTGTACAAAGATGGGAAAACACTGCAACATTTCTTCCATTCTGGTTTCTCCCTTCTAGAAAATTGGGCATATTCACTCGGAATTTATTCAAGTTTCCAAACCAAATCAGTTTCAAAAGCCTTTGAGTCCGTGTAGGCCCTCCTGTTTTCAATAATGCAGCAGGAACTCTATCAGCCCCTGGTGCTTTATTGGTCCTGAGAATTGTAATTGTCTCTCAAAGCTCCTCAAAATGTGGTATTTCTACAAAACAGCTGAGCTGTCTGGATTACAGCCAGTATCTCTTTTTTCCACCTCGCTATTGAAGAGATCACAGTGTTTTCTCTAATTCTTTAAAGTTGCACTGTAATTTCCACTTTCATCCTTAATCCTGCTCACTGCTTTCTCCACACATGGATATTCTTGTAAAGTGCACTCACATTGTTAATGCCTCTCTTCTCTCTTGTCATCTCTGTTGTGTTTTATTATCTGACTTGTCATTTAACTCATCCTCCACCTGTATTGTGATTCTCAGCATAAGGTGCCGTCTCATTCTGAGACAAACAATTGTCTCTGCAGCAGCCCTCTCAGCCTCTATACACAAAGTTTAAGCTGCAAGTTTCCTCTCTATGTTTCTAAAAAAAAAATCTCTAATTTTCTATCAACAGGTTTCTAAAACCTCAAACCTGATCTCAGCTAAGATCAGCAACATGTGGGGTTTCTGGATATGTCAATTATTTTGTCTTGTCTCATGGGCTCACAAATTTCATTGTGTTGGGTCATTCTCAGCACTGCTTCTTTGAGGTCATACACTGAGTCTGAAGGCTCTTGGGATATAACCTTGTCCTTTGAATAAATAAAAGTGTCAGACTGACTGACATCAGCTCCATTTAATCTTACAAATATTCTCCTGCTCTTCACAACTGTTAGATATTGCAGAATTAACTCATCTGTAGTATTTAACATCGGAAGATCATCCAGAATTCTTTCAAATTCTGCATAGGATGCAGTTTTAATTTCATGAGAAGGCAATTATTTCTAATGTAAGTTCACACAAATCATTATGAACAAAACAAAATGTGTGTTATCCTTCTATTCTGGAAAAAAACTGATAGCTTCAAAACCAAGAATTTCTGAACCCTGTCCCCCATGACAAAAACTTTACCCATTTCATGCCTTTGAGTGTTTTCAGCTCAATATTTTTGTGAAGAGGATTTTGTACTGTGGCTTTTTGCAAAGACAGGATGTTATGGAGGCCCAGTTCTTTAACACATCTTTCCTGTACTACAAAAATAAGTTGGAAATACTAATTTTTCAAACAATCAAGGCAATGTAGGAGACTTACTCATTTCATATAATTTGGAGGCTTTCTGGCCACATCTCAGGGGGCTCAGAAGTTCCATGCTCCCAAATCCCTGTCCTCTCCCTGTAGGTCCTCTAGCCATAGAACCAACTTACTGGGGATTTGTTTGTTTGAAGGTTTTTTCCAGTGTTTAACTGAGCTTTATTTTTCCTTTGTCCTACAAAATACCTGACTTAAGAAACATTTCTGACCCTATGTCTCCTACCAACATTGTTCTTGCAGTCACAGAAGGACCTTCCAAAACATCACAAATCTGCAAAGCATCTTTAAAGATTTTGATGCCAGGTGTTTGTGAAAGCCAACTTGGATAGAGTCTGAAATGCAAAGTGTTTGAGCCAAGGCTTACAAAATGTTTGAACACAAAACAGCCTGGAGCAAGAAAGTGACAACCTTGATCCAAAGATATTTTCACATCATTCCCCTTGGATGCCAGAAATACACCGAGATTCCTTTATTCTCCCTAAGTGGAAAAGGCACAGGTCAGCACGAGTATCCCACAAGGAAGAGAGGGGATGTTTCAGACCACTTTATCCATGAATCTGGGTTTAGAAACACCACTACAATGAACAACCAGAGCATGCCTATACCATTGTGCCCAGCTGAATGCAAGCAGACCAGTTCATTTCAGTATCATAATAGATCCTTTAATGCTTATTGCTGAAGTAGTTGTTTCTGTTTCACAGGACAAATTCCTACAGTTTCAGAGACAGGAGTTTAATCCTGGCATTGAGAAGTTCAAAACATTAGTTTTCAACCTGTCCATTTTCTTAGTACGATCGTGTTTTGACCAATGAAAAACATATGAAATCCTACAGTTTATTTCCTTTCCTTTATAGGATTATTATTTTTTTGCTGTCCTGGTGCTTCAAATGAGACAACTTCTGTGAACCTTGTTTGGAAAGAGACACCATGTGCTTACACATCCCAGGAGTCCAAATTGTTCTGATGCTACACTTAAGGTTCTTCATTAAAAACAGCTGAACACAAATGGAAGGGCTTAATGCCTTTGTTCCTTAATTATTAGATCAATATCTATGTATAGCTGAGATTATTTGAGTGGGGGAAAGGCAATATTTTTTTTTAATGATGAACATGTTTTTAGCACTAAATTCATGTAAGCAGAGACGCTCACAAACTAGTTTGAATCCCTTCTGTTTATAGTTGGTGGCACCTCTTAGTTCCTGAGTTTTGGGAAAGCAGCACTTACTGCAAGAGGACGGTCCACTCAAAATGTTCAAAACATTTTAAATCTACAGTTCTCTCAGTTCCTTGTGCTGAGGAAAACCTCAATAACAAGGAGTTTCAATTGTGTATTTCACCTAAAAAAGACTGGGCAAGACCCCTTGAGTACTTCCTCCCTTTTCATCAAGATATAAAGCAGAATTATTATCTGACCTATTTGTACAAAAACAATAGAAAGGGCGCAATTCTTCTCTCTGTTCCGAAAAGGCAGCCTGGGATCCCAACAGAGGCAGGGGTAACTCAGGGTGATCTCATCAGCTGAACTGCTCTGACACTTTCCCTGCCAAGAGCAATTCTCTGCAAAGGGACTTCCTGGACAGATAAGGGTAGAGAAGCCTACTGAGCCTGTTGTTATTCCAAAGGCTAACTGGTGAAACATGTGGATGCTGAACAACTCCTGGAGACCCTTGCTCAGAGCATGAGGCAGCTGGAGGCAGAGCTTTAGGATCGGCACCTCACGCTTTTGTTCCGAGCCCGTGCAACAAACTCACATTTTCTCCCTTCTCAGGGAATTTTTTCCCTCACAAATCCATTTCTCTGGAACATGATGAGAGCTTCTATGAACAGGCTCGGGCAAGATAGGCCACGATGAAATAATTATTGAGTTTACAGTGTTGGTACAATCTTTCCTATATATTTTTAAGGGTGCTGGAGTAAGGCTGTATAATGAAAAATTGACTTATAAAAGTGTCATTCAACAGACCTGTCTTCACAGTTGTGACCAATGTTAAGTCCTCGACAAAGACAGAACTGAAATTCTGTGGGTGCTTTGTGCCTACAGCCAGTAGTTTTCTTTAAAAGTTGCTTTTCTTTAGAAGAGTAGTCAGGAACAAAAGGGAGGCTGAGAAAAGTTGCAGTAATTGCTTGAATAGAGGAGTGTTTTCTCTTCTAGAAACAACTAAGCAACTTTTTCATAAAGAATTGTAGTTTCTATTAAAAGTTAACAGGACTTTAGACAGCAATTACAAATGCCTGTAAACGTTCACTATCTGCCTAGATTTGAGAGATTCTGGAACACTCCTTGCTCTTTTCAAGTTCTCACCCCCAAGCCTGCTAAGGATGGCTTTGTCCATCCCAAAGCCCCCTCTCTGTTAAGCCAGCCAGCCTCCGTTTGCTCCTGCAAGCATCATTTTCCTATTAGAAGTGATGTTTTTATGACTCTCCTATCACGCTGAGCAGTGGGGGATATTCCCTCTCCAACAGCTGGAGTGCAAGGCCTCTTACCCTGTGGGGATTTGGCAACCCAGTTGCAAACTCAGTGGAGCAGGGAGCGAGATCTGCAGAGAGGATGTCTTGACTGTAATAGCACACAGATCGCTCCATTCCTGCACAACTAAAACCAGGCCACTGTTTTGCTTTTTAAGAGACAATAGGTCTCTTTCTCCCCTCCTCCCAAACAGGCCAGGCACAATAGCTCCAAAATGAAAACCTTTTGTGAGTGCGTATTATTTGGTTTCAAGCTGCCTGGAGTATAATGATGATTTTTTCAGCTCCTTGCAGCAGCTGCCAGCATTTCTGTGCAAGGAGATGGGAGTACTGAATATCTTTGTTTGTGTGTGTGTTATTTCCTATGATTTTTAATTTATTTTTTCAAAAAAAACTTTCAGAAGACTGTTTAGGAAATTGCTGCCAGCACTCCTGGTAACCCCAATGCATTTTCCTTATGGAAGGAAGTTCAGCAAGGAAAGCCACCACTTAGATTTAGAGAACACTGACCTATTCTGTGCTACAACAGAGCCTAGGGAAAACTCTAGAGCAAGAACGAGGAGTGGAAAAAAAGCCTCTCAGAAACAATAGAAAGGCTCTTCTCAGACTCATATGAGAAATATTGTTATTCAGAAAAGAGTAAAACTCACAATTGATTTGTCTTCCTCTCATCCTTTTCCCCCACCTCAGTCCTTTTCTAGGAGAGGAGCTCCTGGAGCTCACCGTTTGTGCATTCCTTGGCTGGGGTTACAGCCAACTGTGAGTAAGCACTAATGCAGCTCCAGGTATCTGGCTACATAAGTGGTTCTGCAAGGCTTAAATTACTTTTTTGGGGGCAAGGGGGGCAGTGTCAGTCCTCTTCTGATGTCTTTGGTTAGTACTAGCTAGGAAAGAAATAAAACACAGTGATTTTCTGTTTCTGTTGTTTGTTTTTGCTTAAGCTTTTTTTTCATTGTACCACATTTTTATAGAGGTTTTTCTTATAACTGAATCACTTCACTCCCAGACAGAACAGAACAGAGCAGGGACTTCACTGGCTCGCTTTTCTGCCATGCCAGAATCATGGGACAGGTGTGATTTTGGTTTCTGGCACATGAATCCTTTGTCAAAGACATCTGCCCTACAGGTTGCTGGCCACTGAACCCAAGGGCTGCCACTCAACCATATCTGCAAAGCCTGAATTAGAATCCCCCAGTACTCAATAATTTTGAATAAATTGTCCCACTTGACTACAAAAAAAAATTTACAGCCAAACTAAGGCCATACTTACAGCATGGCACAGGGATCAGAATTCCACCTTGAGGTGAGGCTGACCCAGGCTGATGATGAAGTGCACCTCTAGAAAACACACACCTGTATTTTTTTGACACTAAAACTTATGGTTTGCCCTGCCTAAGGTTTATAAACCTATTGCCTCAGTTTGGTGTATGAAAGTGAAGCAGAACTGATTCATTCTGGGGAAAGGAATAAGATGCTTCCAAAGGACTTTTAGTTCTAGGTTTGTCCTGCTTGGAGAGGCAAAAGGAGAGAACCCAAACCCAGAGCATTGCAATGCCCCAGCTTTCACAGCAAGAAGGGGATTTGAGTGTGTTCTGGCTCAGGGCACTGCAGTCAAATTCTCTCAACTTTGTTGAGCCCCAGGCTCTGGTGAATTTTAGCTGAAGCCTCTCTCCAGCAGCCATTCCCTGTGTTGGCAAGCAAAGGAGCAGAGCTGCCACTATTCACTGTCACAGCCTCAGCCAGGGGCCTCCTGCCTTGTGATTGCTGATTTCAGTTCATTTCTCTGATTTACAGTTTCCTGATTTGCAGGTTGTTAAAATACTTGTAAAAAACACTGGTCTGGAAAATGTTCCTAAATAATTATGTTGATGACTGAAAATCAGGCTGAAAGGGCTTTAATTCATAGCAGCTTATACAATAAGGGAGATTTAGGGAGAGCTTTTATTCTTGACTCGTATTTTTAACATTTCATTCATGTTCATATCCTGTACTACAGACCCCAAGGTGAGTTTATATGGCTAAACTCTCATTCTACAGTCAGGAACTAGTTCATTCTCTGGAAAAGCTTTCTTAGGCAAGTAAATTTTTCTATCCGAACGTTAGTGCTGTGTTTATGTCCTGGAGGGCTTGTGGGGAATTAAAGTATTTTCCCCTTTGGAGGGGAATTGGAAGGTTGGTGTTTAAATAGGGAGTCTAAGCACCAGTGAGAAACTGAGAGGTGCCCCATTTAATTATGCAAATAAAGGTCACCACTGAGGCTCTGCTCAGGGATTTGTGCAGTACAGCCTGACACATCCTAGACCTGCAAATGAGCAAGACACAACCAAGACTGCTTTGGTTCTTACCTTTGGTGTGGAGCAGAGAGAGATCTGTTGCCATTAGCCTGGGCTAATGTTTAGGCCTGCAATGGTGTCATCTCAAGTTTCTTATTTAACCAGTCCCAGCTGTGTCAAATTCTTCCTGCAGCAGAGCTGGAAGTTGGAATTAACCATTGAACCTCCCAAAATGTATGAGTGGTTGGCTCTATTGTAAGGTCTGGTTAAGACCATTTTGACATGTCTTCTGCTGGAAAATGTCTTTGTTAAAACTCTTCAGAAACGCGTCTGTTGCTTAATACCAAGAGAACTCAGAATATCCTGAGTGAGGCCTGGCCAGGATGGAAGATGGGCTTTACCACATCCCAGGGGAATAAGTTCAGGCTATTGTGAGCTGTTTCTGGTTTTGTAATGACTCCCAGCAGGCAAAAAGCTTGAGGTTCACAATTTTTTGCCAATGAGATAAACATTCTCTGTTCAACTCCGTTTGCAAGTCTTACGTTATTTAAAGGCCTCAAAGAAGTTAACACAAGAACATGATTACATTCAAACAAGTTTTGTAGGTGGGATGGAGCAGTTTCTGCACTAAGGGAAGGTGGATTACAGGAGTTTGTCCATCAGGTGCAGTAACAAACATCCTCATGCAGCTTTGCAGGCCGAGGCTGTTCGTGAGCTCCCATCAGGTGCACAGGCACTGCCCCAAGGTGCCAGAGGCTCAGGAGGGAGTTCACTCCTTTGCAGAGAAACAGAACTTCTGGAAGCCTTGCTAATACAGAATTCCTAAAAGTTTGGAACTTGCTTAGCAGCCTAATGTATTAACAGAAGCATTAAAAACAAAAAAAAGGCCTCCGTTAGTGCAGGTGCCTGGTCTGCCAGGAGGCAGCTCTGAGGGAGGGGAGCTGATTTCAGCTGAAGCCAATTACCTTGATGAGTGAAGCAAGGAGGGCTGTGAAAATACTGTCTCCTGGTGCATTGGGAAGTTAGATGTGCCCAGCACCTGCTTTTGTCAGGACAGAGCTGAATGACATGACCCACCACCTGCTATGAATTGCCAGACTCCTCTTTGTAGGGTGGTGCGTCCTCCTTGTCCTGCCCCCAGGAAACATTTGTCAGGCAACATTTGCTTTGTTTCATCTTTCTACATCTCATCACACCTCCTTGTGCACAACAAGGACGTGCTGGAATACTGTGTTAGCCATCAGCTTGGAAAGTAGCACGTTGAAGGAATTTCCTTGGGTACTGTATTACTAAGAAAAAAAAGTATTTCCTATACTAGAGTAATTGATGAAGCAGAGAAGAAACAAGGTCTTGGTCAAACGTTTTCATTGAATTTTAGGATATAAGACAGTAGAATGGTGGTAGAAGATGACCTACTTTTGAGAAAGGAGAAAGGATGTTTTAGGAATTGGCATATCATGACCTTATGGTTATTATGGCTACAGAATGGAAGACAAGAGCAACAGCTAACCAGTAACTCCAGGGGAATTTGCAAACTAGATGCACATATTTCCAAGGGACAGGCCCATAACATGTGATACTTGTAGTGCCAAATTATCTGATCTGCTCAAACACTCTGGGATCCGCAAATTCTACCCTTTCCTTTAGCACTTTCCACAGGAGCAAGGAGTTTAATTTGCAATTATCTCCTTGTGTCATTTTAATTTACACTTCTGTCCTTGAGAGAAAGGGTGAGAATATGGAACCAGTCAGTTTTAGGACGGAGGCGAGGGTCTTGCCAGTGAAGAAGAGAAGTCTGCTCTGCTCTACCACAACTTTTGCCACTTATATCCCTTAAGGGACCCCTTAAGGAGCTCCCAAGGATACAGCACAGACGGAGGTAGAGTGTTTTTAAAAGCCATTTCCACTTTGTTAATAACGTGTGTGAATATTGGATTTTATTATTTCCTCTTTGATTTTATGACTATTGCAGATTGTTCAAAAAGCAAACTGAAAAAGCCATTTGTTGCCTGGGTTTGTTTTGTTTTTTAAACCTGTTACACTTAAAAGCATCATGAAGAGTTCCAGATCATGCTCATAACAACAAGAATGCTTTATGAATTAAAAGAATTTTATTGCAGATCTGAACACCACTATAAATGGACGGGTGGGAGTCCGTGTGGAGCTGTAAGGTTCAAGAGCCCAGTGAAATTGTGCTGTAACTCCTGACTGAAGCACCTCAAGGCTCTGCCAGCTTTGCTAGGGCTGCCTGCCCTCTCCAGATGACCTTCCACAACTGGACTGATGATCTCCTGAGAAAAAGATGTCAGGATAATACCTTCCTGATCCTTTGGGTCTTGCTAGAAAAAGATGTTCTTGGAGTACCTGACAGCCTCACTTTGAACACTGGCAGGAAACAGGTATTGGAGAACAGAGAAATAAGAAACGATTATTATTATTATTATTGTTGTTGTCGTTGTTGTTGTTGTTGTTATTATTGTTATTGTTATTATTATTGCACCTGATCATTCTTGAGCCTTGATACTGGGAGCTAAGATTTGGGCAAGGATCCAAATCGGCTCTTCTTCATGAAATCCATTCTCCTGTCCCCACATGAACATTAAGGTGAGCATTAAGTCTGATGTTTCAGTTTTAAATCTCAATTCCCTTGCTTAGGTTCTGAGCCAAACATTTCCTGGGGGAGAGACAGGCACAGAGGATGAGAATCCTTCTTCCAGGGTACCTGTTTCCACTAAATGTGGGATGAAATTACAGCTCATGCTGAGTGGTTCTGGCTGTTTTGTCCAAGACACCAGCTAATTAAGCTGCAGTGTGTCCCCACCTTGACCAAGTACTTGGTTTTTGTACAGCAATTTTCACTAAATATTGCCAAGGTGCAGGTGCCACTATGACCTAAACCCAATGCCTATGTCACCTGCATTTCAGACATCCATTTTTGCAGGTCATGGACTAGGTCTACTCACCACTTTTCTTCCCTGGTGGCTCTCTGATTTATTTTAAACCAAAGGGTTTAAGTTCAAAATTTACTATAGATATTTAGGCACTTTTTACCCCTGCCGTGCTCCTCCAAATAACTCTACTGAGCTATTTCACCCAGAGGCAACTGCATTTGACTATTTACATGATGTTTGACAACTTAAAATGCATCTTTTGTGCTGGTTTTCCAGTACAGTGGGCTGCTAACCAAGCTTTTCATGGCTTCAAGGACCATCTTATCAATGGAAGAAAAAAAAATGGTTAAGTACACTGTTGCAGTGGTCAGTACACAAATCATAGTAACTTCAGATAATTGTAATTAGAGTAACTCTGAAACTGTCAATCAAACAGATTGCACCTGTTTAAGGTTAGTAAATATTCTTTTAAAAGGCTATTCTTAAAACATGATGCTTCTGGACCAGAAAGAGGTGTTAATCCACAGGTATTCACATCTTTGCCACTGACCACTTCAATATGAACTGAACACACAATCCAAACAAGGATTAGATTTGCCAGTCAGATTGTGGCAGTAAAATTCTGAACTAAAAGTAATTCCAATGTGTCGGGCCACTCCTGCAATGGAAATTCTGCATAAATCATGACAGTATCAAACATTCTGTAGGAGTAAAAGCCAAACTAAGTAGTAAGTGACTTTAAAAAGGCTACTGGCTTGCTTCAAATTATTCCAAATTAAGTCATTTTTGAACTTAAAGCCTTTGGCTTAAAATAAACCAGAGAGCCATCAGGGAAGAAAAACCTGAGTGCCATGAAAAGTGAGTTCTGAGTTCATGGATATGATTCATTTTCCCCTTTTCCTTTCCATCCATTCAGGGGCCAGCCAAATGCATCTCTTACCTGGACTTTCTTTACCCTGAAACTCAGAGTAATGGGAGGAACAGAGAAGGTGAATGTGGCAGGACGTTTGTAGAAGGCTCTGCTGAGAGTGTCCTGTGGAAATACATACATACATACATATATACACATATATATGTATATATACATATATATATGGTATAGTGTAGTGGTAGAAAACTTGGGCCTAAACAACGTCTGGGTGGCATTAATATGGGATTTGCACAAAATCACATCTCTCCATTTCTTGTAAGCTGCGGATGGAGACATACCTCACACACACACATCCACATAACCCTCTCAGAGTATGGCATGAACATCTGAAGCCCCCATGATTACAATTTTTGTTGTTGATGCTCACTTTCATCACGTCTAATATTTACTCTGAACTGACTGCTCCTAAGAACGTCACTCTTCACAACGTGTATGGGTATTAATCTTCCAAAGAGGAATTTAAATGGCAGAGTGGACCCTTCAGGCTAATATAGGGGGAGGTGGTGCCCTGTCTGTTTTTAATTAGAGCTAGCTTGTTTAATGAGGTAATGTTCTGTTGTGCTGGGTTATCTCCTGGAAGACAGGGCAGCAGGCGAGCTGCTGGGGAGGGACACTTGAAAAACATCACAGGCAGGCTGTTTAATGTTAGCACTATCATTCATCACCCGGGCTCTTTGGAGAGCCTGACAGACGGAGCACGTCCTGTGGGGACTCCATCAGCCTCTGGCGTGCTGCTTAATGCAATTTAGCCAGATGTATCAAAGCAGCAGGCGAGACCCTGCTATTTGGACAGCATTTACAGCATCCTGGGCAAATAGTCAGGAAATGTTCAATAATGTGCCTTGCACAAGTGTGGCAAGAAGCAGATTCTTAGAGCGACGGGTTGCCAAGAGAAATCCTGGCAGTGCCTCGCTCCAGCTTTTAGTCACATGCTGGTTTTGTTGTTATTGTTTGAGGGCTTATTTCTGTGAGGGCTCTCTCAATTTGAGGTTTCCAAAGACCGGATTTAAGGTGTCTTGAACATGCCCATCTGGTTCCTGATCAAGGGGATGGATGTGAACAGCGGGATCCCCGGAGCACTCCGGGGTCTGGGCACGGGGCCTGCTGTAGGGCTGGGGCTCCTTCCCAGCAGAGAGAACAGGGCAGAGCTGAATTCTGCAGCAGCCCAAACACTCTGCTCCCGCTGCAAAAGGCATCAGTGGTGTTTGGGCAATCGGAGAGCAAATACCAGTACAGGCAGGGAATTTAGTGGGGCCTCTGGCTACATCTCTAGGCTACAGAATCCAGCCTGGCACGCTGACAGCCTCTGTTTTGGAATCCAAGAGGGGTTCTGCAGAGTATAGTTCAAGTACACCTAACTGTTTGACACTGAAATAATAATAATTCCCGAATTTTGCCATATGGACCTTTTCCCAAAAACCTGAGTATACCCACAGACCTGTCTTTGGTTCTCAGTGTGGAATATTGTGTCTGTGAGACCTCTCCATCAGTCACACCGTGGAGGATTGCTCCCTCAGGAGAGCAGAGCCTGCAATAGGGACAGCAGAAACCCTGGGGAAACAGGTTTCTGCTCTTTCTGCTCCATCTCCTGCTGCCCAGACAGGTGGCCACTGCCACCAGCTGCCAGGGAAACCCTTGCCATGATTCCTGTGGGTGCTGAAAGCAGAGGGGGTTTGTGGCACTGGTGTTTTGCTATTTAAGTCTACAGCTTCTTTGCCAGCAAAGGAAGAAAAGAGCATGGTTAATGCACTGCCCTGTGGGCTGCTGGCAGAAGATGTTTAACATCTAGAGGGGGAAAAGTTCCAGTGGGCCTGGAAAAAGAATAGTTGTGATGTGTATTTTCAGCTTTAAGGCCAAAGCCTCATTAAATTCCCAACGCAGAAGCAAAGATGTCCTTTGCACCGATTTTTCTAATTATTAGTGTTATTGGCAAACCTCTGCCCAAAACCACTTTCCTGAGGAGACCCCCCACTTCTCTCAGGAGCCAGAACTGCAGCCGGGGTGAGGGACAGAGACACAGCCCAGACACCTCCCCATGTGCTGTGGTGTCAACTTCACCTGTGAATTCAGCTTTGGCTCAGGGCTGGTGCACAAAGATGTAAAATCCATCTGGGCCTTGCAGTCTTGGAAAGCTCTTTGATTATGTTTCCAGCAACAGAAATGTAGCATGTGCGGAGTCTTGCATCCTGTTGCTAATAAGTCTGCTTTTACACCACTCTGCTACACTTATTAGCTTTCATTTACATATTTTTCCAATAATCTTTTAAACAAGTGACTAGATGACCATAAATCCTGGAGAGTGAGGAGTGCAGGGTATTTTGGCAGAACAAGTGCTAGTTTAACCCTTCAGTCCCCACTAGAAAAGCCAGGGCTGGAGCAGCAGTGTCCTGCCATGTGCCCAGCAGAGAAGGTTGGCAGGGAAGGGTAAATGCTTCAAAAGGAACAGAATTTCTTCTCGGGCTATCCCAAAAAAAATACAAAATCTGGTGCTGCTGCCAAGCCCCAAAATGCAAATTAATGCAGAGTGGGGAATTTGAAATGTTTTGCTAGCAAGTACACACCGTGGTTCTGCATCGATACTCAGCTGTTGATGAAATCCCATCCTGGATTTAGCAACCAGGTTCACTAAACCAAAAGGCCTTCCCTGCTTGATGATAGATGATGAGGCAAAGGAAATATGGCATGGCTTTTTAAGGCAGGACAGAACAGGGGCAGCTGGGTGGAGTGTGTCAAACACCAGCACTATCCAGAGCTACAAACTCTGTGAAAAAATAGGGGATTATTGGGGTGGGAGGGTACCAACCCTGAATTTCTAGGTTTGAGCTCTTCCCCTTACTACCCTTGGAATTCAGCCTCCTCACTGAGAGAAACGGTGACAGCTTGAAAGATTGTCCAATATATATTATTATTTTTTATACATATATACACATAGTTGCTTCCAATTACCCGGGAATAACTGTTTCCTCTCCTGAGCCAGCTGCATAGATGGCTGAACAATCTGTCTGTTCAAACACACTTCAGTCAACTTTCTCTAGCTGATTTGGCAAGAATTTTTCTTCCTACGACTGGATCTCCTCCAGTAACAACTTAGACAGCCTTTTGACTTTGGGTCACGGCTGCATGACACTGAATCCTTTCATTTGTCTCTCTGCAAGTAATGATGGGAAAGCCAAAGGACTGCCATGCCTCTGGCTGAGAAAGGACAGTTTAATTCTCTGTGCCACACATCTAGGTGTCAGCTGATTTTACACCACAAAGCAGGATGGATTATCTCAAAAACAGGGGGTTGGACTGGCACTCAGAGGTTCAAGCCCTGACACACCTCCTGGATAATCCCCCATTTTTTGCATCTGGATGTATGGAAGTAACTTCTCACCTCAAAAGGTTTCTGTAGGGATGATATCCTGTTATGAATGGAGGGCTCAGTGTAGTGATGAGCACCAGGGGAAAGAAATCTCAGTTCCAGGCAACCAAGAAAGATCTGGGAAAAGATCTGCCAGCAGCAGTGAGGGTGAGCAGGAAGGGACAATGTTGTCATCAGGTCTACTTCACCTTTCCCAGTCTCACCCTTTTGTGACAACTCCACTAGACTGTGGCTGTAAAGACTGTGAAAACCTCTAGGCAGGTTACATGCAGCACATGCACTTTACATATGCAAATTTACCCTGCTCTCTCTCTAAAACTTCAGCTTGGAATGACAACCATTCACAAATATTTCACATGCCCCAACTGAGAGGCTAGAAGAAAATGTGGCCTTGATTAGCAACTGTTAATCAATTTCCCTTTCAATTAAATCTTGTTGTTCCAAATACAGAGTGAGACCACTCAGTTTGTAATGTTCCCAAACCTTATGTTGCTGCTCGGCATGAGGAAACCAGACCCCAGCCTCCAAGGCTGTCATCCTGGAACCTTCACAAACAGTAAAAGGCTGTTTTGTCAAAATCAGCACTTTTCTGCAGCCATTTCCCTGATGACTTAGGACAATCTGCTGGGACTGAGTTTGATAAGGGCCGCTGATCTGAGTAATGCAGCTTAATCTCCAAAAGCTGGGTTTCAGCACTACCTAATCACGTTGGGCTCCTTTGCCTTTGCCAATCCATTATGTTGCTGCAGGCTTCAAAGATTTTGGTGGCATAACGACATCTTCAGACCTACCTTTATGTATTTCCAAAATTCCCATCCAATCCCATGTGCCAAAGCATATCATGTTATTTTAATTGCCAGCTCGCTACTTTAGGGGCACCTTCCTTCATAACTTCTGCTTTGCTTGTAATGATGAGATCTCTTGCAGATGCAGTTAATCAAAAAGATTACAATCACTCCAGAAACACCTGCACTGGAAATAAGTCTGGCTTTTATTACTATGAATTCCTACTGCTGACAAGCTCTGGGAGGAGAGAATGGGGGAAAACCCAAGATCCCTTTGCACAGCTGGAATATAAATGTGAAATTTTCTTTCCATTTATTTTTCTTCTGTAAATGGTTTAGCTGCTATTGATCAAGATTACCACCAAATAAAAATCAGAATCTACTAGCTCGTGGTGTTTTGTGTAACACACTCATAAAACAAATTTATGCCTTCACCACTGGAACAGGCCATACTTTTTGCTAGGATATGTACAGAACTGGAAACAGTGTTCATTGTCAGGGCTCAGCAAACAGACATGCAGGAGCAGGAAGCATCCTGTATTGGGATTCCATATTGCAAATAGAAGACAAAATACTTCAGTTGTTCCCACAGCATCTCTTTGCCCTTATGAAATTAAGGATAAATATAAAAGAGCTCCTTAGTTGTAATGGGTAGGTACAATGGGAAGCAGAGAAGTCAGAAGTATCAAGGGAGCAGAACAAAGATGTGCAATTCATTGCAGGGTAAAAAGGCATTCTTAAAACTGTTGCAAACTCTTCAATTAATATCCCTATTACTGTGAATCTCTTCTCTCCAGGTGTTGGGTAGGTGCCAGCTCAGTTTTTCTGAGAAATATGACGTTTTCAACAAAGCCCTACAGTGGTAAAGGTGACAGGGTGTTTCAAAATTCCAAGGTTCAGATAATAAAAGATCTTGGGACCCAGAAAACTGGAAAAACAAGAAATAAAATGCCATTCCTTAGAGGAAACAGAAGAACATCCATGTCCTTCTCCAAGGACAGAATGAGAAGAGTCTAAGAAACAGCTCAGTGCACTTTTATTAAGGAATGTTAATTTATTGAAGTCTGCAATAGTCCCAAACTCTGGACGCAGAACTTTTTAAAAATTAAATATTACATTTAAAAGCCGTGAAGGATGTTCACAATTTTTCTAATTTTTTTTTTTTTTTTTTTTTTTTTTTTTTTTTTTTTTTCCCCCAAGTAGCTGCTAAGTGCTGCTTCTACAGTGATCTACCAGCACAGGAAAAAGAGAAATCAAAGTGTCTCCCTGTCTCAGGACTGAATTCTCACTCCACACAGAGTCAGTATGAGATGGTTCCAATCCACAACATCCTGCTCTCTCTCACTGGATAACAACTCAAACCCAATACATGCTCAAAGGAATGATTTAGTGGGGATAGTCTGTCCCACTGCTTCTGCAAGAGCTACAGGAAAGAATCTCTAACAAAAAAGCACAAAATGTAGCCCCTTTGCTGGCTCTTGATAATAATATTTTCCTTTACCTTCCATAGGTTCTTAGCTACATTTTCGGATCCAGAAACCATCAGAGGCTGTGCTGGCACAGTTACTGACTAGTTTTAAATGGATGTATTTGTCACGTAGCTTCATTTAAATAGCTTGGAACTGGTATTAGACAACTAAGAAAAGGAATGGCCCTATCAGAGAAGATGCTCCATTAATAGCAAGGTGACACTTCATCTTTTGAGCTGAAGAAATATTTAGGGCCAGATCCAGCAAACCACTTAGCTACCTACAGCTCGAGCTGGATGTGTTACAGGTATGAGAATCCAAGAAGGCAAGACACAAACTCTGTATAACTTGACAGTTTCTGAATTTTGCATTAAAGACACACAAAGTAAAATATGCATAGAGTTGTAAGACCATTGGAAAACAAGGGAATGCCTTCTGTGACATGAGTAATGCTCCTTCTGGCCCTGGCAGCTTCAACAGGAGAGCTGAAGAATCTCCTTCCCTCTTCCTAAGTTATCTTCCAGTATGGAATTGGAAGAGGTGGATCAGAAGGGCTAAAGGAAGATTAAAGAAGGTTTAACCCTGGGCAAAAGAAGGCTTAAAGGGTACCTCTCCCACTTCATCAGGTTTTATCCTTGTGGTCTGCTGCAGAGGAGGCTGTCACTGCTGGGACCCCCAGGCTGCCTTTAGGAGCAGCGTGGCCAAAGGAGCAGTGCAGCATTGCAGCGCTCCAGGACACTTTGGGCTGTGGAGCACAACCTCAGCAAGTTGGTGAAATCCAGTCTGCAGGAACCTTGAGTAATCTGAAGCAACAAGAAGGGAAATGTTTCAGACATCCTTACCCCTTTGCCATTTCTCCTGGCAGCCTTTCAGAGCCCTCAGCAAGCTGGCTGAGGTCAGTGCTGGGGCTGAGTGACCAACCCCACACTCAGGGCGTAACTCAGTGCCCAACACACGCTAGAAAAGGCAACACAGTGGTACTCGCTACATTGATAAGTGTTCAGCTGTCACAAATAACCACTCATCCACTCACAACCAAGCCCCATTTCTTCTTTCCAGAGCACTGTCAACGTTGCGTTACTGAGGAGTGTCTGAAGAGGAGCTGCAGGAACAGAAGGACTTTGCCTAACAGGAGATAGGAGGCCACTGATGTAACAGTGCTGACTTCAGTGTACTTAAGTCAGACTTAGCCTGTGGTTAAATATACAAGTCCTTTGCCCTTTAAGGCTTAAAATAAATTTGCCTTAAACTACTGCATTGGCTTACATTACAAGATAAATTATGAAAAATAAGTTGGCCTCAAAGCATAGTTTTGCTCAGCTGCTCTGGGCATGAACCGTTTCACTTGGCCTCTGTTTTCCAGACCACCTATCTCCCTCACCAGGAGGATGAAGAGAAAATAATCAAGAGGGGCTGGAGCCTATTTAGACAACTGGTCAGCTCCTTGCAAAGGGCTCTTTCTCGGGTAGAAGACAAGATCCACCACAGAGGAAAAACAAAACCTGCTAAAGATCATGATGCTGATTCAATGCTGTGATGTTACTGGACAAAAAGGACCAGGTTTGTGGGTTTGATCAGGAACACGGCATGTGGTCAGGCTCTGTGCCTCCCTTTTTCCTCCCTCCTCCTCCTCCTCTCTTTCTCTGGCTCTCACCTTGCCTTCTCCCTCATCTTTACTACTACATTTATGCAAGTGCTGAACACACACAGAGTCTTGCACACTACAACTCTCATCACACCAATCACTTGACAGTGATGATCCCAGTGCCCTTTATGAGATCTGCAACCAATTACAGCTGAAATCAATATGAATCCATCAATATAAGCTCTTGAGCTTTACAACCACGGAACAGTGACAGGCACAGCCTGCATCTTTTCTAATAACACAATCTAGCTGACTCAAAAGGGGAACTGTATTAAAATACAGTACTGCTACAGTGTGTCATACATAAAATGTCATATATAAAATGTCATATATAAAATGTCATATATAACGTCATATATAACAAGAGGGAACGAACAAACTACAAAGACACCTCTGTAAAGGCATTATTGCACTGCTATTGAACCGTGCCTTTCAGCAGCAAATCAATCACCAGATCCCTTAAATGTACTTAGCTCCAGAAATACTGCGTTTCTCATTTCTATTCCCAAGATTGGCCCAGGATTGCGTTGCCTTCCCAAGCTTTATGACAGCTCTGCAAAGGTGACCCTCTCCTCCTGATCTCATCAGCAAACTCTCAGTGGCTGCCTTGCTGCTGCCTCTGTTGGTCAATCCAGGCAACTCTGAAACAGCAGACGGGGCTCTGAGTGCGCCTCACTCACATCTCGTATGTGCCCTGTACTGGGTTCATGCCCAGACTTGAACTGTGAAAAAAGAAAAATTAAAAAAGAATTTATGATCTCATGAACCTTGAGAGCAGAGGCCCTTGAGCATCTTGTGAATGACAGCAGCATTCTCAAGTCTGGATCCCAGCCCGCGTTTTCCATCCAAGAGGACTGAGCGATGTTTGGAATTACATAGCGAGGAATCTAAACTAAACCAGGTGTCTTCCCAGTTTTGCCAAAAAAATAGTTTGACACATACTAGCTTATAAATAGATGGTTCTGCCAGATCAAACAATGATATATTACACTGACCACTCAAACAGCCCAACAATGAAGCAATTTTCATGAGGATGCGATACTTTTTTACTTTTTTAAATTGAAAATAATAAACAGATTGGTTTGTATTATCATGAAAAATGTGCTAAAGGGTAAGGTCTGTGAAGAAAAATCTGACAAGTCATAGGTCATAAAAGTTTCAGTTCAAGCTTGTTCATATTATAGTGAAATAAATTATTGCTGAAAACTTCTTTCAGAGAGTTCCTTTTTGATTGGGTCTTGGTTTTAAGATGAGCAAGCGCTTTAAATGTGAGCTATTTCCATTGTTTGTGAGCAATAAACATCAGGCTGAATAGAAAAGAAGAGACCAGAAGTTATTCCCACTGGTGTAAAAGAAAAGCTACGCAGTGTTTCCTTCCAACCACAGAACACCCTTTATCTAACTGTGATTACACAGATCACCTGTCCACACACGGGCACCTGGACAGGGAGTTCTGAGCATCATACAAGGCTTTTCTTTCTCCTACAGGTACAACCCACAAACCCAGCTGGGGCTTGGGAAAATTCGATTCTGATGTGACTGAATCCAGCACAACCTGACTCCATTTCTAAGATTTAACTCCGTCTACTGGCACTGTTTACCATTTAATTCTCATTTTGTTCTTTCTAGAATGAGACTGTTTCAATCATGATGAGCAGTGTCTCACTTGGGACAAAAGAGATTTTTAGGGGAAATGTGATGTAGAACAGCACAGGACCAAAGAGTGTCTTGCAGAGATGGTGTCTGCAGCAGAATTACTCAGTGCACATGATTCATGGAGAAACCTCTTTTTGCTGATAGGCACTGGAGAGATGCCTGGATAGAGTGATAAGGAGCTGACAGGGAACCAACCATGCTCAAATGCCTTTCAGTTCATCTAAAGTTGCAGAGAAAATCTCCTCCCACATTTAAAGTCTTTGGGACCCTTCCAGTCATGTCTTTCCCTTCTGACAGTCTTCCAGCTCCCTGGGACTTTCTGGCCCTCCTCAACATCCTCTTTTGTCTCCTTCTGCTCCCCCAAGGACAGTTCTGTTCTTTTTTCAGCCCATTCCACTTCCACCCGGGAAGTTTCTGGGGAAGAAGCTGCAGGTGGAGCAGCCTGTGCTGGGACAAGCTGCCATCAGCTGCATCTTCTCCTCACTCAGGACCCACTGGAACAAGGTTTTATCCAGCACATCAGACTCAGCTCTTCCCCAGTGGCAGTTTCTAGCAGAACCCTGTGCTCCAGCATGTGAAAGCGCTCTAACACACATCACACATTTTTCCAGGCTCCACCGTAGTGTCAGGCTTAATGAAACACTTAATTATCAGACCTCAGAACTGGGATAGCCCAGCCAGACAAATGGATGATCTGCATCAGGGCCTGGCTGTGCAATCCTTCCTCTGCCCAGCACTTGCTCCTGGGAACACATGAAACCAACAGGCTGAGAAACAAAGAGCCTACATGGCTATGGACAGGAGTGAGGTCATGATGGTAATGTGTTCTGCCAGCCTAAGGAAAGCCTGGTCACAGGATCCAAATAGCCACTTGGCACCTGAGAAAAGCCTGGTCACAGGATCCAAACAGCCACTTGGCACCTGAGAAGCAAGGAACTAAATCAGAGGCCAGACACCTAAGCATTAGTCCTAGAGCTAGAATAGGAAATACTAAAATCATTGCATCCCTTGGTTGAACTAGTCTTGCCTAGAAAAGCCAGATCTAGCTGGAAGAGTCTGGTCCAGTGGGACACAAGCAAAGGATGGAGACAAGGAGTCAGCACTGAAATGGCACCACTGAAACTTTTTGTCCCTGTTTTGTCCCAGACTTTTGTCCCTGTTTCCACTTTCAGAGCAGCTCAGTGAAGTCCACCCCCAGCTCTACCCTAACACTGACACATGGAACCAGCACTCCAAATTCTTAGCTACCTCAAAAAGCTTCACCTTCTGGGCCAAAGAACAAACACTTCCAGCTGTAGTGGCAGCACGAAGGTTTCACAGTGCCCATGTCACAGAGAAGCACAGGGGCTTTTGTAGCACGGATCATTTGTTTTGTATTGAGCACAACAATTCACCCAGGAATTGTTTCTCCCTCCCAGCCTGCCAGGCACAAAATATTCACCAGCTTCCTTTCCCATTACAAATTTAAGATCTACCTGCAAAATACAAAAAGCCTGCAGCATGACAAACAGGCAGAGTAAGAGGAAGAGAGCTTATGTCTGCCACTGCTGTCTGTAAATCTCTGTGGTAACTGGGAAGTTGAGAGGTGGCAGGTTTTCAGTCCTGATCTACTGTTACCTGAAATGGATTGAATGGCTCTCTGGTTTTTTTTACCAAATCTGTAAAGCCACTGAAACAATAGTTCTGGTTATAAGAACTCTTCCAGGGTGGAGTGAAAAACAAGAAACCGTTGCTGGAGAGTATCTGGTGTTGATCACAAAGAGAATAAGTACTATTTGCCCAGAGAAAACAAGATTTTTCCACTAACCTCTTATTTTGCTTTCTCAGCAAATTTTTCTGTTTTCTCTAGTCTGCAGCCCTTCTCTAGTCAGTAAATTCAATATCTTGTGAGATCTAGAGAGAACAAAGTGAGCATTAGACAGACAAACAAGGAAGGGGTCAATTATTGTATTAAAATCCCCAAGTGCATTGTTCTAGCACAAATTTCACATTTGCTTGCGCATGCTTTTAACTGATTCCTTACTTTGTACCTTATAAATGGGCACCAGATGCCAGAGAGAATGATCAAAATTGCAGTGAAATTTGAGATCAAGTAAGCTTTTCCCTAAACTAAACCTATTTTTAAAATATCCTACATGCTTGCCCCTCCAAAGATTTAACAAGAAAAAGAGCCTTTCTCCCAATCTGTCACCTTAAGGACTGTGCACACAAGTTGCAAAATCTCAAAGCCTTTGTGACTCCCTCCTGATCACTCCCCTCTTGAGGCGCTGGAAGGACTGGAATTATCTTTGTCTCAAACTCACGAATTAGCTTTCCTTCCCCAAACACAAACATCCAACAGCTGTAAAAATGGCATCCAATCAGCTGCTGACTCTGCCAGTTCTGCAGTGCTCCTGCTCACGTCCATCTGTCTCCTCCTGCCACGCTGCAGCACATCAGAGACTGCTCAGGAGGTAGGGCAGAAGTTGACTTGCTACCCATGTGTGTGGGCCAGTAGCCAAGTGATTGCACTTTACAAGCTGGCCACAGATCCACCTTTCATGTCGAAACATGGGGAGAATTAGGCAACTTTTTAAATTAAGTAATTCTTCAATCGATGTTCTTCTGTTGTTTATTTTCTTTTCTTCCTGAAAACTCCTTTTTTTTTTTTTCAGATTTTTAATTAGAAACACCTTATTTCTCTCCTTTTAAAGCCCTCCTGGATTGAGTTAGTTGGGTCAAAGAACAGCAAGTTCTATACAAGTAAGATCATGTTAAGTTACTGAATCTTTTTGTGAACTATCTGGCTGCCTGCAGTGTGGCCAGAATATCTTTTCTCAGCATATGAACCACAGAGAGACTGCAAGTCTTTCATCAGACACTGCCTTTTAAGAAAAAAGTCCTTTTAGATATAACCTGAGGTATAAAACCTGAGATTTACTTCATGCTCCTTCAAAGTGTATTCCTATCTATGTTTTTAAATATTTGGGATATCGGAACCAATCTCATGCTCTGACAGAGTTCTGTCAGGAAGCTGAGCCTGTCCCAAGAAGGGCTCACATGGCTTTCTAGAAGGTGTCACCTCTGTCTTGCTGTAAAGCAAAGAGCCACAGGCTTCTCCTCTCTAGAATGTTGTAGGAGTTTCATTTTCCCACCAAAAAAAAAAAAAATTGAACCAAAAAAATTGTTCTTCTCTGATTTTTCCCAGTGTGATGGGAATTTGTCCCTCTTCACAATCCACTAATTATAAACTTTAAACCAAATATGACAGTTTCAGAACCTGGATTAATTTGGCTGATCATAAAGAAGTCTTCCAGCTATGATCCTCCTTGAAGGACGGGAGCCTTCAGTGGTCGAGTGAGCATCCATCCAACCCTTATGGACACAAACCAAAGCTGCAGATTGCAGATTGTGCTATTCCAAGCTGAGAGAACGTGCAGCAAACCACCATGATGGGTCTTGTTCCCTTAGGAAAATGGGATATAGCTCACCTTCATCAGTCAGGAAAACAGAAAGAAGAAATCTTATATGGGCATCAAACTTACGATTTCAGTATTGGCCCGTGATAGAAACCTCCCCTCCTATCTGTAAGGGAAAAATCAATTGAAAGAAGGAAGGAGTAGAAGAATCAAGAGAAGTTAAAGGAGATGGAAATTGCTGTATCACAGAACCCTGACTCAGAAATCCTGAGTGATTGCAATGTAACAAACCACCACACAGCAGCTTCCCTCGGTCCCCATGCACTCTCATGTCCCTGGGGAGGCTTTTTTTCAAATATGGGGTAGCTTTCTCATGAGTTACAGAGCAAAACACTGAATTTAATTGTTTCCCATTTATTGTGGACTGTCACAGGGTCAGAATACATCAACAACAAGTTATTACAGGGCAGCTGACAGATGCTTACTCCTGTGTCAAATACTTTAGATCAGAAGCTGAGCTGAGTCCTGCTCCTTTTTAAGCCAACAGAACCTCTCTGAGATCTTTCACTGTGTCGTAACTAACAGTGCTCCTTACAGCAACTATGAAACACCAGGGACTGCCTGAATTAGACACCTGTCTCTATATTGATTTCAAGTGAACACAGCCCTCAAAATGGGGGTGGGGTGCTTAATGCCTTTGGAAAGCCTGCTCCACATTTTTCCATATATTTGGGTAGTGCAGAAGCACAGGGAGTAAGTTTGGAAAGTCACTTGTGTGACCTCCCACTAAAACTCCAAGGCACCATTCAATAATCCAGCCTTTTGGAAATGCATGCTGCTTACAGAACACCAATCTTTCTTTTGACATAAATAGGAAAAGATTTTTGCATCAAAGCTTGATAGGTTGGAAACCTTCTTGTTTCTACATATAATACAGAACAACTTCCAGAGCTGAAGTTGCTGAGGGCCAAACCCCATCAGTGGGAGCTTTGCCATTTGCTTTATTAAAACCCCAATGTGGCCCTACAAGAACAGTATATACTTAATAACTGCAACTGGAATTCAGTGTCGTTGCATAAAATATTCCCTCTTTGACTGACAACACCAGAAAATTTTGCCCTCTGTTGCACCTCAATATTTGTATTCTACATGAAAGTCTTTCAGGCCACACTGTCTTTGTTGGCTGGTGGGCTCAGCCCAATTTGTCAGCCCACAATTTTGCAGGTGAGAGTGATGAATTTACCCATCAATCTTAACAAACATTTGAATTCCACCCCCTGTTAAAAGACCTCTTTATTCTCCTCCTTTAAGTTTTGGAGAGACCCTCACAGGATCAAACTCTTCCACCACTTTGATGACTATTAATGATGTGCACCATCAGAAGCTGGACTTAGCATGGAAAATGTCCTTGGATGACCCAGCAGCAAGAGGTCCTCACTGTATGGAGAGCACTTAATCCAACACTGCACCTCCCATACGCCTTGAACTTGGCATTTCACTTCAGTGTGTAAAATGTTTGGACTCTCTGGAATTCAGACCATTTAACTTCAAAGTTCAGGCTCATTTGGCTGGTGCTGGGTAGTCTCACCGAGTCACCCGTGTTTACTCCTAAACAGTCTGCTCCATATCCTGTTTTCTGGGATGTTTATAAGCACTCTTGGGATGCTCATTTTGTCTTCCCCCTTCAGACAGAACATCTTAAGTTCAGCCCTTCCCTGGGTTGACACACTGGGATCCAAGGGCTGGAGCACCTCTCCGATGGAGACAGGCTGAGTCGTTCAGCCGGGAGAAAAGAAGGTTCCAGGAGACCTTAGAGCACCATCCAGTGCCTAAAGGGGATCCAAGAGGAGTGGAGAGGGACTTTGGACAAGGGCCTGGAATGACAAGACAAGGGGGAATGGTTTTGAACTGACAGAGAATAGGTTTAGACTGGATATTAGGAAGAAATTCTTGGCTGTGAGGGTGGCAAGACACTGGCACTGCCCAGAGAAGATGTGGATGTCCAATCTCTGAAGTGTTCAGGGCCAGGATGGAGCCCTGAGCAACCTGGGATAGTGGAAGGTGTCCCTGCCCATGGCAGCAGATTGGAACAAGATCATCTGGAAGGTCCCTGTCAACCCAAACATGATTCTATGATTTGGAAGCTGGACAAGATGTCTTTACAGCCCTGTGGATGCATTTTAAACTCCCTGATGGCCAAAATATTGTAGATGAATTGTCATTTACCAAGTTTCTGGTGAGGATTTTGCTACAATACCACAGTATCTGGACTGCTACCAGCCCCCAGATCTGTCCACCTGAAGCTACTCCCAATATATCTGCAGCCACAGCACAGCCATGCCTACTGCCACATCTTGGTGTGATTGGATCAGCCCAGACTATAACCCTGATGCGAATCAGCTACTGCAAATAATTTCGCTCTCCAGCCAGCCACAGCACCCCACTGGTGTTTTTAACCAAGGCCAGTGGTTATAACCAGGCATTGGGAATCAGGCAGGTTCCTGTGGCAGCTCTCTTCTGAAGGGCAGCAGAACAGTCTTTGCTCCCCGTGGCTTAATTTGCGTGTGTGGAGCCCTGGAAAGCCAGGCTGCTGGGAAAAGGGTGGGATAAAGCCACACTGCAACAGCATTTTGAATGGACTGAAAGGGGAGGGGGAGAATGGGGGTCAGAAGAGCCAGAGGCAAGGAAGCTGCAGCGCTTGGATGAGTGAATCCTGGACAAAGGTAACCACCAGGAACAGTTAATAATAATCCAACACACACAGGGGCATGTCAGAGGCAAGCACTCCCACACGAAATCCTGCTCACAAAAATCTGCAAATGAGCTGACACTAACGAAAACAAGGGGCTTGGGAACTGGATGGTGGCAGGAGGAAAAGAGAGGCTGTTGTATAACTTGCCCTTCCTGCCCAGACCTGCCAATGCAGCTGGATTCTGACTTGCAGCATCATCACTTTTCCTGTCTTGGCCTCCTGAACCTGCGAGCAGCCCCTCGCAGTGACCTGCCAAACCTTTGCTATCCGAACTTTTCTCCCTTTGAACAGCCTGATAAGGGGCCAACCTGTGCAGTAGCTTCTCACTGTGCCCCGGAGGGAGAACACAATGAGGCCTAAAAAGCCAATTGCACTTGTTACCCGAGGCAGCTTTTGAACTCTGCACGGAGAGGCTGGAATGCCCCCTTCCACTTAGCAGAACAAAGGGCAGCCAACCTGCAGGGGTTTAAATCTGAAAGTTAAACATGAATGTGATTAATGTGTGGCTTTGAATTTCATGTATTATTGAATTGTATACATTACTCCAGGCTCGGAGGTTTTTTTCCCTTTTATACTGCAACACAATTGTAAGTTCTGTTTGGGAGAGGTGCAGAGCAGAGAACACCAGGCAAAAGTATTTCCATATGTATTCCACAAATTCTCTGCCTGAAGGACTTGAGCAAGCTGGGATTTATACTGTGTTCCACTGACCCCGAAAAAACAACTTGAAACAGATTTACAGAAGATGCACTGGAGCTCATTGCAATTGAAACGCTGGATACTTACTTGACAGCCTCCAGGAATCCTTCCAGGTCCACCCTTTCCTGTGAATCTGCTAAAGCTCCGGAAGATTATCAGAGTTAAGCGAATGTGAGGGATGCCGGGTTTTAGGAGACGGGTTGCCTCTCTTAAGACCCATAAAAATGATCGTCTCATGTAACCAATGCTCCCACTCCAAAGTCTGAGTCCTTGATCCCATTTAAGTCGTAATCCACTGATAGGAGGCAGAAAGCTGGACCACACCACTCCTGAATGATCCTGCCGGCTCTGGTGGAATGCTGCATGACCAGAGCAGCATCCTGCCTCTTACTACTGGGGAAACCTTTAGCATATTTTTAGAAACAGTTAATTAATCCCATTCATTACATACAAGGGGCAACTGTAAAGCACACCTGGACGCTTCCACTCTGGACTTTTTCATTCTCTCTGTGGCCCTTGGGCAAGTCTCCTCACACCACAATCGTCACATCTCCTCTCGCATCACGACATAACACAAGGATAACAAAGGTCCTGAGAAAAACTTGAAAGTTTTATTTTAGGGAATACAGTCCTTTTTTGATTGGAGGGTTTCCCTGGGGAAATCTTGAGTGTCAAATGGTCAGCATCTGACAGGCACTACCTGCCTTTCCATGGCAGTGGATCTCCTCCTGCAGGTCCTGTGCTTTTCCACTCACCTGTGCAGTCTGTCCTGTGCTGGGTGCAGCTCTCATTGCACTGGTGATTCTGCACAGAATCAAACAACAAGTCTGTGTAAATGATGAAGCTGCACAGTTCCATGCCCTGGCACTCAGGGTTATGATTTTGATCTCCTGAGAAGCACCTTCAGCTTTGCCTCGAAGACAAGGTGCTGGTTTCTCTCCCAATATCTCATTCGGCCAACTCCTGTTGAACTCCTGCAGTGCAATCACAGGCCTGGCATGATGGGTTTGTGGAGAATATTCAGCAGTACCCAGACAGATCTTCAGAGGACTCTTTTCACTTGGATAAGACCATAGAAAAGAGGGATTTTCTATTCTATCTCACACCACCACTCAGCTGGCTATGGTGAGTTCTACAAGGACCACAACATCCAGTGAGCCTGCCTTCCATGGGGCACTTCTCACTGGGCTGGGCAGGAAGGATCTGGAAGAAATGAGAGATTATATAAAGAGTTCCCATTTTCAAAGCTCAGACCTAGATGGCTTCTCATAATTTTGCATGAAAATTGGCATCTGGAACTTCATTTGCTTGTGGAAGGGAGCATGACTTCTGCAGCAGGAGAGCTCTCTCTCCAGGAACAATTTCTGGCTCAGGAGGATGACTGACCTTTGTTTTGGACAGCAATATGAACTCAGTTGCTGTTGGACACCTTTGAATCCTTGTCTCCTATGCTTTAGCCATTACTTTAGCCAATTTCTAGCCAGGACATGGATATAGTTTCTCTTAACAGCACTAATAACTTCCCTGGCTTGCCAAGCTTATTACAGAGTAATGCTTCTTTAATTCTTTACTTCCCAACCAAAAAGTCCAGACAGTGGATATGGGAATTGTAGCAGTGATTCTTAGACCTGATATATGTCCAGTCCTAATTTTCCTAGAGGCTCCCAGAAATATGTGTAGAAAAATTATTGACCACTTAGGACTTTTGGGAGCAGGGAAGCCCAGAACATCTACCATTATCCATGGCCAGGGACCAGCCCTGCAACTTCATCCTCACTCTGAAATCTGGCAAATGCTGTGCACTTGCACTTGCATGGAGCTTACAGAATCCAACTGCAGCTCTGAGCTCTGAACTGCAAAGACTAAACCTGCTGCTTCTCCTGCTCTTCTTGGTGCAGTACAGATACAAACCAGACAAAACACGACAATCACATTTCTGTCAAATGCGTGAAAATGCAATTTATGCTTGGGACAGAAGGGCAAGTAAGTTTTGAGCAGGGGAGTGGACAAGAATGCTGTTGCAGTTCTGTGATTCTCAAACTGGCCATAAAGCACATAGCAATGTATCAGTCAAAAACACCTTTTGGGCCAGCCCCCAGAAACTAAATTTTTTAAATCTCTGTATCTCCTCTGCAAAATGGTATTTACAACCCTCACATACTGCTGCCAGCCCAGAGAGCTGCTGGTTAGCTGGGGATAGCTGCATCACCTTTGCTGTTGTCTGGCAGCAAGGCCTGACCCACATCTGAACTCATTCAGATATTTCAATAAATCTGCAGTGTCCCCACAAGCCCAAAGGTCCTTGGTTAGGACACCCCTGTCCTGTGCAAAATAAACCAGTTCTCCCCATTTTATTTTGGCATGGCTAGTCCTCCTCCAGCCTCTTAATTAACACAAGAGGAAAAAATAGAAAGTGTGACAAGACCCACCAGTGGCCTCTCTCTGTGTGCTCATGTGGCTCCATCCTTGGGGGCTGACCCAGGGCACAGCCCTGCTCTCCTACATGTATTTTCCAGTGGAAGCATTTCTTTTTTCCTTCTTTAGATTTATTCAGGCTCCAAACTTCAAATTCATCAAAACTGTCAGGGACCATTTGCAGGATGGGAAGATATTGTGGGTCCAATCAGCGTGGGTGTCACAAACAATTATCCGCTGTGGAATGATCCCAATTAGTAAACACCCCGCTAACAGGCCACCTCCCCAAGGACACTGATTGCCTGTGACAGTGTATTTTCAGGATGTCTGCTGGAAAACTACAGCTCAAGCCTTTGTGGCCTGGCTCCTGGCAAATTCCTTGTTAACCCTACAAAAGAATCCACACATGAATAATTAAAAATAGATTGGAGTAGAAATTTAAATTACATTTAGCTTTGTCACCCAACCCCCTTTATAATAAGACCTACTTCTCATCTGGAATAAAATGGAAATTCTATTCTCTGTCTTGGCTTGTGTGAGGCACTCTGTGTTTTGATGCTTTGCTCTAGGCTTTTGGAACTAAATAAAGATTTCAATATAAACACTCCCTTCCACTTTCTCCTTTCTTCTCTCCTTTTCTGTTGGTGCAAAATTCTCAAAGAGTTGCCTGAAGGAGCAGCTCAGTGAGCGTTTGAAACCCAGCTGTTTACTCCTTGCTTAACAAATGCAGCCTTTAACAACCCGACAGTTGTTTTTAGGGAACGAAATCACAAAGACAGGAACAAAAAGAAGGTACAAAACTAAGTATTTTCAAGAGTAACTCTTTGACCACCCATTTACCTCCTGGAATGGAGTGGCTGTGAAGTTAGGATGAGGCAAGAAGACTGATTTGGTCAGTAAGGCTGCCTCCCAGCCAGCCCTCTTCTCCCAAGGAATGGGCTTCAGTGCCATACTCCACTTCCTTTCAAGTGTGCCAAGTCTTCCCCCACTGCTCAGTAACACTCCCACACCCCGGAGATTTTGGCAGGCTCCTGCACAGCCTCTCTCCTTCTCCCCTGGCCTGGAATATCAGACTCCCTTCTTTAACATACAGGGGCAAGTAGATTTATTTAACTCACCCCTCATACTTTCAGCTCTGATTTCAAACCAGTTGATTGGTAATTTCTTGTCAGTAAGTTCTACTCCTGTATCTTCAGGAGGGATAAATTGCCAGATCTCTGTGATTTCCATGGAGCTCTGCCACTTTCCCCAGTCCCAGTCTGGCCCCATAACCTGACTCCAGTTATCTTGCTGTCTGTCACACACACCCAAGGGCCCACTTTGCTGTCTCTCACACTAAAGCTTTCATGGTTCCTCCTTCCTAAAGAATTTCTCTTTCAGATGTTTCTCTCATATAGAAAAACTACTTTTCCTCCTCTAACACTCCATCACTTTCCCACCAAAACGACCAAGCTTCCTGGTTTCTGCCATGCTTCACATACAAGGTTCTCAGTAATGTTTGAAAAACATCGCACCTAAAACTGTCATTAAAATGCTCTTTATTGCTTTGCTAATGCACAGGAGGAGCCCTCAGTGAAATGGATGAATCAAAAACTTTCATCAGTCACATTGGTTGAAAATCTGCATGACCAGAGCCATGTATCATTTGTCATTTCTGCTAATCCACACAACTGAGTTCCTATTCAAAACAAGCCAAACGATCTCGGAGGGAGGGCAAGATCTTGTAAGACCCTGTATCAAATGCTCTACTAGGCTCCAAATGCAATATATCTAAGGCAATCCCTTTGTCCAGTACTTTGCCTTTGCATGATTGAGGGTGAAATTGCACAACCATTCCCTCCCTGTCTCCCCCAGGCACAGCACCCTGTGGTTTGGAGCAATTTAAGACTTAGTTCAAAAATTTGTCTCACTTTTCTCCCATCTTGGTGGTCCACACTGAATCACAACCCTTTCTCCTTTGCTTTCTTACTCCGTTCTTCCTGATCCATCATGGTCCCAGCATCCAGAGCTTCACCATTCCTTCTCTTCACCTCCAAACTGCAAAGTCACGGGGACAAAACGTGACAGAAGATCTCTGGTATGACCAACTCAGTTTACACAAACCTTGACACTGGCACCACTGCTCTCCTATCCACCACCCTCTTTCCAAAAGAGGTTAAGAAATACTCAGAATTCCTGTCTCGGTTGAAGAGACTGTTCAGCCCTCTGTAAAACTGCAAGAGGTATGGACACATGGGAATTTGAGAGAAAAAAAGAAGGCTGGCTCTCTCCCAGGGGAAAGGCTTTGCACATCAAGCTGCAGACAGAGAACCTGGCCCTGCTTTAAAGAGGAGGGACATAGTTCTATTTCTAGCAGGGACATTGTGTGAGCAGCTCCCTCTGAAGTCAAAGGATTTTTGCCCTCAGATACGCAAGGGCAGAAACCAGGAGCCATAGAGTCAGCCCTGGTGCCAGCTGATGGAACAAGCACCCTCCAGCTGTAGGAAAACAGCTCCCAACACCAGGATAAAGCTGGAGCCACTGGAGTGTCCTTGCAGACGCAAACAGATTTATGACCCAAAAATTCAAACAGAAATTATCACTGCAACCACTGCTAATGCCAGGAGACATTCATTCCCTGCCTATCCATCCTGCTTGGCTCACAGAGCCCAGTGGTCCTCCCTAGGACAGCCACACAATCTATGTGAAAGCACTTGGCTTCTGGGGATGCCATGAATTTTCTGCGTTCCCCACTGCACGCGCTCGCCAAGTCTTGATTTAGCTACAGTAATCTCTGATGCCTGTTCCCACAGAGAGAACTGTTTATTTTATAGGATCTCAAATGGATGGTAATAAACTGCCTGCCTCTGCATCAGAACAAGGTCACTGACCCAATCTGCTGCCCAGAAAATGTGTATAAATTCAGCAAGCCCCAGGCCAGCAGTGAGAGCCAAGCCTGCCCCATCATCCTGAGCTGCCTTGTGTTGGTGTAGCATGGGCAGAGAAAGCCTGGCCTCTAAATGTGACTTGAGAGAGGATGGGACATCAGGGAACTGCACCCTTGGAAGGACAGCAGGCCCCAAATGCAGATCCAACACAAGCTACACAACCAAAAGGGAAAGACTTCATAGCTTGGCCAGCAGCAGCTTCCAGAGCTTTTGAGGAGCAACAGCACGTTGGCCTAAGAGGGAAGTACCCACCCATGAGCTGGAATGGATCAGGGCACCTCTCCTTCCCAGGAAAAGGGCACTGACTCTGTGGTACACTGCAGATCAGCCTGAGAAACAGGAATGTTCTGGAGGAACTCTCTTCCCAGCCACGAGGCTTCCGGGCCAGAGGACTCTGATGAAGGTCTGAGCTGGTCTTGAAGTGTTTTACTGCAAATGGCCACTTGGACATGACCACACACACGTAAACTGACAGGTTTTACAGGAGGGCTCGTGGCATTTCCAAAGCCAACAGCTTCCCAAAGCCTCACACCCAGCCAGCCAAAACTTTGGCATGTGGTCACTGTGCCTTCAGCAGCATCTCCCTGAGCACACGATGCTGAGATCTTTGGGACTCTGGTGTAGGACTGTGGTCTCATTTCTGTCCCCCTAGCCAGGACACAGGCAATGGAATTTTGACCAGTTTTATGAGTCTATGTCAGTAAAGCAGGTGGCACCTGGCCCAGCATAAAGCCTACCACAAACAAGGGAATCTTCCAGGATGGTCTGAACCAGCAGAGAGAGCTTTTACCACACCAGCATGATCTCTCATGTGGCTGCAGTGTTTTGGATCCAGTACTAACACCCCAAAGACAGTTTTATGGTATCACTGTGTGAGGACTTTGTTTGAACTCCTCTGGTTTAAGCCTTGATTTAAGCTAATGCATAATTCATAATGGGGATGATAACAGATGGCAACTTGTGAAGCCACAGGAACTCAATCAGTTGTGATCACATGACAACACCCTAAATAATTTAAATCACGTCTTGCTGCAAGATCTGCTCTGCTGGGGCCCCGTAACAGAGATGCTGATGCCACACTGTGGGAGTCATCCTGCAAGGCAGGATCTGTTCCCAAACCTCCCTGTTTGAGAAACTGAGGCACAGAGCGAGGGGCTTCCATGTGCTGGCTCCATGAAAGCAGATCCCTGGTGTCCTCCTGCTCCTCTGCCCCACATCCCAGCCGTGAGGCCCTGGCCTCTCCTTCTCTGTATATTGCACATGTTACAAAGATACTTGCAAAAGGTAAATTCAGACAAAAAGCATTACTTTAAAAAGTAGCCTCTCTTCCACAGCATGGTTTCTAACTCCAAGAAAACTCTCCAGAGAAGTTTATCCTCAGACCAGATGCTCTCACGTCAGAATATCTATTTCTTCTTTAAGTACAGGAGGAAACTACCTCTCCAACACATGGCCTAAACCTCAGTGACATGGAGACCCTTCAGTGTCTCTGTGAGAGCCAGGAGGCCCTGCCAAACTCCTTGGCCACTTCAGGAAGCAATGTGGGATGCAGGGAAGCATTTCTCTTATGAGTTTCAGCACCTTCCTTTCCTTTCCATCAATTTCCAGGTGGCCACATGCACATGAAATCTGGGGCTCTGCAGGGAAGTTTCACTCACAGTGACTTGAAGCTGTTTTCTGAGTAAAACCACTCTTTAGGAAAGAAATGTTCTAGGAATAATCCAACGTGCTCTGGATTACAGAAATACTTCTACCGTCACAAGGGACAAAGCACCATAAAGAACATAAAACTTTAATGAATTGTTATTATCATCTCAGCATACTTTGAGAAGACACACGGAGTTTGAGCCTTCTCTGGCATTCCAATCCATCATAATCAGCACAGTCAGTCCCAGCTGAAGCACTGGCTGCTCACCATAAGCATAATTAACACAGACTGCTGCCTCCCGCCTCCTGACATATTACTTGGAAATAGGGAACACTGCCTACACCACATTCATCCTTAAACATCACTTGACTGCCAGACCATTTTTACTCTTCATTCTAAAATCACCATCCTTTTTTTTTTTTAAACACTTAAGTACAAAAGTGCTCACGAGCTGAAATTCTCCTACAGCAACCGTTGCGGGCACTTTCTGAACAGAACATCTCTCAAACAGAAAGGAAACTGCCACCTAAAAACACTTCCCAGAGGGGTTTGAAGCCCTGTTGGTCTAAGCACAAGGCATGGAGCTCTTCAGCACTCTGCTTCTCACCAAAGCACAAGCGTGTACTTCCTCTCTGGTGCAACATCAGCACTTGGCAAAGGTGTTCGGAGAAATACCACTACATAAAACAAAGCCCTGTGTGTACAAGATGGACCAGATTCTCAGGTGGACTAAAGTCTGAGTTCAAGGCAGCTATGCCAAGTGACATGAGCAGAGATACAGAATTATGTGTGTTAGCAGTGAAAGACAGAACAGTGGGTGGTAACAGCACTGTCCTGATCTTCAGGCAACAATGCAACTCAGAAGATACCTCATGCCTTGGGGGATCCCAGAAAAAAAGGAACATCCTTTCCAAAATGATAATAATCCCGAAACTTCTCACAGACAAAGCAGTTTTACACTCAGAAGGAGGCCCTGCAAAATGTCTCTGTGCTGCCTGGAGCAGGGACAATTCTCTATCACTTTGCTCAGTGACTCCAAAGGCCAAGAGCAGCTGCAGCCAAGGGCAGCCAGCACTGAAGCAGGTCCCAAGCAAAGTGTGAACCACAGGTTTAACTGCAGACACTCAAGAGTGGTTTTGTCCATTTGAGTTTGGACCTAAGGAAGCCCTGCCTTTTTAAGGAGCAAAATCCATTTCTGCAGCCAGGAGTGACCAGCCTCAGGCAAGGCTCACAGTCTCTCCTCCACCCCCTGTCCCCAAGGCTGCCTGTATGAGAGCCAGCACAGACAAACTGCTCTTCCTGGGGTGGGATGCTGAGAGAAACCTCTCCCCAGCAGCAGTGGATGCTGCCCTCCCTCAGTGACCTTCCCTGAGAGGAGGCACTTTTAACACACAAATTACCCAACTTGCTTTCCGCAGAAGGAAGAGAACCACAACACTCACATACCCACCTGCTCAGGCTCCTTAAGGAATGCCTCTTTCCATCTGAAAAAGCAATCTGACGCCCTTATTTTTATTATTTATTTCAAGCAAGTAAGGACATGTCAGTCTTATTGCACAAACCATCAAGGCACTAAACTTCAAAAGCAATGAACCTTACACTTCACGCTTATTACAGGGAATAGAATTATAGGACTTTTTTTTTTAACATGGAAAACTGAAGTGATCTGAACCCAGACTGAACTTAATCTCCTAAACAGGCCCGTACCCAAATCTCTCCTCCAAGTGTTTCCAAACTCCAGGGCAGGCTGTGTCTGGGTTATGTTTCTCGGTCCCGAGCGTGCCAAGCGCTGCAGCCCCGAGCGGGTCCTTGACACGCTCCCAGCAAAGCGTGTCTTGGCTACCTGCCCCTGGGGACAGAGACAGAGCAAAGCTCCAGATACGGTGACCTTGGGCGATAAAACTGCCCGAGGATAAATGGATAGCCGGGGCTGCAGGGAACAGCTCCAGAGGAGCCGGTGCCAGGGCAAGGAGCGCCAAGGACAGCGCGCTCAGCGCACGGAGGGAGGCGGAGAGGCTGGGGCTGGGAGTGCGGGGTGATGGAGCTGAGACCAACCTGAGAGGGAACGCGCCCTGCCGGGCTGGGAAGGATCCATAGGCTATCCAAGAGTGTCCTCTGGTGGCAGCAGCCGCAGCAGCGGCGGCGGCAGGGCTCCCGCCCGGGGAATGCACCTTCTTTATCTCCTCATTACGTGAGTGACTAATGGAAGTGAATAAACAGCCATTGCTAAGTCGATTTGATCTTGCCCGCAGCTATAAGGTCAGGGTATGGGTTTGGTCAAGCTGAGGCGTGAGAACTGCGAATTAAATCGTCCGGACTTGCCCGAGGCTGCCTGAGGGCATCGGCAACCTGAGCTGCACAAGCCCATCCCTCAGCAGGGAGCTGCCACAGTGTCCTCCATCAGCAGCAATCCCAGGCTGTCTTCAAATCCTACCTGGCTGCACTGGGGGAAAAAAAAATCCTTTGAATGTTTTTCCAGCTTTCACTTTCATTACAGTTTTAAAGAAAATGCTGGTTCAAAGGCCCGACCTCAGAAATTGTAAATCACTGGAAAGATACCAAGTGGAGATTTGGAATGATCCCAGGCTTGGAGAGTGCCCTTGCCTCACGCTGGCACAGCCAGACAGCACCAGCACGGAGCAGCTGATCGTGAGCAGTGAGGGTGTAAGGCCATGGGGAGAAGCACCAAGGCTGGATATGGAGGCAGGAACTTCCCACTGTCACACAGCTGGTTCCTCACCAGAATGGGAGTCAGGAAATCACCACCAGTACAGGTGAGCATTCCCTGCATGGCAGACTCCCAAGGAAGATGTCACAAAACTCACAGAACACAGAGCTCACACACACACTGCCCAAAAAGGAGGGATGGAGGAGCAGACAGACGCAAGGAGGTCTAGTGAGAGAGAAGGCATTCCTTCCCATGATGGCAAATCTGTCCTGAAATTTTTTCATGGTACTTCCCCTGCCTGGAACTTGAATTCCTCCCACCATATTCTGATTTCTGGTGGTCTACAGGCTGAGAATGCCAAGTGTAGGTCCTGCCTTGAGAAAAGCTGTGGGTTGCTAGAGAAAAAGGCAAATTCCAGAAATGGGCACGGAGTACCTTTCCTGCTTACCAAACCCACATGCCAACGGTGTTGCCAGTCTGAGCAGGACAGAGAAACCCCAGTGCTCTGGGGCTGTGACTGCCCCATGTCCCCCAGCATCATGGGGGCAAGGGGCAGATGAGCCCTGTTAGCCAGCAGAAGTTTTCACACCTAATTCTGTGTTTTAGCTGTCACAGGACAACAAGAGTGGGTCAGGTAACCAGTTCCATGTTAACCCAATGTCTCTCTGCACCTTCTGCCCCCTCAAGATTGCCAGAAAACAAAAGTAGGCACCTCAGGCCCATCTGTAAGAATTAGGCAGAAAGAATACATTTTTTGGAGAAGAAGTTGCCAAAGGCAAGCAAATTGAGACATCATTTGAGCACCCCTTCCTCTGAACAGTGTGTGCAGTCAGGCTTCTTTACATCTGGGGCTGGGAATGCTCTTCAAGGACAGGCACTCTCTGCGGTGTGGCGCTGTGGATCAGAAGTGATTACTATTTTAAAAAAAGGCATAAGAAAGAGTGCCAGCCTGGCAGAGTGCTGAGCAGGTGTCCTGTACCCCAGGACAGTGGGTTCCTAAATGGAGACGTGTCAGGATCTTTGCAAAAGCAAACTGAGAGCGAGCCTGCTCCCCTTGTGCGAGCACACAAAGCTTTCCCATGCGGGTAACTCTGCCCTGCTCTTCCCCTCTGCTTCCAAGGCAGAGTTCCCTGAGCCCTCCCTCAGCCTGCCAGGCCTCCTCCAGCAGCTCATGGATTCAGGCAGTCTCTGGGAGATGAGTATTAACTCCCCAGCAACACCAAAAACCCAGCTCTCCCACTGCCTGTGTAGGTGTTTAGATTTGGACTTTACCTAGACTCTGACATACTGAGGGCATAATCCCTGGAGGTTTCCCAGCTGCAGGGATGGTGGAGAGACAGACCTACAGGCACACAGGGGGATTTGCAGCCCACGTGGGGGTGCACAGTGAGGGGACGTGACCCCTTGAGCAAGGCAGGTAAGAGAGATGAGATATTTGGGATAAGAGGGGATTTTTTTTGTTTTTATTTTTGGTTTTTTTTAGAACTAGCTCTGTGGCTCCATGTGAATATAGAGATATCCATCAATCTGTGCAGCCTCAGGACAGTGGCTGTTCTGAGACACTCTGACCCAAGCACTGCCTGTTTCCAGCTCCTGCTCCTCCAAGGGTACGTGCTGTGAGTACACACACTTCCAAGTCACAGTGAGTTTTCGTGCTGATAGCAATTATTTTGATAAAAGACAAAACATAAGAACACAATTACACTGTGCTGTATTTATACATATAAAACAGCTAAATTTTCCTCCCCCCCCACCTCCATCTTAATGTAACACGAAATTTCAGTGATCTAAAAAAAAGATAGAGAATGTTAATGAGGTTCTCCAGGCCATGAAAAAGGTTGAATATAATGTCAGACATTATTCAATATAATGCCAGGACAACATAACCCACACAAGGACAGGAAGGAGAACAACATGTAGCAGAAATGGAAAAATGCGGGACAATTACACCCCACTTGTTAGAATACCTGCATGGACCAGTGCAGAGCTCAGCCTGAATCACAGCACCAGGGACAGGCTCTGAGCAAGCATAACCCCAAAAAGGGTAAATTTGGAGATGCCTCTTTCAAACAAATCTCTGCTCCCAGATTGCTCCCACATCTCCATTACGTCTGGAAGTACAAATTCTATGAAAAGTTTATGTCATAATTATGATTTTCCAGCATTTACATAAAACTCTCATTTACAAGCAAAACCAGATGAAAGATTTCCATTGCATGCTCAGGAATCAGTCTAGCAGATTTCTGTGGTTTCTTACATCACTTTCTTGCATACAACGATAAAATCACTCCTAAGCTATTTTTCTCACAGTTGATTTCACACAGTGCTGAAGATTCACATAAATCTTGTCAAGAACTCCTGGAGGGAATGTTGGAATCACCTACGAAGCCTGCACCTCTGACCGAGTTTATAAATCACAGCACATACCGCGTTCCAGTAAGCTTCCCTTGGCCACCAGGACACTCAGGAAAGGCAGGTTCCTGAGCCCAGATCCACAGCCCACCCACGGCCAAGGGAGGGCAGTGTGTCCTGCAGATCCAGCCAGCAGGCTGGGGGCTCTCAAGCAGAGAGAGTCTCATTTTCTCACTACAACCACAGCACACCAATCTTCTTACAGCAATCAGGCTCCTGCTATCCATTTGGGGTGCATCCATGTCTGTGTGATCCTACCTGAGCCTTTTGGATATTGAGGTGCTGGCCTCAAAGGGAGGTAATTTCCCCCAACCTCATAAAATCACAGAATCACAGAATATTCTGAGTTGGAAGGGTTTACTAAAGTTTTACCTCAGGCTGATGATAACAGCGAAACTTCGTAACAGGCATGAAAGCAATTTTTTTCTGGAAATAACATTCATCAGCATCCTTAAGCTGAGTGCAAGATATTTCCAAACAAGCTTATGAAGGAAAGAAAAGACAACATTACAAACAAAATCTGGGAGTCAGGAAGAAGAATCATGTTCCCACTGAGGACAGGCTGAGAAGCTTGTCTGTTATTAGCCACCAACAAGTCTTGATGTGGAAAGGTAAAAGACAATCAGATGCATCAATAATCCTGCTATATTCATCTTGCTCTTCAGATTAATTCTTCTTCTTCCTGCTTTAAAAGGTGAGGTCATTTGCAGCTTGCAGGAGAGGAATAATGGAAGCAAATGGCTGCATCTAGTTCCAGAAGAATTTTTGAGGAGTACAGACACTAACTCCTGTGTGCCTGTGACTGGAGTGCTCCAGGAAAAGGGCCATTCCCTCCTGCACACCAGGCTGAACCTGCTCCGGAAAGGAAAAGGAGAAGCAAGTGAAGGCAGAGGCTGGATGCAGCCCAGGAGAGAGCTGAGTGCATTTGCTGTGTAGAAGGAGCAGAGAACAGGAGAGGGGGCTGTGCAGCAGGAAAAGTGCTTCCCTCTGCCCTGAAGCTGGGAGATCACACTGGAACAGACAGAGCTAGTGGGGAAACAGCATGCTGCTTCTCCATTTCCACATCTGCCCCCAGAAATCCACTACAGGCAACGCTGAGGCTCACAAGCGATGGATTATTTCCAGCTCTGCCACTAACTAACCTCCTTTGCAGCACTGGACAGATTCTCCCCTCATGGTGGGGATTACTCTGAAATCAGAGCACAAGCTAGAGGTGTAGGATCTCTCTGCACATTTATGATTAGCTCACCTACACATTTCACAGGAGGGCAAACGCCAATAAGCAGCTTTAATGGCAGCCCCGACAATGACAATGGCAGCAGCGAAAACACTGCCACCTTTCTCCAGCGTGTCCTTTCTTCCCACATCCATCACACTAATAGGGACAATTAAACCCTGGGAGAAGCCCCAGGACACTGACAATTAGTGACTGTAGGCCAGGCCTGAAACATAGTCAAGGATCAGTAGTTACAAGTCTGTGAAACAGGCTGGGCAAGTCATGAACTGAGCACTCAAATGACAGCTTAGGTCCTCCCCTCATCCTCTCCACAAGCCTGGACCACATCTCACACATTTTCTGCACCACGCTGTGGCCCTTCTCCTGCCCACACAGCAGGCAGAGCTTTCAACTTGCCAAACAGTTTGGCACAGATCGCGGTGTGGGGGAGAGGAGAGGTTTTAAGGCATAAACAAAACAAGCCCAACCTGGCCGGTGGAAGGAGAGAGATTCGTCACTGTTGAATCACGTCAGGACCAGCACACGGCCCCTGGTCAGGACTCCCAGCCTTGGGGACGTGCTGCAGATCAGGGCTGTGCCACTGGGCTGGACCCCATGAGCAGACAAACACAGAGCCGCAGCCTTCCCTGTGCATGACCTAGTGCAGCAAACACTTCTGTCTGTCTGTCTGTCTGTCTGTCTGTCTGTCTGTCTGTCTGTCCTCCCCCCACAGCACAGCCAAGGCCCACCCCTGAGTGCGGGGACAAAACGAGTTGGATCACTGATCTACACCACATCAGCAGCTGCTCTGAAGGCTCTCAAAGGAATGTGCTTGTTATGCTGGAGTTTCTGCCCCAAATCCTACAAGCCAGCAAGGTTTTGCTAGGTCATCTGATAAGCACCATCTCCAGCAGAACCAGATCAGATGCTGCTCCTGGTTTCTTCCAGCATTACTACGAATTTAGCTGGTTTTAAGCAAATATATTTTAAGTTATTGTGTGTCTCTGACCATTTGCCACTCTTAAAAAAAACCAACTGTAAAACACAGAAAGCTCTTTCAGTCCTTCAGCACACAGAGCACCTTTCTTTCCACTGGGGTCTCTAGCTTTGACAGAATCAAACAAGATTCAGCCTGGCCAGCAGAAGGGGACTTCTGCTGGAAGACAGAATTCAGGACTGCTCAGTAACATAAGGATTTACAGACTGGTCAGAGCCCACAGCACCAGGTGCTGTAAGGATGAAGCAAACAGCCTCTGCTCCATAGGTTTTTAAAAGCAGCAGCTAAATGCAGCAGGGAGAAGCAAGGGAATAATTAACCATTATCATTATACTGCCATGGAGTGTCTGATGGAAATTGCCACCTTGAAGCAAACTGATTTCCACCACGATTATTTGAGGGCTGAGGGGAATAAGAGTTTTATTTCACGCTTTCAAGAAAAAGCCTGGATGTACTCGCGAGAGCAGTGCACAGGCAGCAGAGATTGCAGCATTTGGGGAGGGCTGATGGCCCTGCACAATGTAATGAAGCACTAAAACACAAGGAAAGCTGTTGCTGCAGTTCGGGAACAGATCAAAGGCCAGGAGCACCCCAGGAGTGAAAAGAGTAGCTGATAACAGGGTACAGTAACCGAGCTGATACATGGGTGCGACTCAGCCCTGGAGCACCTTGCTGGAGCAGATAGCGAGCCTGGGAATGAGTCACTGACAGATCAAATGCCTGGTAAATGGGACAACACGGCTGTGCGTGCCAGCAGACAGATGAGGAAGGAGAAATCCAAGGCTTTAGGCTCTCACAGCCTCGAAGAACCTCTTAGTGCTTCTGAAAAATTAAGCCTTGCGTTGGAACCAAAAATATTCACGTGCTTCCACCCCTCCTGCAGTCCCACCTGCGGATCCCGAAGCACTGCACCGAGGCCTCTCGCTGGCACGGGGCAGCTGCTGCCTCCCACCCGGAGCTGAGCCCCAGTTCCAGCTGCCCTTCGGCCAGCACTTCATAATCTGCATGAAACATCAGAATCTGCCCGAATGAGAAATGGAGAAACCTGTGAAAACGCAGCCGGAGCAATGGTAATGTTAAAAACATTCAAAAAGGGAAAGAGGTTCTTCCATCAGAGCTCCTCTGACTAAATACCTCCAGATTTTTAGTCAGGATAATGGTTTTCACCTCTCTCACCTCCCAAGTGCTGCTGGTGCCAAGCAGCTGCAGTGTTCTAGTACAAAACCCTGGCAGCAGGAGCACAACTTTGGGTTTCAAAATCACTGAGGGCAAACAAGGCGGTGTTTGGATCAAGAGGCAGAGGTGCCCTTTAGCAGCAGGAGAGGGTTAGGGACTAGTCTTTAATATAAACCATTTTTTGGTGCTGATTTTAGCCCAGCACTATACAGGCCCACGCTGCCGTGGAATGGAATAAAATAAAAAATAAAAGGCACCAGATCTGTAAAATGGTTTCCATTCGGTGATTCTCTCCCTCAGACTCCTTCCAACCTATTCTGTGTTTCACTAATTAGAGCTTAAAAAAAAACAACCTGCAGCTTCACAAACTTGTTTCTCAAGCTTCAGCGCAGAATTTAGACAATGAGAAACTGAAGAAGCAGGTCTTGCTTTAAAGGCCAGCACCTAATTCAGAAGGAATCTGCAGAGGGCAAGAAGCCAGCAAGAAGCTCCCTGTTGCTCTGTCACATTGCACCACGCTTCAGTGTACAGCAGGGAAATGCCAACTGCTTTTGTTCCTGAATATCAGATACACACACACACACCATGGAGAACAGCCTTCACCCTCAGAGCACTGCCTGTCACTACAGGCTCTGTCACCACACCCTCAGCCAGACCGAGGGAGTCTTTAAGCTGAGTATATCCCATCAGAGCTGGATTTGCTGTGCTGTTTTCTACCTGCCTAAACAGTCTCCGTGCTGTTCCCCACCACAGTCAATGCCTGTTTGCAGTGATTTCATGCTCCTATTCACAGCTCTACTGATTATAAGAGTGTGAATTCTCTAAGTGTTGGGCTGTTATCACAACATCCAGGACATTCACAGTGTCACACGTGTCCCTGCAGCAGTGTGTTCACATCAGTGGCTCCGTGATACAGCACTGAGGGATCCCTGCATGGGCACCAGCAAGCAAGGCTGGGACAACTCGAGGACAAAATAAAAGCACCCAAAATCTACCCTGTAAAACTGTGTGGTGCCTCACAGACTTATTCAGTGCAACAAGAAGTCTCCATTTCAGACTGTTTCACTGCTAAAATGTCACTGCCTGAGCCCTGCACAAACGGGGCTCTACAGTCAACTATTACATCAAGTTTCCTCAGCTAACTTGGCTGCAGGAGAGAGCGAGCATTCAAGTGCCTGCCCCTGGGTGGGTCTCTCGGGGTGCTGCTGCAGCTTGACACTGAATATCCTGTTTGTACCGTTTCTCCCCTTCGCCAGCAGCTCAGCCAGAGCCTCTCCAGCATCAGAAATAATTCTGTCCTTGCAGCCCATCTGTAACCGAACTCACATGTCAACACACCATTTATCTAAAATGATGGTAGAGAACTGTAACCAATACAGGGAGAGAAATGATCTTTTAAAGAAGTGATTTTACCTACAACCACACACATTAAAAATGGATTAGTCATAACTGCAGGTTTTTTTCAGGGCTCTGTTCCAAATCTGACTCTATTGAATGTCTTCACTCTGCACTTCTGCATCTGAGTGCTTTCAGCTTGTTTTAAAGTTCAGCCTTAGCTTTCATTTCCCACAGCCTGCAAAGCTTGTTTCAGGAAGAAGGAACAACCTCTTTGCAGTTGTTTCATTTTCCAGCCCAGAGCTGTGGAGATGTGTTGTGAGACCCACGAGATGGTCTGAGTTGAAAACAAACCCACACAGCGAAGCAGAGGGGGCAGATCTGCTCAGCCCCTGGAGTCAGCTGTTCTCTCCTTTCAGTCCTGTTTCCCTTAACACACTGTTCCACTCTCTCCACGCTCACGTCATGCTGCTTCCATTCAAGGCAAACAGTAGGAAACTTCATTTTTGTATTCAGGAGGCCAGCGGGTACCCAGCTTCTGCTGCAGAGAAACGGTCACGCTTCAGCTCCTGCTCCCTTTGGACGCTGGAATAACAACGGGAAATAACTTGCTGGAGGAGGCACAGCGAGATCTGTTCACCTCCTTTCCCTTTCAGCCCCATGATGGTTTGTAGCTGTTGCAAAAATTAATACATCGAGGAGCTAATGGTATCCCTCCATCCCCCAAAAGGCTTGTTAGATACCCATCTCAAAAGCACTGTGCTAGAGCTAAATATTGTAATTATTACTGGTGTGCACGAGTCCCAGCTTGAAACCACGGGAAGCGTCCTCTTTGCAAATCACTGCTGACAGCAGGCAGAGCCTTGGCGGCTGCCCCAGCTCAGATCTCCTTTCTCAATGGACAAAACCTGTGAAGGAAGCAAAAATTCCTACCACAGACGAAGTCTAGAAGTGTATTAAAAGGAATCTGTCAGCTGGTGCTTGTGAACAGACTCACACACTTCCTGTGTTTGCTAAAATGTTTGTTTTGTGTGAGGCTGCACAGCTACCTGAGGAGCCAAAGGCATCTGTGCACCTACCTTGTTATTCCTCCATTGCAGCTGTACTTTGGAGGGGGGTTACGTGGTTTTTCTCTACACAAACATGTTGAACCCCTCCGCTAAAGCCAGCCAAACACAATTCATCAATATCTACATACCAGAAATGTGATTTTCAATAACTCAGGGGGATTTGCACTATCTAGTTCCCGAGGCACTTCCTTAAAATCCACCTATTACATTAAGCTATAAATAAACTAGAAACAGGAAGCTGGAAGAGACTGGGTGGGACAAGGATTACAAGGAAGGAAGGAAGGAAGGAAAGATAAAGTCATTCCAGAAAATGTAAATTAATTCTTTGCAATACTGCACAAATGCTTGGTTTTGCAATATCCCAGATACTCTTTTTTTCAGATAGTAAAGAGATCACACAACTCCTGCTGTGCTTATGTACTCTAGAGTGGTAGAAACCTGTCGTTAAATTTTGTCCTGATTTCCCATATTTAGTCATTATTTATAAACAGCAAGTTTTAGCTCATGCTAAGCTTCCCTCGGGAATATATTATTATATTAATAATATTATGGTACTTTTATTATATTGATAATATTATGGTACTTCTAACAAAATATGAGAAATACTCTTTTATGCTGAGTAAAACACAGACATGAAATTGAAGATTTGGTGGCAACATAATGAACTTTAAACTCCCTTCTATCAAAATCTCTGAGTATTTATGTAACAATCATGGCTAGGACAGTACAACAAAGAGGGAAACAAAATCAGGGTGGCATTGGTGTTTTCCAAGTACACGAGATTTTCGCTGGAATTTCCCAACAGCTGTAAACAACAAGGGAAACCTCCAAGTTCAATAAGGCAGAGAGTCACTCCTTAGTTTGGCTGTGAGTGTGTGTTCCACCAGAACAATAGAGTTGTTTCTCTTTGGGGGGAAACACTGCATTCACTGTTGAAATAGCAAAAGAGCTGTAAACACAGGGCTGGCTTTAAAACAAGCTTGTGAAGAAAAGCATGAAAGCATTCTCATTAAAAAGACAAATGATTCAAACACACTGACTGTAACATTTCTGCAGAAGCCACTGCAATTTTCACACTCTGTTTTTAGTCTACCTGGCCACACCATGGTCAACCCAAAAGGCCAGGTTCGATGTCACAGCAGACCACTTACCAAAACAGTGATTTCTGTTCAAAAATGCCTCTTTTCTGTAACACAAGGGTTTCTCGTGTCAGACATGCCTCAGGATACACAATATGACACAGTCAGTAGAAAGCAACGACCTTCCCCATGGTAAGGCAATCAAATAACTTGTAACTGTGTGTCATATGGAACTGGCAACTACACAGGCACAAACTCCAAGTCATCCAAAGCCAGATCTTGAGGATATTTGTTCCCCCCTTTGGTTTATTTCCTTCCCTTTTCTCCTTGCAGCTCCTGGCGCCCCACAGAGAAAGAATCACCCACTGCTTTTGCTGTTCTCAGACAAGTTTGCTCTGCTTCTCCCTGCAACTTATCTAGATGTGGCAATGCATGAAAAACATTTGCAAACTGGGACTTCCAGGCTGAATAACATCTAGAAAAGGATGCACCCATTCCTTCACTGAGCTGGAATGTGTGATTTTGTCCTTCAAGCAATCTCAGGAGAGTTGCTGTCAGTGAAGTCTGTAAAAAATGCTTTGAGGACCAGCACCCCTCACTGTCAGTTACGTTGAGCTGCTGAGTCCAAGTGTTATTCTCAGATATTGGTAAATTCAAATCCCCTCCAAACTTCTTTCAGGGTAGCTGGACTACAGAGCATAAGTATCTTAATGTCAAATCCTCTTCTTCCTTAGTCACTTGGGATTACAATTAGTTCCTCCATCGCTTGTGTAGTTTTCATTAATTAGCTCAGCACAAATTTACAGGAGCACTTCCTTGAAATAAATCTAACAGCAATAATGACATCTAATAAATTTCTTACTTTTTCCTAATAACTTTTCTTGCATTAGTAGGAGAAAATGATGTCAACTGACTTCATCAGGCTGTGAGGATTAAACCATCATTTATAATATCCTTTAAAAATGAGAAAGTGTCATTTAAATGTTAGTCACATGAGTAAGCAGTGAGTCAATATTCTGCATATTAACTGAAGGCATTTGAAGTGCCGGAGGTTTTCTGAAGCCTGCCAAGACTGAGCCATAACAATTTCTTTTATAGCTGGAGATCAGCCTGGAAGAAAGACCTTCCTAAGATCCAGAAGGTGAAGATCAGAGTCATATGCACATTATCTCCATTCCACTGAATGTCAGCTTAGGGAAAAAAAAATCACAGAGGATTGAGCAAGACGAAGGAGCTGTGATTACCTTTCAGGAAAGTAAATAAGGAAAATGAGAGCACTGGTGCCATACTGTGATCGAAAAATTAATCCAAAACCTGCCAGTCCAACAGACTGATCCATCAGTTTGTCTTTTTCAGAGACCAACATCAAGCTCTGAAAGTTCGTGCTAGAGACCTAAATATTGTTTGTGTCCCCTACAATTGAAACTTTATTTTATGCTGAATGTGATTTGTATCTGAGACATCAGACAGGGGATTCTGGATTTCTAACCCCAGTGCCTTCAGTGGTGTCAGCCACTGCTAACACAAAGTAGTTAGCCTGAAAACATGAGCCTCCAAAACCAAACGTTTACATACAGATACCAGCACTGATCTTGAGAAATCTTTTATCTGTTTCCTCCTTCCTTCTCTTCTCTGGACACAGAAAAATACATTGTTACAATGAGGTAATAAATTTTCCCTGGGAGAATGCCAGGAGATCCAGATCTACTGACTTCCGTGCAGTACAAGAGTTCACCAAGTGTATTTAAGCAATATATACAACTTTCTTTCTGCTTTGGGCACTAGATTTTTTTTTTCCTGATCATACTCTGCTTCGTTCTGTATACACAGAATGGTTTGGGTTGGAAGGAACCTTCAAGATCGTCTAGATGCAACCCCTGCCACGGGCAGGGACACCTTCCACTGTCCCAGGCTGCTCCAAGCCCTGTCCAGCCTGGCCTTGGACACTTCCAGGGATCCAGGGGCAGCCACAGCTTCTCTGGGCACCCTGTGCCAGGGCCTCACCACCCTGACAGGGCAGAATTTCCTCCTAATATTAAATGCTAAAGAATGTAATTCCAGTAACTCCGCGGTGTGCTCCCGGGAGCCAGAGCATCCGCCCAGCGCTTCCATTCCACTCCCAGCCGCCACTCCAGGGGCAGGAGCTGTCGGCAGAGGCCGGGAGTTCTCTTGGACATAAAACCGACCCCATTCCCTCAGCCTAGGGCACAGCTGCCCCGCCGCTTGCTCCTGCCCTCGTACACCCCCCGGATGCGCTTTGCTGCCCGCCGGACCTGCCGTGACCACGGCACCGCCGTGCCCCCCGGCACCTGCCCACCGATCAGAGCCNTCAGAGCCGTAATTACCGGCGGCACTAATGGCACCGCCAGGAGGCCGGCCCCGGTAGCCTATCCCCGGGCTGCCCATCCCCGACATCCCATCCCCGACATCCCATCCCCGACATCCCATCCCCGACATCTCATCCCCGACATCCCATCCCCGACATCCCATCCCGCGCAGCCCACCGCGGGCAGCCCGTGAGACACCGCCAGGTCCCGGCGCCGGTGCCGGTACCAACCCCTATAACGGTCCCGGTCCCCATTCCCAGTCCCAGTCCTGGTCCACATCCTCGTCCCAGTCCCTATCCCCATCCCCATCCCCNATCAGAGCCGTAATTACCGGCGGCACTAATGGCACCGCCAGGAGGCCGGCCCCGGTAGCCTATCCCCGGGCTGCCCATCCCCGACATCCCATCCCCGACATCCCATCCCCGACATCCCATCCCCGACATCNACCCGATCCCCATCCAGATCCCCATCCCCATCTCCTTTCCCATCCCCATCCCCGGCCCCGTTCCCGTCCTCGTTTCCATCCCGGTCCCCATCCCGGTCCCAGTCCCCATCTCCGTTCCCATCCCCATCCCCATTCCCGTCCCCGTCCCCGCCCCCGCCCCCCTCCCCCTTCCCAC